>JARQOD010000001.1:992999214-993055552 GCA_033576555.1 Oophaga sylvatica | reverse complement strand
GGGTGAAACCCAGAATTACAGAAAAACGGAGACTAAAGTGGCAGAGCTAGCCTTTTTAAGGCAAATCACCAAAGGCAAAAAAAGAGACCCAGTCTCCTGATCAGCAGACACAAAGCTCTTAATAAGCCCAAGTTGGTTGTTCTCTCATTTGCCTTTGGTCGAGGATAAATGCCGAGGAGAAAAAACAATTGAAACCCAGTTTAGAACAAAAAGTCCTCAAAATTGGAAACAAATGGACTCCCTGTCGCACTATGTTTCAGGAATGCCTGTAAAGAACCACGTGCTGAAGGAAAAACGGCACCAATTCGAGGAGGAAGGAATTAGGTAATGGCACAAGATGTTTATCTTTGAAAACCTATCAAAATACCCAGATGGCGGTCATTCTTGAGAAACAGGAAGGTCGGAAATGAAATCCATAGGATATGGGTCCATGGTCTCTTGGGCACAGGCAATGGTCAACAAACCACTAGAGCGAGAGCAAGGTTGGACGAGAGCAAGTCCCGCAGGACTGCACAATTCCCTGACTCACAAGACAAGGTAGGCCACCAAAAGGACTGCTAACCAAGTTCCTGGTACAAAAATTCCAGGTGCCCGCCAACGCGGGAACAATGTTCAGAATCCACCTTTTTCCACTGGTCCGGGACAAACAATTTTCCAACAGGCAGCGTGGGCATCCTCCTGACACCCCTCCAGAGCAAGTCTCAAATTAGGTGAATGGCGGAAAGAACTACCCCTCTTTCAAAATAACAAAGGACAGAATAAACAGGAGAGTCCGCAAGGAAGCTCCTCGAAGGGCATCCGCCTTAACATTCTTATGCCAGGAAGAAAGGAAACCACAAAATTTAAAACGTTGAAAAACAAGGCCATGGCCTGTCTAGGATTGAGTCGCGGCAGATTCCAGATAAACCAGTTCTTAGGTCGTAAGGACCACCACCTATGTTTGGCTCCCTCCAGCCAAAGTCTCCACTTCAAAAGCCCACTTCATGGCCAATAACTCCCGATTACCCACGCATAATACGTTTAGTAGGGAAAATTTTCGGAGAAAAAGCACAAGGGTTACTTTTAGAGGTCTCTGGATCTTTTTGGGACAAAACGGCACCTGCCCCAATTTCAGAGGCCATCAACCTCCACCTGAAATGGCAGAGAAACATCAGGCTGCCGTAGAACAGGAGCAGAAGTGAATCTCTGCTTAAGTTCCTGAAATGCAGAGACTGCCTCAGGAGGCCAATTCACCACATCAGAACCCTTTTTGGTCAAATCAGTTAATGGTTTAACAATAACCGAGAAATTACCAATAAATTTACGATAAAAATTGGCAAAACCCAAAAATCTCTGAAGAGCCTTTAATGAATAGGTTGGACCCAATCACAGATGGCCTGAACCTTGACCGGTCCATTTCAATAACAGATGGGGACAAAATGAATCCCAGAAATGAGATCCTCTGTACGCCAAAAAGACACTTTGATCCCTTCACATACAGAGCATTCTCTCTCAAAATCTGGAATACAGTTCGAACATGTTTCACATGAGAGTCCCATCATTAGAAAAAATCAAGATATCATCCAAATAAACAATCAGAAATTTATCCACAAAATCCCTGAAAATGTCATTCATGAAGGACTGGAAGACAGAAGGAGCATTAGTGAGCCCAAAGATAATAGAAAGCCCCAAACAGTAATGGCGGTTAGACAAGAAGAAATCCTGACACAGACAGAAAATAGTATGAGCAAACGTTGGGGCCCAAACTAACTAAATAGAAAAGGATAGGAAGGGTACTTACTGCAATCCCAGAAAACCCTCAAAAGCACCAACTCTACTAATTTCAAAAACACCTGAGATCACACGACCTCTACCACCTAAATTAGTTCTCTGGTGTAACAAAATCAAAACAGCAGCCACTGAAAAAACTGGAAAAAGCAAATGTACAAACATCAGTGGCTGAACTAAACTGAGAGGGCAAAAGCCCCCGGAGGGGACCCTGAATGCCCCCACAGAAGTGCAGGACAAAATGCAAAAATCAAGCACAAAAACAAAAAGAAGAAAATGTCTTATCTGTTAGCAGGAGATGCAGACACGACACAGCAGGCTACAAGGGAAACAGGAATCAAGGATAGAGACCAGAACAATTGATCACCGGCAACCCTGATGGGAAGGTGACTCCCTTATATAAGACAAGTCAGTAACACCTGATTCCCAATCCTCACAATCTTCACAATCTTCACTGGACAGACCAGTACCGCTTGTAACCACCAGAGGGAGCCTCTGCTCAGAACTCATCTCAAGCCCATTCACAGCACATTTTGGTCCGATAATCGACCGACTAAAACGGGCCGATTTTTTGTAGTTCTGTGTGACTCCGGCCTTAATGTGACGGCTGGAGGAGATTTTCTTTGGTGCAGCTGTGATGTTAGGTGATACTAATCATGTTGCTTCTCACAGCTGCGTTTCCATGTTTGTGTCGGCCAGGAGAGCAGTCAACTTTTGTCATAAGTTTTGTAAATCATATACATCATGCAGGAGACACTGGGACTACTGTATATACATCACATAGGAGACGCTGAGACAGCTGTATATACACCACATAGGAGACGATGGGACTGCTATATAACCATCACATATGAGACAATGTGACTGCTGTCTATACATCACACAGGAGATGCTGGGATTGCTGAATATACCGTATATACTCGCGTATAAGCCGAGATTTTCAGCCCATTTTTTAGGGCTGAAAGTCCCCCTCTCGCTTATACGCGAGTCATATGCAGGGGTCGGCGGGGGAGGGGGAGCGGGGGTGTCGGATCATATTCACCCCTCCCGGCGCGTCTCTGCAGCCCCCCCTGCTTCTCCCACGATCCCGGCTCCTTCCTGCAGCGGTCACATGATACCGCTCATTAAAGTCATGAATATGCACATATGCCCTGCCTGATCATTCACTGCCGAGGACCCGGAAGACAGAGCAGTGCGCTGCGGTGGAGAGAGGACAGGTAAATATCTCATGTGCCGGGGTCCTGAGCGAGGTGACACCGGCACCTGTCCCCCATAGCGCGCCGGTGTCCCCGCCTGCTCAGGACACCGGCACCTGGCCCCCGCGACAAGAGGTAGTATGTCTTTTTTGCAGCAGCAGCAGCATAAGGGATGTATACTATGGGGCATAATCTGTGGATCATACGGGGGCATAATCTGCAGCATATAGGGGCGTAATCTGTGGAACATATGGGGGCATAATCTGTGGAACATATGGGGCATAATCTGTGGAACATATGGGGCATAATCTGTGCAGCATATGGGGGCATAATCTGTGGAACATATGGGGGCATAATCTGGAGCATATGGGGCATAATCTGGATCATATGGGGGCATAATCTGTGGAACATATGGGGCATAATCTGTGGAACATATGGGTGCATAATCTGTGGAACATATGGGGCATAATCTGTGGGACATATGGGGCATAATCAGGAGCATTTGGGGCATAATCTGGATCATATGGGGGCATAATCTGGAGCATATGGGGGCATAATCTGTGGAGCATATGGGGGCATAATCTGTGGAGCATATGGGGCATAATCTGTGCCGCATATGGGGGCATAATCTGTGGAACATATGGGGGCATAATCTGGAGCATATGGGGGCATAATCTGGAGCATATGGGGGCATAATTTGTGGAGCATATGGGGCATAATCTGGAGCATATGGGGGCATAATCTGTGGAGCATATGGGGCATAATCTCTGGAGCATATTGGGCATAATCTGGAGCATATGGGGGCATAATCTGTGGAACATATGGGGGCATAATCTGTGGAGCATATAGGGGCATAATCTGGAGCATATGGGGCATAATCTGTGGAGCATATGGGGGCATAATCTGTGGAGCATAGGGGGGCATAATCTGTGGAGCATATGGGGGCATAATCTGTGTAGTTTATGGGGCCTAATCTGTGGAGCATCATATGGGGGCATAATCATTTTTCACCCTAGGCTTATACGCGAGTCGATAAGTTTTCCCAGTTTTTTGTGGCAAAATTAGGGGGGTCGGCTTATACACGGGTCGGCTTATACATGAGTATATACGGTACATCACATAGGAGACACCAAAACTGCTGTCTATACATCACACAGGAGACGCTGGGACTGCTGAATATACATCACATAGGAGACACTGTGACTGCTGTCTATGCATCACACAGGAGACGCTGGGACTGCTGATTATACATAACATAGGAGACACAGGGACTGCTGTCTATGCATCACATAGGAAACGCTGGGACTGCTGATTATACATAACCTAGGAGACACAGGGACTGCTGTATATACATCACATAGGAAACACAGGGACTGCTGTATATACATCACATAGGAGACGCTGGGACTGCTGTATATATATCACATAGAAGACGCTAGGACTGCTGTACATACATAACTTAGGAAACATTGAGACTGTTGTATATGCATCACAGTAGACACTGGGGTCATATAAATTACAGGAGTGGCTGGGGGTGGCATAGACATCACAGGAGATGCTGGGACATATTTATCACCGGGGAGGCTGGGAGGAATAGACATCACTGAGGGGCTATATACATCACTAGGAAGCATAGACAGCACTGGGGGTATATATGTCCCTGGATAGAATATACATCACTGGTGGGGTCACATACATCACAGGGGGCTATATACATCACAGGTGGGGGGATATACAGCACTGCGGCCATATACAGTACTCAGTGGGATATACAGCACTTGGGGAGAGGGGATATACAACACTGGGGGGACAGGCATTGCCGGGGAGGCACATGGATCACCGGGTGGGGCTCACAGATCACCAGGGGTGGCATAAAGATCACAAGGGGGGCACAAAGATCACAGGGGGGCACAGAGATCATGGAGGGGCGGAACAAAGATCACAGGAGGGGCACAAAGATCACGGGGGCACAAAGATCACAGGGGGCACATAGATCACAGGGGACACAAATCACAGGAGGGGACATAGTTGGAGGGGACAGAGATCACAGGGGGCACAGAAATCACATGGGAGCACAAATATCACAGGGAGGTACATAGCAGGGGGGCACAGGGATCATGGGGCACATAAATCACTGGGGGGGGCACAAAACTGGAGCCACAGATCACAGGGGTGCACATAGCTGGGGGCACAGAGATCACATCAGGGCATATAGCTGGGGGGCAGAGAGATCACATGGGGAACAGAGATCACAGGGGCACATAGCTGGGGGCACAGAGATCACAGGGAGGCACATAGCTAGAGTCCACAGAGATCACGGGGGGCACATAGCTGGAGCTACAGAGATCACAGGGGGGCACAGAGATCACAGGAGGGCACAGAAATCACAGGGGGTACAGAGATCACAGAGGGGGCACACAGCTGGAGCCACAGAGATCACGGGGGTGCACATAGCTGGAGCCATAAAGATCACAGTGGGGGCACAGAGATCACATGGGGGCACATAGCTGGGAGGCACAGAGATAACAGGGAGGCATATAGTTGGGGTTCACAGAGATCATATTAGGGCATATAGCTGAGGGGGGCACAGAGATCACAGGGGGCACATAGTTGAGGGGCACAGATCACCAGCAGAAAGGCACAGAGCTGCCGACACATAAATCACCAGCAGACAGGCACAGAGCTGCCGGCACAGAGATCACTCTGGACTCTATGGCAGCAGCTCCTCTTCCGGGACAGGAGGACGGGAGCGCATTGGGAGCTATCCCCACCAACCTGGATACTAACCCCGCCCACCCTGATGACATCATCATTCATGTGCAGGCAGCGTTCTGTAATGAACGCTGCGTACGGTGCACTTGGGAGTTAAAGGGCCGGCAGCTCACAGGATACGGCTGCCTCCCGAGGATTGTGGACTCCGGGGACCTGCCCTCGGGCCACATGAAAAGTCACCACGGGCCCCATGCGGGCCGGGGGTTCCCCACTCCTGGCTTAAAGGATGTTACTGTAACCCCAGCATTAGAAATTACTGAAAACTTCTTACTTTGGGACGGATCCGTCATATGATGAATTCCATGAGCGCCAGACTTATAATTATGGGGTCATATTAGTCTGTTCATAATTGTTCCATAAAAAATGTTGCAACATGCGGCGTTTTTTGTGAACCACCAGCCCTAGGTACCACATGGGTGAAGTTGATGGAGAAGTAACAGAAGAAGCCCCCTTTCTCTTTACCGATGTCACAGTCACTATTGATCATCTCAGAGGATATGTAACTGACCCCTGATTCTTCTCCGATCCCGGCCATTGCTGATGCCGGCTGTCAGTCACAGCCCGGACTATTCCCCACATGGGATAACAGGGGCACCACTGCAGGCGGTCGTAAATTGGCTTTAGGACCTTAGCACAGAATTTAGGTCAATGGACAGCAAATCTAAAAATTGTGCCACAAAAAGTAACGAAAATCGAAAAGAAAGGAAAACATTTTTAATGGAACATGTCTGACATATAAAGGGTGACTAGCTGCCGATCTATGACCTGCATGATAAAAGTGCCAAAGTTCAAGTCCTAACTGATATAATAAAACGATCTGTAGGACGCTGCGCAATGGAGAAAACAGCAAAGCAAAACTTAGTGTAAAACTTTATATGTGCCGGCCCTTTAAATGATGGTACAATACAGGCACAACTAGTTGCACCAGGGTCCAAATAAAGTCTAATGGACCCCGGTGCAAAATTTGGACCTGGGCCATCCCTCACACACAACTCCTACCTCCCTCCCCATCCACCCGCATGTTGGTCAAATGTATGGGCCCTTGTTGCGTGTAAATCCTCCCCACTTTTTGTTGTACTGTCCTGCATCCTGGGCTACTTCTTGGTATATATGTCCTTCATCCTGATATATATGCTTTGTATCCTAGGCCCCATTCTGGAATATATAGTCATGGCCGAAAGTGTTGGCAGCATTGAAATTGTTCTAGAAAATGAAGTATTTCTACCAGAAAGTTATTGCAGTTATACATGTTTTTTTTATACACATTTATTTCCTTTTGTGTGTATTGGAACAACACAAAAAAAACAAAAAAAAGGGCAAACTGGAAATAATTTCACACAAAAGCCCAAAAATGGTCCGAACAAAATTGTTGCCACCTTTCCAAAATTGTGGGTAAACAACTTTGTTTCACGCATGTGATGCTTGGTGAAACTCACCTGTGGCAAGTAACAGGTGTGAGCAATATGAAAATCAAACCTAAAACCAGATAAAAAGGGGAGAAGTTGACTCAATCTCTGCATTGTGTGTCTGTGTGTGACACACTAAGCATTGAGAAGAGAAAGAGGAGAAGGGAACTGTCTGAGAACTTGAGAACCAAAACTTGTTGAACAATATCATTAATCTCAAGGTTACAAGCCCTTCTCCAGAGATCTAGATGTTCCTTTGTCCACGGTGCGCAACATAATCAAGAAGTTCACAACCTATGGCACTGTAGCTAATCTCCCTGGAAGTGGACGGCAGAGAAAAATTGATGAAAGTTTGCAACACAGGATAGTCCGGATGGTGAATAAGCCCCAATCCTGCAGTCTCAGGGTCCATCAGTGCCAGCGCAAGCTATCTGTCCACATGTGAATGAAATGAAACACTATGGTAGGAGACCCAGCAGGACCCCACTGCTGACAGAGACATAAAAAAGTTAGACTGCAGTCTGCCAAAATGTTCGTGAGTAAACCAAATGCTTCTGGGAAAGAGTCTTGTGAACAGATGACACCAAGATAGAGCTTTTTGGTAAAGCACATCATTCTACTGTTTACGGAAAATGGAATGAGGCCCACAAAGAAAAGAACATAGTACCTACAGTCAAATATGGTGGAGGTTCAGTGATGTTTTGGAGTTATTTTGCTGCCTCTGGCACTGAGTGCCTTGACTGTGTGCAAGACATCATGAAATCTGAAGATTACCAAAGTATTTTGGGTGGCAATGTAGTGCCCAGTGTCAGAAAACTGGGTTTGCGACCTAGGTCATGGGTCTTCCAGCAGGACAATGACACCAAACATACTTCAAAAAGCACCAAGAAATGGATGGAAACAAAGTGCTGGAGAGTTTTCAACTGGCAGCAATGAGTCCGGATCTAAATCCCATTGATCACCTGTGGAAAGATCTTACAATTGCTGTTGGGAGAAGTCACCTTCAGATACGAGAGAACTGGAGCAGTGTCATGGCTGAGTTGTCGGGTGACCCAGAACTGTCAGCTCCTTCCCTGTCCCTAACGGAATGGGGGTGCCATAGCATGCCCTTTTCCCCAGGATACTTCTGAAGGTGAAGATGCCGGGGCCTCCACCCTTACCTTTTCTCCTGTATCCACCTTCCATCTGTTCCCTTCCCCCACCCAGGAGAGGGGAGAAGCTATGCATCACAGTACACCAACCAGACGAACAAGGCAACAAGAACAAGGGGAAGCTGAAAATACTAGGCATACAAATATTCACTCACATGTAACAGAGGAATGTACCGGGGAGTGGAGGATTGGGAAAAAAACAAGGTAGGAGAAGCAAAGGGAATTATCACACTTACTAACCCAAGCAGCAGTCACTGATAAACCCATACAATTCTTACTCATATACCCACTAACTAGCATCTTCCCAGCCATGCAGTATAAGCTAGGTCTGACAATGTATGTCAGTCAGGACCCAGATTATATAGGGGATAGGAGTAGCTAACCGAGCTCAGCTGAGAGCTCAGACTCCCAGAGTCTCCAACATGGCCGATTAACCCCTGTACTGCCAAAAGAAATTTACACCATTCAAAAAGAAGGTGAAGTGCTTCTTTTCAGAGCAGACACTGTGGTCTTCTGGCTCCTCTCTGCTGCGGTAACCCCATGACAAGCAGTTTGCAAAAAGAAAAGTGGTCAAAAGCTCCAGTTGAGAGGTGTAAGAAGCTTGTTGATGGTGTAATAATACTAATTACTTGAAGTGGGATGAGGTATCACAGGAACCATTGCGGCTGGTTTATTTCAGTCCTCATAAATCACATCACAGGAAAACTTAAATACAGCCTTTGTATGGCACAAAGTAAAACATAAAGTAATAAGTATTGCTCCATGTTTGTCTCCCAAGCTTTAGGTGTCCTACAGCCACCTTACAATGGTTATAGGAAGCGATTGATTGCAGCTATTTATTCTAAAGGGTGTGCAACCAAATATTAAGCTGAGGGTGCCATCAATTGGGTCCAGCTGTCATGAATGTGTCAGAGACTGCAGACCGTCGTTCTGCATCTGACTGCAGAAGGTCTCAGCAGTTGGCTTTGCAGACTTCTTCCTGGGCCTTCTGACTTTAGGACCCAGTGTCAATCTCCTCCAGCTCTAGTTGACACACCTGGACTAGGGTGTGTAGAACTTCCAGTTTGCTGCTGGAAGTTAAGGATGATATTTCTACTTCCAGTTCACTGTTGTGGCTTGGAGCTATAGCAGTCGGCTCTCTTCCTCTCTGGTGTTTGGAGGACGTCCGTGTTTCTCTCTGAGTCTACACAAGTTAAGTGTTCCCCTTGTTTGTGTTTCCCATCTGTCTTTAGTGGTAGTGGGAATTGACTAGACGTCATCATGTCCTTCCCAGTGCAGGGCTTATTGCCAGGGTCAGGCAGGGATTAGGTATCCTGCTTGGCGACAGAACTTGTTACAATGTACCAGGAGGCAGGAGGGGAACAAAACCTGAGCTTGTTACAATGTACCAGGAGCCAGGAAGGAAACAAAACCTGAGCTAGTTACAATGTACCAGGAGCCGAGAGGGAAACAAAACCTGAGCTTGTTGCAATGTACCAGGAGCCGGGAGGGGAACAAAACCTGAGCTTGTTACAATGTACCAGGAGCCAAGAGGGAAACAAAACCAGAGCTTGTTACAATGTACCAGGAGCCGGGAGGGGAACAAAACCTGAGGTTCATGCAATGTACCAGGCGCCAGGAGTTTAAGGAAACCTGCACTTGTTACAATGCAACGCGCTCATTTACTAACCTGAACTTGAGTCACCCGCAGGGCTGTGGGGGGGTGCTCGGACCCAAGCCCGTTGATTCCTATAGGGGAAGGCACGGCGACCACGGCTCTGCCCGTGGCCCTGGGCGCTCACCTTCCAAAAAGGGGAATATTTACAGGGGAAAATGTCAATAGATCGTGACGCCACCTATGGTGTCTGGTGAGGATCACCAGCGCTGCAGCAGTCCACTGAGGACGGTGTTATGGCAGCTAGGGTGGTATCGCTCCCCACAGGTGGAGCGGGCCGTCAGGGCAGCGTAAGTGTAGGGATGCAGGACGGAGGGAATCCGGCAGGGTAGGACAAGAAGGTGAACACACACACAAGTCACTTTGGTACCTTTACTGGGAATGGTGCAGGTACATCCCGGAGTACTGTAGGGTGAAGGGTGCACATCCAGATCCTCCCATTGAGTAGGTATAAGGCCTCTTGTTCCTTTCTGTAATGAGTTTCTGGCCTGCCTGTAGCTGGGCCTAACTTAGTCTCTGTCCCGCATCGGCTGACCTAGTGGTAGGACCTTCTCCTGGAGTACACTTTCCTTGCTTATCGTATCTCTGTGCCTCCTGGCCCTGTTACGTATCAGCTCTGTGGGACTCCTGGAACCTGTGGTCCTCAGAATTCCGGTTGTCTCCTACTGGGTCGTGGAGATCCCTGTAGGCTCGGACCCAGCGTCCGGTTTGTATTTGCTGGGGTGAGCTGGTAAGGCTCCTCTGCCCCTTTTGCTACTCTCTCTTGCCTTCGGCCTACTCTGGTCCTCACTAGGCTATACACACTGGCAGTTAGCTGGCTGCCTCTTCTGCCGCTCTCCAGAGCGTCGGCACGCTCCTAGCTTTCTAGCCTGATGTGCTAGGCTCCTCAGCTAGACTGAACAGAACTGATCTGCAGACTTCTGACGTAGACTGACTGCTCACCTGTCTGCTCTCCACTGAGCTGCACTGAGCAGAACTCCACTGACTTCCTGCCTTCACCCCTTTTATATCCCAATCAGGGCTCCCTCTGGTGGGCTGAGGTAGGGTGAAGGTGTGTGAATGTAGTGAGACCTCTAGTGGACGAATCCTTCGTGTGCCCTTCTAGGATATGTGAAACCGAGCGCAGCTGGGCTCCACAAACTCATTTAGAGCCCCACTTTATACTTTTGCCCAGGGCCCCGCTTTATCTAAAACCAGGCCTGAAATAGTCAGAGCTGGATCTAGGCTTTATAAAATTCCAGTAGCAGCTTTTCATCTTGCGCTGTGGAGGGGCAGTGTGTGGCAGGAGGTCCGGTGGTCTTGTATCGGAGCTGGGAGCAGATTTGTAAGAACAGGTCCACACTTTCTGTAATCTGCTTGTCTGTAATACATACTGATCAGTTGTGACAACAGGCAGCAGACATCAGATTACTCAGAAGAGAAAAAACCTAAATGGCCGTCACTTTAGAGCAATTTTTGAACTCATGAGAAAAAATTGAGGGGGGTAATAAAAGTATATTCCACTTTAGACAGTGTCTAAATTGACGATACAATCAGCATTTGTTTGTTGAAATTACAGTAGCCTTTTTTTCCTTTGGATGGAATATGTTACCGTTGTGAGTGCCATAATAGGAAGTGATTATCAGGATAAAGCTTTTCCCAGTGCGTTGGTGATTGTACGAAAGCCGGAGATAATTTGACATTATCCCGGGTGTAAATATGACCATTACTTCAGGCTAATCTGCTCGTCCAAATGTGAGAAAGTGATTATAATACACTTATAATAAACCGCTCTGCTAATGTGTCATTACCGGGGGCCAGAATATAAGGCGATAGAGCCGTGCTTCTATCTATATCCGTATACGAGGTCCAGGCAAGTCCTTCTCCAACACAAAACTACATGTAAAACTAATGAAAAAAGTGCAAGAAGTGTTGTCATAAGGAGAAAAATACAGATGTAATTTGCAAAATTAATCTTGACCTACACAGCGCTGTGCAAAAGATTTCAGCAATTATGGAAAAATGTTGCAAAGTGAGAAAGATTAACTGTTCTTAGTTTATTATTAGCAATTAACAGACTGCAAAGGCCATTAGATTGGAGTGGATCAAAGAATATCTGACACCTTTACACATCGCTGTGGCCTCTGCAGTACAATGAGACAGGAGACAGCATGTCTCCGGGAGAAAATATGAAATATCGGAATTTCTATCCATCCAATATTAATGAGACGTATATTGTCGGCACCGGGATAGCTAGGCAATCATACACAGATTTTCTCGCAATCATAACCCCCACCAAAAAGGCTCAAAGCCATAGGGGCCATATAACCACCAGAAGATAAGCCATGTTTAGTCCCGATACAAAAGATGACATCGGTCTCAAACTTCTGCGGTCATCTTATGAGGAGTTAATACATATATTGGGATTTCCTAAAATTATGAAGGGCTGAGTCCAGCCCACAACCGGGACCTTGTGAGGTCATTGCAGAGGGGTGTATGGGTGGGACTCAGGGTCTGATAAAACATCGATCCCCATTGTCATCAGTGTTCATACAGAAAGTTACATTTCATGTATGTAGGGACCCTGTTTATCGACAGACCAATCAAAGCGCTCTCCTTCGGCTAAACTGAATGTCTCTGCGATCGGTGTAGTAAGTTCTTCTGTTAATCCCTTTTATTTTATGTAACTGTTTGTGATGTATTGTTTTATCCCCCTTGTAAAACCTTTTGTATATTTTTCATAAACACTGCCTCCCTTTGGATTAAATATAAAATTTAATAGTTCTGTTCCTTCTGTTCTGTAAACTACGCCTCGAAGTGATAGCTACCGTTAACAGTGTCTAATCGACCGAAACAGATTAGTAGTGGCAGCGGGTAGTCTGGGGTTATCTGAGAGTTGGCTGTGACCATATCGAGGTGTATATGCCGTACGATCACGGTTAATTTTCTGATAGCCGGCCTAGTAGTGAGAAAAGGCTGCGGCCTTCCCACTTGATCGTCGGACAATCGTGTAATTGTCCGGACGACAGGGGGCAGCAGAGAGCTGTTCGCTCCAAAGATCGCAGTGGGTGGTACTCGTGACCTTGCCGACCTGTGATATCAGGGATTTGTGGGATTTAGAAAGTCCTGATAAATATCCAGATCCCTGACAATCAGATCGTCCGACATCTCCATCATCAGTATCTGGTGACCGCCCGTCATTTCCATCATCAGTATCTGGTGACCATCCATTGCCTCCATCATCAGTATCTGATGACAGCCCGTCATCTCCATCATCAGTATCTGATAACCACCTGTAGCCTCCGTCATCACTGTCTGGTGACTGCCCATGGTCTCCATCATCAGTATCTGGTGACCGCCCGTCATCTTCATCATTAGTAGCTGGTGACAGCCCATTGCCGCCATCGTCATTATCTGTGGACTTCCCATCGTCTCTATCACCAGTATCTGGTACCCATTAATTCGATCATCAGTATCTGGGGACTGCCCATCGACTCTGTCACAGTATCTGGTGACCACCCATCACCTCCATCACCAGTATCTGGTGACCACCCATCACCTCCATCATCAGTATCTGGTGACCACCCAACACCTCCATCACTCCTTCCAGATACATTTGCACAAAGTCCAGGATTTTCTAGGATTATAATTCAGTATATGATGTGAGAAAGTGCTTTTGTGTTAAGGAAAGCTAGATGCAAGGAGATTGCAGGTCTCCTGGATTGAATGTTATTTGGTAAAGGACATGGAAGCTAAGCCAGGTGCTAACCTGTACAATTGTGTGGACTTGTTACTTTATGTTTTATCTAAAGACTGGATTTACATTTTCTGGTGACGTGGTTTATGAGGACTGCAATAAACCAGACTTTAAATAGAAACGGTTCTTGTGTCTACCTCGCTAAGAATCCGAGTGAGACGATCTACCAGAGTTGGTCTTGGAGGTGTAATAAGGTAAGATCCCCAGGAAGCAAGTGTGACTGCTGTGGACAAACTGTATGTCTTGGGAGGAGACCGCTGTAAGAATGGAACAGCGGTCAGACAAAATGGAGGAACTGATCAAGCATATGGTCCAGAGTCAGCAGCAGCAACAGCTCCGGCAACAGCAGCAGCAGATTGATTTACACACAGAGGCGGTTCGTGGCAAGAAAGCAGCTCCAACTCCAAGTTCAGCTAACGATTTCCCTGTCCGGAAGGCAATGAGGAGAACCTTATAGAAAATGACCCAGGTGATGACATAGAGGCCTTTTTAACCGGTTTTGAAAGGGTTGAATATAGGGAGAAACTCCCACCAGAGCAGTGGGTGGAAGTCCTGGCACCTACTTAACAGGGGAGCCATAAAGGGCCTACTGTGATGTGGCCTTACAGGACACCAAGGAATATGAAAACTTGAAAACAGAAATTTTGACGCTCTTGGCAGTGACAATGTCTGTCATGTCACAAGGGGTTCACCCCTGGGCACATCACCATGACAAACCTCCTGGCTCCCAAATGTTTGATCTGATGCACCTCGTCCAAAAGTGGTTACAGCCGGAGTCCTCTACCCCAGCACACATGGTAAAGTGAGTTGTAATGGACCTCATCTTGCACTGCCTTCCGAGCCCGATGCAGACTTGGGCTGCCCTGGGAGATCCCCGAAACAACAATGACTTGGTAGAACTGGTCGAAAGGTATCAGGGAGTCAACGGTTCCTTGGGGAGACAACCCACTCCATACTGGGGGCGGAGGTTAAAAAGGGGGTGGGACAACCAAAGTCCAAAGGGGCGTCGGAGGTCATGCCGAGGGTCTCATTGGGGGATGTCATTTGCTGGAGATGTCACGGCCCAGGTCATATAGCTGCCCATTGTCCCCTGACCACCGAGCAAACGGACTGTAGCATGGGACGCTGGTGTTCCTTCTCCACATATCCAGCTGGCAGTGTGGACTGTCCACCCGGTGATGGGCCCCACGTTTGTCTTGTAAAAGTGAAGGGTCTGCAAATTTTTGGACTACTAGGCTCAGGGAGTTTGGTGACCCTCGTGAGGGCCACACTCCCTCTCCAATTGATCCCTGAGAAAAAGGTGGGCATCCGCAGCATTCAAGGGATAGTAAAGACTATCCGGTGGGAAGAGTGATCATTGAGAAGGCCCAAGGTACTGAGTCACATGAGGTCGGCGTGGTCCAGGATTTATTGCACCAAATTATCATAGGCCAGAACTTTGTGTTGTTTTGGGACTTGTGGGAAGGGGCAGAGACTTCAATTGCTTGAGTAAAAAACGGGTTGGCCCTAAAAAAAGTTTAATCAACCCCAGAGTCTGACAGGTTTCCTTTTTGTGTAATGAAAGGAGAGGAGACAGTAGCATCCCTTGAGGCAGACATTCCTGAGATAGGGGTAACCAGAGAAAATTTGGGGTTCACGAAACTTAGGGACCTATTTCTAAAAGAAGTGTTCACATGTTTTAAGTGGCCATCTCGGGGATGAGAAACGTCAAGAACAGGTCATGTGGAGGTTCTGTTGGCCCAGATGTAACCGGGAAATCTTAAGGTATTGCAAGTCCTGTCGCAACTGTCAGTTAACCGCTACCACCTCTCACTTCCAAAATCCTCTCATGCCGATACTCATCAAGAGAAGGCAACAGATGGACACCACTGAAACTCCATGTGGGCTGGACAAGCCAAAATGGGACACTGAGGATGTCACTGTGGCAGAGACACTGTCACCAGCCCAGAGACAACAGTGCCAAGAACTGCTTCAGTGGAACCGGGACCTGTTTTCGGAGTTGCCAGGACGTACGCGGTAGGTTGAACATGAAATCTTGACGGAACCACATGTGCGGGTGAACCAACAGCCGTTTAGACTCGCCAAAGGCCGCCATGAGGTGATTTCAAAGAAGCTGAAGAAAAAGTTGAACCTGAGTGTCAAAGAGCGGTGAATCCAGCCCCACCATCCTTGTGCAGAAACCTGGGGAAGAGTTGCATTTCTGCAACGGCCACAGGAAACTAAATGTGGTGTCGAAATATGATGCGTATCTGATGGCCGATGTCAGTGACCTCATAGAGAAGCTATGGTTAGCCAGATACATCACCACCCTGGAACTAATGAAAGGATACTGGCAAATCCTTTTCTCTCAAAGTGTAAATGAGAAGACGGCCTTTGCTACAATTGACGATTGCTTCCAGTATACCTGAATTCCGTTTGGGCTGCAAGGAGCCCCAGCTACCTCCCGGTCAGCCATGGACCGGATCTTAGCTCCCTCACAGACGTTGCAGTTTACTTCGAAGACATTGTGATATTCAGTCCGGATTGGGGAAGTCATCTGCACAAGGTCAGGTTGTGCTGGATGCGCTGAGGAAGGGGGCGTTTACAATTGACCCAAAGAAGTGCGCCCTGGAGAACAAGAAGTGAGAATACTTGGGCTACATCGTTGGAAGAGGTGAAGTAAAGTCGCAAGTGAGTAAGGTGGAGGCAATCCAAAATTGGCCGAAAATGGTCTTCAAGAAACGGGTTCGGGCATTTCTAGGAATGGTGGGAGCTCTGGAGATGTGCTTTTGTGTTAAGGAAAGCTGGACGTATGGAGATTGCAGATCTCCTGGATTGAATGTAAAGGACATAGAAGCTGGAATCTAAGCCAGGCGGGCTAACCGGCACTATTGCATGGACCTGTTACTTTGTGTTTTACCTTCTGCCGGACAAAGGTTGTATTTCTCTTTTCTGGTGACGTGGTTTATGAGAATTGCGATAAACCAGGCAGACTTTAAATAGAAACAGTTGCTGTGTCTACCTCTTTAAAAGCTGAGTGAGTCGACCTACCACAATGAGTAACCAATTATAACACAGGTGATAATGATCAACAAATACATATGTAGGGTGAAACACAGTCATTAACTGAAACAGCTGTGTGGGAGATTCATAGTGGGAGAGGACAAGACAAACTCTGCTACAAAGGTATATTGAAGACAGCTTCATGTCATAGGTCGTACACCATGGAAAGACTGAACACAGCAACAACACACAAGGTAGTTATACTGCATCAGCAAGGTCTCTCCCAGGCAAAGATTTCATAACAGATTTTGGTTTCCCGATGTGCTGATCAAGTTCTACAGAAGCACCAAGAAATGGGCAATGTTTAGGACCGTAGATTCAGTGGTCGACCTAGGAAACTGTAACAGATGAAAGACCCATCACTTGCCTTCAAAAATGACCAACAGCGCCATCAGCTCATGAGTCGCATCAACCAATAGGACCTAGCATCCTACAAAAAAAGGAATTTCATAGGACAGATCAGAATGAGGGGGCTCCAGACTACACATGAATACTGCTGTTATAGGGGGCTCCAGACTACAGATCCAGACTGCTGTTATGGGGGGGGGATCTAGACTACAGATCCAGACTGCTATGATAGGGGGGGCTCCAGACTACACATCCAGACTGCTGTTATAGGGGGCTCCAGACTACACTTCCAGACTGCTGTTATAGGGGGCTACAGAAAGCACATCCAGACTGCTGTTATAGAAGGGCTCTAGACTACACACGAAGACTGCTGTTATAGGGGGGGGCTCAAGACTACAGATCCAGACTGCTGTTATAGGGGGGGCTCCAGACTACAGATCCAGACTGCTGTTATGGGGGGGGGATCTAGACTACAGATCCAGACTGCTATGATATGGGGGCTCCAGACTACACATCCAGACTGCTGTTATAGGGGGCTCCAGACTACACTTCCAGACTGCTGTTATAGGGGGCTACAGACTACACATCCAGACTGCTGTTATAGAAGGGCTCTAGACTACACACGAAGACTGCTGTTATAGGGGGGGCTCAAGACTACAGATCCAGACTGCTGTTATAGGGGGGGATCTAGACTACACATCCAGACTGCTGTTATAAGGAGGCTCCAGACTACATATCCAGACTGCTGTTACAGGGGGCTACAGACTACACATCCAGACAGCTGTTATAGGGGGCTACAGAAAGCACATCCAGTCCCAGACTGCTGTTATAGGGGGCTCCAGACTACACATGAAGACTGCTGTTATAGGGGGGGCTCTAGACTACATATCCAGACTGCTTTTATAGGGAGGCTCTAGACTACACATCCAGACTGCTGTTATAGGGGGGGATCTAGACTACACATCCAGACTGCTGTTATAGGGGGGGATCTAGACTACAGATCCAGACTGCTGTTATAGGGGGGGATCTAGACTACACATCCAGACTGCTGTTATAGGGGGGCTCCAGACTACACACCCAGACTGCTGTTATAGGGGACTACAGACTCCCCATCCACTCCAGACTACAGATCCAGACTGCTGTTATAGGGGGGCTCCAGACTCCACATCCAGACTGCTGTTATAGGGGGGCTCCACATCCAGACCACATTAGAGCATTAGCCGCTGGCATCACGTCGCGCACAGATGAGAGCGGAGCTGTAATTGCGCTGCAGGTCTGAGCAGGTGGTTTGCTGCAGATGACATATAACGAGACATGAACCTGTAGGGTGACGGGAACATTTGCTGAGAGGCCTGGCACCAGATATTAGGGATAGGAATGAATACACACAGACAATGAAATGTGGATTTATCTCCTATAAATAGACGCTAGCGTGTTACCGAGAACAGCGCCGGGGGGACCATAATGCATCAGGTTATGGGGAGGACGTTCAGTGCGGATTAAATGTGGGATTAACGCCTCCGGGCGACATCATCTCCATCGCCTTTAATGTTTGTCTATCAGATCTGGGGCTTATGTAACGGCTTTAATTGTTTTTTTTTACTTTTTTATTATGCAATTACAACGGATGTGGCAATATTACTAGTGACATAAACACGGCGATCATCAAACATCGCAACTGCCGGAATATGGAGACACTGGGGTGAAAGACGTCCAGACCTCGTCAGATGGTACGATGGACCCGGTACAGCGCTGAGACCTTGCAGACCCTGACACTGACCAGTCGAAGCCTGTATTTAGGTTCTGTGTCCTGAATTGACCTCGTCACAGTTGACGTCATTGAAGAGGGGCAGCCGGATTTTTTGTTGGGGTTAACCAGGTCCAGTTTTGTAATCTCGGCGTTCCCTTATTATGGTGGCTCTCCTGATCGTAGGTCACTGGCAGAAGAGATTAATGTAATTTGTCAAAAATTAGAAAAACATGGTTGCTCTCTTTGAGAAACAGCGCCACTCTTGACCACAGATTATATTTGGTATTGCAACCCCATCCTCATTGAAATTAATGAAGCCGATCTGTTTACCGCATCCATCCCATCGGCATGGGTGGTGCTCTTCCTAAAAGAAAAAAGCTATGTTTTTCTTATTCTGGACTCTTCTTTTAAGACTGAAAGCAGAACCAGACTGGGTTAGATCCTAGCACTGCAGGTCTTGATTACATGCACCTGACTTGCTTTGACTAAGAACCAGGGCCAGTGTTCACTACGAAGCTGGATGTAGCAGAGTGCAGTGTGCTGAAGCTGGGGAGTGTCCTACCAAAATGTGAGCTGTAGCTGGAAGAGAGACAAGCCAGAGTCTCTCTGAATGGAGACTGCATGGATCAGCCATGGAAGCTAAGCAGTCTGTGTGTTTGAGCTTCAAAGAGCCGTCTTGAAGCTGCAATCTGTTCAATGTGAACTGTGCATGGAGTTGAACACTTCTGTTTGGTGCTAGAAGCTGCTGGAGCTCAGGCTGAAGGAGATACCAAGACTTATAGGACCGTACCTCTTCTGTGTATGACGTTTGCATAGAAATACATGCAGCCGCACGCTCCGGTCCCGAGTGCCGGGTGTTGATTGCGAGAGACTCGGGCGAGTTTCTCGCATCACACTCACAAGTGTGACACCGGCCTTAGTATGTGTGTTGCTGCCTCTCTCTTTCTTAGTGCTTTCTGAATGAACTGTTTATTTGCTGTGAAAACCTTTGTGCCTAGAAAAGGATTTGTCTTTTTGTTTTGAATCCTTTGGAGTTTTATGACAGCCATAAAACTGCACTGTTTGGACCAAAACTCATTTTCTGTGTGAACACTACCTGACGCCTACCTGAGAGCATGTATTCCTACAAGACGCATTTAAAATTCTCTCCCCTGCTTTGTGAGGAAGGATCTAAGAAAGAGAAAGGCAGCAACACACATACTAAGTCAGATAAGTTTATTTATCTCACCTCAGACCTGGATTCACAGCTGCACTGCTCTTTTTGCTTGAAAAGCTAATCCATGATGCAGATGCATTATAATAAATACTTATCTCACACATTCATGGCTACCCTGCTCAGTACTGCTGTACAGTGTTCTGCATGCTGTTGCAGCTTCTAGTAAGTGATTGTCTCCCCCAAGTGCAGGATTCTCAGCCACTCTGCTCAGTAATGCTATAAAATATCCTCCATGCTGCTGCTCCTAGTAAATTCTTATATCATACAGGGGGTGAGTCACAGCTACGCTACTCAATACTGCTATATAATATTTTGCATGTTTCTGTTGCTTTTAAGTGATTATCTCCCTCAGTGTAAGATATGTAGTTACTATGCACCGTAATGCTATATAAGTAAGTGTTTATCTTATACCAGAGCAGGATTCACAGCTAAACTGCTCAATTGCTTTAAAATCTAATCATGATACAGCTGTAATATAGCAAATGCTTGTCTCACACTAGAGCTGGATTCACAGCTACACTGCTCAACACTGCTGTATAATGTTCCATATGCTGTTGCTGCTTCTTATAACAATTATCTCCGGATTCACAGCAATGCAATACAAGGTCCTCCATGCTGCTGCTTCTAGTGAGTGTTTATCAGTTCTGGATTCACAGCTACACTATTCAGTAATGCTGTATAATGTCCTCCTTGCTGCAACTGCTACTTCCGAACTTGTAATACATAGAGAAAGCAGAGCAGGAATCCGTCATGTCTGTGGGTGCTGTGTATTAGAGACATCATGACAGCTAGTCTCCACCCACTAGCTTAGAGATAACTAAAACTAAGAAATAGAGCCTGCATAGGGGAAAACCTGTGAAAAATGGAGGATACAAGTCATATAATTGTCATAAATAGTGTTATTTCTTCTATATCCATACAACAGATTATTCTGAAAAGTCCCCTGTACAGGCAGGTACACTTTATCATGTAAGCCACTGTTCTGCTCATCTAATAACTGTGAAACCTCATGGGCCAGCTGTGAATGACTGTTATTACATGTGGATGGTGGGATGTGGTTTTTAGTATACAGTATATCTAGGGTGTAACTCTGGGGGTGCAGAGGCAGAAGTGGCGCCTGGAACCTCATTTATTCCTGAGACTTACAAGCACTTGGCCGATTACTAGAATTGTTCACGTTCACCTTTCTATGGACTATTGGATGACGTGCTGGTGTTTGCAAAATTCAGCACTCACGCCAATAAGGAGGCCTCGGCGTACTGCTATACAGGCTCAGTTACGTGCCATAGGTAAAGAGATTATCTCCCCTGTACAAGGAGAGCAATAGAACCTAAAAATCAAAACAGAACAGGGATGAGATAAACACTTATTTAGAAGGCAGCAGCATCCTAGAGATCGTTATACAAAGGTATTGAGAACTGTAGCTGTGAATCCAGCACACAGGTGAGCTAAACACTAGAATGCAGCAGCATTAGACAGAACATCTTACAGCAGTGCCATGCAGTGTTGCTGTGAATCTAGCACGGGGGTGAGATAAACATTTACTAAAAATCAACAGCATCAAGAAGGACATTATACAGCCGTACTGAGAACTGTAGCTGTGAATCCAGCACAGAGTTGAGATAAACACTAGAATGCAGCAGCATTAGACAGAACATCTTACAGCAGTACCATACAAGTGTTTGCTGTGAATCCAGCACTGGGGTGAGATAAACATTTACTAAAAAGCAACAGCATCAAGAAGGACATTATACAGCCGTACTGAGACCTGTAGCTGTGAATCCAGCACAGAGTTCACTAGAATGCAGCAGCATTAGCCAGAACATCTTACAGCAGTACCATGCAGTGCTGCTGTGAATCCAATACTGGGGTGAGATAAACATTTACTGAAAAGCAACAGCATCAAGAAGGACATTATACAGCAGTACTGAGAAATGTAGCTGTGAATCCAGCACAAAGTTTAGTTAAACACTAGTATGCAGCAGCATTAGACAGAACATCTTACAGCAGTACCATGAAGTGTTTTGCTGTGAGTCCAGCATTGAGACGATACATTTAATAAAAAGCAACAGCTTCAAGAAGGACATTTTACAGCAGTACTGAGCAGTGTAACTGTGTATACAGCACTAGGATTACAAAACCACTTATCTAACTGTGGGTGTACTACAATGTCCGAGGCTGGATAGGCCCACACTGAGACATACAGACTCTGGGCAGTGTCACACCATGTACATAATGTATCTGACAGCATGCAATAAATGCATAGTAAAACACTAGAGTAGATGATGTGACCAGGATCCTCTTTGAAGGTCTCCACTCACCATTATCCCAGCATCGCCTGAGGCCATTACATTTCCTTTGGGAGGCTTCCCTGACCTCACAGCCTGGTACAGAAGACCAGCAGTAATGGGCCCCTGGGGGCCGTTACCGCCAATAAGTGCAGGTATAGTTCAGTATTTCGGTGTAGGGTTACAGGAGATTATCTCCATGTCACTTATTTATTCATTCCCAGCTCTTTTGTGTTAAGTCAATAAAAAAAGAATTTCTACCTTTTTCTCGCCATTTGCTTATTTATGGATCAAGTCCCAGATTCTTCCTATTTTCGATCAGCCGTAATATTAAAAGATGGATGACACCGATCATCGGGTGACAATGGCGCCTGTCGGGGGTGGGATATTGTGTCTTGAAATTGATGCATTGGAAAATGGAAAAAGGAATAAATGTAACGAACTGAGCAAAAGTGAAAAGTAGCAAATTGTGATGTGTAGACACCTGAAGATTCTATTTCCATGGAAACACATAAGTCTGCATGGGAGCTGTGCACACAACGGAGATATTAGAGGACATATGTGATGTTGCTTCATTCTAGATGCACAGAAGAAATATAAGAAGTGGCGGTAAAGATGGAGATGGATACAGACAAGGAGCTCCTGTGCTCTCGGTGTATTTCACACATATCCACGACTTTCAGAGCGATATTTCATCCAAAGGCTCCGGGGCAGAGCGGTGAGTAGTCTCGCACTGCGTGAATCACACCGATATGTCATCGCCTTCCATGGGTCTCATTTACCAGCACAGGTAATAATGTGCAGCGGTGTCATGGCCGCTCATACAGCAGAATTAACCTCTCTACCATATCTTCAAGACTCAACGAATCAGCTTCACAGGGGCTCCTGTAGGGGGCGTCCTTCTGCTTCTGTGCCCATCAATGTACCTAGCAAATGTACAATAACACCGCTGCCAGCCAGCTGCTGGTGCATGATAAAGGGTCCATCCAAAAATGTGGTCTTATTCTGGAAGACAATTGAGCGGAGACAGGAGTCCAGGACCTCACTGTCCTCTCCAGAAGCCCCAAGTAAAGATATCAGTATTTACCAGAGCTGACAACTTCACAAAAGGGAAACCAGGGAGATGCCAAAATAAAGATAAGGTTCTGTCTGCAGCCACCACTAGGGGGAGCTCCCTGTATACCGAGATACATGATAAGATCCTGTCTGCAGCCACCACTAGGGGGAGCTCCCTGTATACAGAGATACATGATAAGATCCTGTCTGCAGCCACCACTAGGGGGAGCTCCCTGTATACAGAGATACATGATAAGATCCTGTCTGCAGCCACCACTAGGGGGAGCTCCCTGTATACAGAGATACATGATAAGATCCTGTCTGCAGTCACCACTAGGGGGAGCTCCCTGTATACAGAGACACATGTGTTGTGAATGGGCTTGAGATGAGTTCTGAGCAGAGGCTCCCTCTGGTGGTTACAAGCGGTACTGGACTGTCCAGCGAAGATTGTGAGGACTGGGAATCAGGTGTTACTGACTGGTCTTATATAAGGGAGTCACCTTCCCATCAGGGTTGCCGGTGATCAATTGTTCTGGTCTTTATCCTTGATTCCTGTTTCCCTTGTAGCCTGCTGTGTCGTGTCTGCATCTCCTGCTAACAGATAAGACATTTTCTTCTTTTTTTTGTGCTTGATTTTTGCATTTTGTCCTGCACTTCTGTGGGGGCCTTCAGGGTCCCTCCGGGGGCTTTTGCCCTCTCAGTGTGGTTCAGCCACTGATGTTTGTACTTTTGCTTTTTCCAGTTTTTTCAGTGGCTGCTGTTTTGATTTTGTTACACCAGAGAGCTAATTTAGGTGGTAGAGGTCGTGTGATCTCAGGTGATTTTGAAATTAGTAGAGTTGGTGCTTTTCAGGGTTTTCTGGGATTGCAGTAAGTGCCCTTCCTATCCTTTTCTATTCAGATAGTTTGGGCCCCAGCGTTTGCTCATACTATTTTCTTTCTGTGTCAGTATTTCTTCTTGTCTAACCGCCATTACATGTTTGGGGGCTTTCTATTATCTTTGGGGTTCTGCTCCGGGGCAGATAGCTTTCCTATATCTATCTTTAGGTGTAGTTAGTTTCTCAGGCTGTGACGAGGCGTCTAGGGCCAACGTAGGAACGCTCCACGGCTGCCTCTAGTTGTTGTGGTTAGTCAGGGTACTTGTCATGTGTGCATCGCCACGAAGATCGTCGCGGTTGCACATTCTGACTTCTCACAGCTGAGTTGCTGTTTCTTTGTGTTTGGCAGTTAGGGAGTTAATTCTGTCTGTGCTCAGTTCTGGGACTGGGTGCAGTTTCTTCCGGCTGCAATTAATTATTTGTTGATTGGTTTCCTTTAAATCTCTGGTTGTCTGTGTTGGGAGTTGCCAGTGAAATTCTTCATGCAGACCACAGATAGGATTGTATCTGTATAGACTTAAGTTAATGAGCTCCTTAGTTGTTTTAAGCTCACCTTGCTTAGAGTTTAATATCCCAGATCATTTATGTTCCTTCTGTGTTTGAGTGTGTATGCAAGTCTGTGTTTTCTCCAGTCTGTCTTATATGTCTAATCTGTGTATTTAGCAGAGATCAGCCCATATCCCTTTGGTGGTAATCAGAATCCTTCTTAGGACTGATTACAGGGTTCAGGGACTGATAGGAGACAGGGTTAGGCTGGAGACTTGGACCTCTGAACCATTATCAGTACCTCCAAGGTGAGGGATTAGTTAGGACCCCAGTTTAGGGTCAGGTTAGACCCCCGGTCCTCCTCTTTCCTGTGACAGTGTATCAAGTCCTCAAGATTAACCCTGAGTTCAACGGATATCGTGTCAGGTAAATCTATTCTATATTTACATGCTGATGTTGCTAATCTATATGTTGTATAGAGTGTTGTTCTTTTAAGAATAGTTTACTGACATCGTACACATATCATAAGACCGCGTGACAGTACTGCAATCTCATAGATTCCAACTGCTCTGGTGTATTGCCTTTTTTGCCTGCACTCCTCAGCTACCGAAACATAACAGTATCACCGGCCCAAAATTTAAAATTGTATGGTACTCACAGAAGGGAAAAAATTTGTTAAAGAAAAAACGGTTGTCAGAGTTGTCAGAGATATTTTTCTGTTTGTTGCATTTTTTTTTTTTCCCTCTGTATCTCTGGGTGCTGGGGAGGATTTTTTTTTCTCTCAATGGAGTTTGCACGGTTGTCTGGCCGTGTGGATCAGCTTACCACTGAGGTTCAGAGTATTGCTGCATATCTTGCTAGGTTGCCTGTTGTGGAACCTAGGATCCCCATGCCAGATTTGTTTTTAAGGGATCGAGCTAAGTTTCAGAATTTCAAAAAATAATTGTAAATTGTTTCTTGCCTTAAAATCTAAGTCCTCAGGGAACGCAGCGCAGCAGGTTCAAATTATCATCTCTCTCCTGCGCGGCGATCCTCAGGATTGGGCTTTTTCCCTGACACCTGGGGATCCTGTTTTGAGTGATGTTGATGCATTTTTTCAGGCTTTGGGGTTATTGTACGATGAGCCTAATGTCACTGATCAAGCTGAAAAAGCCTTGTTGGCATTAAATCAGGGGCTTGATGACGCTGAGTTATACTGTCAGAGATTCCGTAGGTGGGCAGTTCTGACCAAGTGGAATGACGACGCTTTGGCGGCCCTTTTTCGGAAGGGTCTGTCAGATAATGTAAAGGATGTTATGGTGGGATTCCCTGTCCCCTCTGGTCTCAATGATTCTATGTCATTAGCGATTCAAATTGACAGACGTTTGCGTGAGCGGAGAAGTATGCGTGGAATGGTGTTGCCTTGTGAACCTGCTTCTGAACCCATGCAGTGTGATAGAGTGGTGTCTGGGGCACAGCGTCATGAGTTTCGAAAGCGCAATGGGTTATGTTTCTTCTGTGGTGATGTCTCTCATGCTATTTCAGTCTGCCCTAAGCGGGGAAGACGTTTTGCACGCTCAGTTGTCTTGGGTAGTGTTCAGACTAAGTTTTTGTTAACTGTCACTCTGATATGCTCTCTGTCCTCATTTTCTGCTCAGGCTTTCGTTGATTCTGGAGCAGCTATTAACCTGATGGATTATGATTTTGCTAAACGTTGTGGGTTTCCCTTGATACCCCTACAGAAGTCTATTCCCCTACTGGGGATCGATTCTACCCCTTTGGCTGAGAATAAACCTCAGTTCTCTACTCAGGTGATAATGAGGGTTGAACCTGATCATCAAGAGTGCTGCAAATTTTTGGTTCTGTATAATCTGCATGATATTATCGTACTGGGTTTCCCTTGGTTACAGTCTCATAATCCTGTTTTGGATTGGAAATCTGTGTCTGTAACCAGTTGGGGCTGCCAATGTGTTAATACCAACACTCCTGTTTTTTCTGCCTCCCCCAGGCTGAGGATGTTCCTGACTTTTTGATTGATTTTTCTGATGTGTTTAGCGAAAGTAAATCTGCATCCTTGCCTCCCCATAGGAGCTATGACTGCGCTATTGAATTAGTGCCAGGTAGTAAATTCCCTAAAGGTCGCCTTTTAATAATAATAAATAATCTTTATTTTTATATAGCGCTAACATATTCCGCAGCGCTTTACAGTTTGTACACATTATCATCGCTGTCCCCAAAGGGGCTCACAATCTAGATTCCCTATGTATGTTTTTGGAGTGTGGGAGGAAACCGGAGTACCCGGAGGAAACCCACGCAAACACGGGGAGAACATACAAACTCCTTGCATAACTTGTCTGTACCTGAACATGACGCTATGCGGTCTTATATCAAGGAGTCATTGGAGAAGGGTCATATCAGACCATCCTCTTCACCCTTAGGTGCCGGTTTTTTCTTTGTGGCCAAAAAGGATGGTTCATTAAGGCCGTGTATTGATTATCGTCTTTTGAACAATATTACTGTGAAATATCAATACCCGTTACCCTTGATTTCTGACCTGTTTTCCAGGGTGAAAAACGCTACTTGGTTTACCAAGCTTGACCTCAGGGGGGCATATAACCTTATTCGCATTAAGCACGGGGATGAATGGAAGACGGCATTCAATACCCCGGAGGGGCATTTTGAGTACCTTGTGATGCCCTTTGGGCTCACTAATGCTCGTTCCGTCTTCCAGTCCTTCATGAATGACATTTTCAGGGATTTTGTGGATAAATTTCTGATTGTTTATTTGGATGATATCTTGATTTTTTCCAATGACTGGGACTCTCATGTGAAACATGTTCGAACTGTATTCCAGATTTTGAGAGAGAATGCTCTGTATGTGAAGGGATCAAAGTGTCTTTTTGGCGTACAGAGGATCTCATTTCTGGGATTCATTTTGTCCCCATCTGTTATTGAAATGGACCCGGTCAAGGTTCAGGCCATCTGTGATTGGGTCCAACCTACTTCATTAAAGGCTCTTCAAAGATTTTTGGGTTTTGCCAATTTTTATCGTAAATTTATTGGTAATTTCTCGGTTATTGTTAAACCATTAACTGATTTGACCAAAAAGGGTTCTGATGTGGTGAATTGGCCTCCTGAGGCAGTCTCTGCATTTCAGGAACTTAAGCAGAGATTCACTTCTGCTCCTGTTCTACGGCAGCCTGATGTTTCTCTGCCATTTCAGGTGGAGGTTGATGCCTCTGAAATTGGGGCAGGTGCCGTTTTGTCCCAAAAAGATCCAGAGACCTCTAAAAGTAACCCTTGTGCCTTTTTCTCTCGAAAATTTTCTCCTACTGAACGTAATTATGACGTGGGTAATCGGGAGTTATTGGCCATGAAGTGGGCTTTTGAAGAGTGGAGACATTGGCTGGAGGGAGCCAAACATCAGGTGGTGGTCCTTACTGACCATAAGAATCTGGTTTATCTGGAATCTGCCAAGCGACTCAATCCTAGACAGGCCAGGTGGGCCTTGTTTTTCACACGTTTTAATTTTGTGGTTTCCTTTCTTCCTGGCACTAAGAATGTTAAGGCGGATGCCCTCTCGAGGAGCTTCCTTGCGGACTCTCCTGAGTTATCTGATCCTTCTGTTATTTTGAAAGAGGGTGTAGTTCTTTCCGCCATCTCACCTAATTTGAGACTTGCTCTGGAGGGGTGTCAGGAGGATAGGCCCGAGCGCTGCCCTGTTGGAAAATTGTTTGTCCCGGACCAGTGGAAAAAGAGTGTGATGTCTGAGATTCATTGTTCCGCGTTGGCTGGGCATCCCGGAATTTTTGGTACCAGAGACTTGGTTAGTCGGTCCTTTTGGTGGCCTACCTTGTCTCGTGATGTCAGGGAATTTGTGCAGTCCTGCGGGACTTGCTCTCGCTCCAAGCCTTGCTCTCGCTCTAATGGTTTGTTGATGCCATTGCCTGTGTCCAAGAGACCATGGACCCATATCTCTATGGATTTCATTTCCGACCTTCCTGTTTCTCAGAGAATGACCGCCATCTGGGTGATTTGTGATAGGTTTTCAAAGATGATACATCTTGTGCCATTACCTAAGTTGCCTTCCTCCTCTGAATTGGTGCCGTTGTTCCTTCAGCACGTGGTTCGTTTACACGGCATTCCTGAGAACATAGTGTCTGACAGAGGAGTCCAGTTTGTTTCCAGATTTTGGAGGATTTTTTGTTCTAAACTGGGTGTTCAATTGTCTTTCTCCTCGGCATTTCATCCTCAGACCAATGGTCAAACTGAGAGAACAAACCAGACATTGGAGACTTATCTAAGATGCTTTGTGTCTGCTGATCAGGATGACTGGGTCTCTTTTTTGCCTTTGGCTGAGTTTGCTCTTAATAATAGGGCTAGCTCTGCCACTTTGATGTCTCCGTTTTTCTGTAATTCTGGGTTTCACCCTCGATTTTCTTCAGGACAGACGGAGGCTTCTGTCTGTCCAGGTGTTGACTCTGTTGTGGAGCGTATGCAACAGATTTGGGACCAGGTAGTGGAGAGGTTGTCCCTCTCTCAGGAGAGGGCCCAGCGGTTTGCTAACCGGCATAGGACTGATGGTCCTTGGTTTAAAGTAGGGGACTTGGTCTGGTTGTCCTCAAAAAATATTCCTATGAGAGTAGCATCTCCTAAATTTAAGCCTAGGTTCATTGGACCTTATAAGATCATGGAGATTCTTAATCCTGTTTCTTTTCGTTTGCTTCTTCCAGGGACATTTAAGATCCATAACGTGTTCCACAAGTCCTTGTTGAAGAGGTTTGTTGAGCCAGTGGTTCCTGCTGCTGTGCCTCCTGACCCTGTTTTGGTTGAGGGCAATCTGGAGTATGTGGTTGAGAAAATATTAGATTCTCGTTTTTCTAGACGGAAACTCCAGTATTTGGTTAAGTGGAGAGGTTATGGTTAGGAAGACAATTCTTGGGTGTTTGCTTCGGACATCCATGCTAGGAGACTCATCCGTGCGTACCATAGAACTCATCCTGACCGACCTGGTTGCTCAAATGAGGGTTCGGTGACCCCTCCTCAAGGGGGGGGTACTGTTGTGAATGTGCTTGAGATGAGTTCTGAGCAGAGGCTCCCTCTGGTGGTTACAAGCGGTACTGGTCTGTCCAGTGAAGATTGTGAAGATTGTGAGGATTGGGAATCAGGTGTTACTGACTGGTCTTATATAAGGGAGTCACCTTCCCATCAGGGTTGCCGGTGATCAATTGTTCTGGTCTTTATCCTTGATTCCTGTTTCCCTTGTAGCCTGCTGTGTCGTGTCTGCATCTCCTGCTAACAGATAAGACATTTTCTTCTTTTTGTTTTTGTGCTTGATTTTTGCATTTTGTCCTGCACTTCTGTGGGGGCCTTCAGGGTCCCCTCCGGGGGCTTTTGCCCTCTCAAGGGTATGCCACACTAAACAACATCGCTAACGGGATCGCTAAAAAACGTCACTATTTAGCGATCCCGTTAGTGATGTTGTTGTGTGCGGCATCTACCAGCGACGTGGCCCCTGCTGTGATCTCGTCCGTCGTCCTGATCGTTCCGGACCCTATTTTCATCGCTGGCGTCCCGCTGGTAAGTATCTAATCGCTGAGTGTGGCACCTTTTTTAGCGATTTAGCGGTACTTTTGTACCGCTAAAGTCGTTAAGGAGATCGCTAACCGCGATAGCGTCCTTAACGATATCGCTAAATTAGGTAGCTACTAGCGATATAGAAACAATCCCGCTAGCGATCTCATTAGTATGCGACGCTAACGAGATCGCTAGTGGGATTGTGTAGTGTGGCAGTACCTTCAGTTTGGTTCAGCCACTGATGTTTGTACTTTTGCTTTTTCCAGTTTTTTCAGTGGCTGCTGTTTTGATTTTGTTACACCAGAGAACTAATTTAGGTGGTAGAGGTCGTGTGATCTCAGGTGTTTTTGAAATTAGTAGAGTTGGTGCTTTTCAGGGTTTTCTGGGATTGCAGTAAGTACCCTTCCTATCCTTTTCTATTTAGATAGTTTGGGCCCCAGCGTTTGCTCATTCTATTTTCTGTCTGTGTCAGTATTTCTTCTTGTCTAACCGCCATTACATGTTTGGGGGCTTTCTATTATCTTTGGGGTTCTGCTCCGGGGCAGATAGCTTTCCTATATCTATCTTTAGGTGTAGTTAGTTTCTCAGGCTGTGACGAGGCGTCTAGGACCAACGTAGGAACGCTCCACGGCTGCCTCTAGTTGTTGTGGTTAGTCAGGGTACTGCAATCTCATAGATTCCAACTGCTCTGGTGTATTGCCTTTTTTACCTGCACTCCTCAGTTACCGAAACATAACACACATGATAAGATCCTGTCTGCAGTCACCACTAGGGGGAGCTCCCTGTATACAGAGATACATGATAAGATCCTGTCTGCAGCCACCACTAGGGGGTGCTCCCTGTATACAGAGATACATGATAAGATCATGTCTGCAGTCATCACTAGGGGGAGCTCCCTGTATACAGAGGTACATGATAAGATCCTGTCTGCAGTCACCACTAGGGGGAGCTCCCTGTATACAGAGATATATGATAAGATCCTGTCTGCAACCACCACTAGGGGGAGCTCCCTGTATACAGAGATACATGATAAGATCCTGTCTGCAGTCACCACTAGGGGGAGCTCCCTGTATACAGAGATACATGATAAGATCCTGTCTGCAGCCACCACTAGGGGGAGCTCCCTGTATACAGAGATACATGATAAGATCCTGTCTGCAATCACCACTAGGGGGAGCTCCCTGTATACAGAGATACATGATAAGATCCTGTCTGCAGTCACCACTAGGGGGAGCTCCCTGTATACAGAGATACATGGTAAGATCCTGTCTGCAACCACCACTAGGGGGAGCTCCCTGTATACAGAGATACATGATAAGATCCTGTCTGCAGTCACCACTAGGGGGAGCTCCCTGTATACAGAGATACATGATAAGATCCTATCTGCAACCACCACTAGGGGGAGCTCCCTGTATACAGAGATACAAGATAAGATCCTGTCCGCAGTCACCACTAGGGGGAGCTCCCTGTATACAGAGATACATGATAAGATCCTGTCTGCAGTCACCACTAGGGGGAGCTCTCTGTATACAGAGACACCTGATAAGATCCTGTCTGCAGTTACCACTAGGGGGAGCGCCCTGTATACAGAGATACATGATAAGATCCTGTCTGCAGTCACCACTAGGGGGAGCGCCCTGTATACCAAGATACATGATAAGATACTGTCTGCAGTCACCACTAGGGGGAGCTCCCTGTATAAAGAGATACATGATAAGATCCTGTCTGCTGCCACCACTAGGGGGAGCTCCCTGTATAGAAAGATACATGAAAAGATCCGGTCTGCAGCCTCTACTAGGGGGAGCTCCCTGTATACAGAAATACATGATAACATCCTGTCTGCAGCCACCACTAGGGGGAGCTCCATGTATAGAGATGCATGATAAGATTCTGCCTGCTGCCACCACTAGGGGGAGCTCCCTGTATACAGAGATACATGAAAAGATCCTGTCTGCAGCCACCACTAGGGGGAGCTCCCTGTATCCAGAGTGATACAGCCACCACTAGAGGCCTGTAGTCTGTGGAGGAAGGTGTGCGACTGCTCCAGGAGAGAGACCAGTTTTTTTTTCCTTATACCCAGGAATCCCCCCCTCTCTGACCCAGGAAAGAGAGGGGTGTAGTGGATGAACTGTGGGGCTGAGTCCCCGTCTCCCACCCCTCGGTCTAAGCCGGCGGGGGGTGGGAGCTCATTGCTACCGGCAAAGAGGGTCACCAGATCCAGCAAGGCCCGAAACATGGAGGAGCCCAGGAAGACCCAGGAGGGCTGCAAAGCTCCTAAGGCTGAGGCGAGGGCCACTGCGGTGTCTCCTCCCAGAGGTGAGCGGAGTACTCGCAGAGGTCCAGCGGCGGCGGTGCAGAAAGATTGGGGCACTAGGGCCGCAGGGGAGCCGGTTACCAGCTATGGCTCCCGCATCCATATGTACCTCTGCGAGTATGAGGAGGCTGGGAAGACACTGAGGAGGCTCCGGGAGGAAATGAAGGAGGCGAGGCAGGCTGCAGACAGGGCCTCCCGTACAGAGAAGTCTGCCCTAACAGCCAGGATATCCAGTCTGAGGATCGGCATTGAGGGCATGGAAGCCCGGAGAGCGGCTATACTGGATAACAGCGGGCCTTTCTGGGAAAAACTGGACAATGAGGACAGATTCCATAACATGGCTGCTGTGAAGGAGCCAGAGGGGTCTCGGCGTCCGACCCAGGTGGAGGAGGTGGACCATGTGGAGATGGAGGAGGCACCGTACCCACCTGGGGGCTTGGTAAGTGATCTCCAGGCCACACACAGCGGGATAGATCCAGTGCAGTTCCCACTCCCATCAGACAATAGCATTTCAGAGGATGATGGGGGTGATGCAGATGACAGCAGCAGCGATAACAGCAGTAGTGGGGGTTGCCTCGTCTTGCAGCAGATCCGTCAGCTGGAGTCCCCAGTAAATTATGCCCACCTGAAGTTTGGGGATGAGGTCTGCGGGGACGAGGCGACCAGGAGGGGGAAAAAGAAACGGAAAAAAAGGAAGAAAACATCGGAGGAGAGGTTGGTGTTTGTGCCCCTTCCTGGGACCCCCCAGTCCCGCTGTGTGGAACCCGCTACCCACCCCGGCCCGGGACCTGCAGTGGTTCCAGTGCGAGGGAGCGGGGAGAGTACAAGTCATATGGCGCCGGTCGCCGTCTCTGCTGGCGGTAGCAGAGGGGGCGAGAGTGGGCATGCGGCTGCAGAGCCGGACAGTGTGCATGGTCTGGAGTGTGGCCCTGTGGCGGGCGGTAATAAGATCTGTGGAGGTGTCCAGGCCCGATCCTCTGTGAAAACGGGGGACGGCCTGGCGCCTGCTGCACCCGCTGACGCTCGGGGGGTGGAGGCTGTGGGTACCTTGCCGGTGGTCACCGCTCCCCGCAGTGTTGGCGGTGCACTGTCAGCCAGGGACGCATCATCGGCGGCGTATGCTGTGGTGTCGGGGTCCCCCACATGCAGATCCGATGCTGGGTCAAAGTCAGGGGCCCCGGCACCAGTTATCATCTCAGGTGCAGCTGTAATGGCTGCGGTAATGCCGGCCCGGATCGCACCACCGAGGTCATCTGCATGTGTGTCACCTGTATCTGCGGGGAACCTGGTGGTGAAGTGCACACAGGAGTGTGGAGATGGTCTGCAGGAGAGGCTGGAGCAACAGTCTGCAAGCAGCACATGCTCTGCTGAAAAGCAGGGTGTGGTAACTAAACTCTGCAATACCACTCTTAAAGGGGCAGTAGCACTGCAAATAGCAACCCCCCCAGCAGAAAGCAGTGAAAAAAACACAAATGAAAATGTAAATGAGAATGGAAGTGGTGCAAGTGGTGTGAATAGTGTCTGTGACAATGGTGAAGGGTCAGGTGTTGGAGGGGTGGTTTCTGCTGGAGGTATGGTTGGTGTGAATGGTGCCAGTGTGGGAAAGGAAAAAAATAAAAGTTCTACTAGTGAAAATGGTGTGGCTGAGGTAAGTGAGGTGGAGATGGTTGACTGTGAAGTTGAGGGTTCAGAGAATATAGGGGCTGGTCCATCGTCCACCTCACCTGCAGGCACCATAAGTTATGCGGCTGCTGCCGGTGGGGTTCTGCGGGGGTCTTCCTCATCTCCGGACCCAGGGAATGATGCTTTTCGCCGCCGCTTCCTGGAGGCCCTCAAAAAAGGGGAGCGGACGATCAATGTAGAGGGAAGAGAGGTGGAGTTGTCCTACTGGCTAGATAAGTTTGGTCTAGCTGCCTTCCAAGAGAAAAGGGGGGTGGAGACCGTGTGGTCCCTCCCGACAGCCGGGCAGGGGGTCTCCAGGAGAAATGTTGTTCGTCTTCGCTGGAGGGGCGATGAGGCCTGTCCATCTAGGACAAATGTGGTGAAGCTCCTCATGAAGATGGACTTCAGGGCTATTGACATCTTTGCTCTGATACATCCTTTTGGGACCTCCACTGTGTAGCCCTGGTGTGAAGGCACACGCAGTACCCTGGAGGATGTGTGGAGAGATAGCAGTTTAATTCTCAATGAACATTCATTCCAACACACACTTAGACACGCCCACAGGTATAAAGTCTAGTCACATGCAGCATTCAGTCAGTCAGTTTCCTGTCTTCGGACAGTAGAGTCAGTCAGCAGCAGAGCTGAGTGCAATCTGTGTGCAGTTCAGAAAGTGGAGGCCAGTACAGGTGAGCCAGATCACCTCAGCCTGGTCAGAGCTGTGCCCCACTAGAAGACAGACTGAGACATCTATTGAGAAGAGGGAGTGAGTTGCAGATATACTTCAGTCTCCTGTCCCAAGGACAGTGAAGGTTCAGAGACGTGCTCCTGCCTAGAAGATTACTGAGATTCTGGCAACAAGCTCAAGAAAGAAGTTAAGAAAGGGACTGACTTTGATAACCTTTGAAGTGAGGAATGCTTATGCTACCAGCGCGGACAAGGCGAAAGGCACAGTGGTAGGAATTCTGAGTGCTATAGGATTGGAGAAGTCCTGCACATTGTCACCGGTCACTGGGGACCGAAGGATCACTATAGCTTCACGCATAGTGGTAAGAAAACCAGAGGCTTACCGGACCTTAGGTCGCGGCAAGCAGCCCTTGGAGTGTCGGTACGTAACTGGGGTCAGGTGGAATAGGAACTTTGAGCTAGGCCAAGCATAGAAGAACCTAGTTTCATCACAGGAAGGCTCCGACCACAAAACTGACCGGGCAGTACAGCTTTGGAATAGCTGGAGTTTATAGAGGGAACTACGCTTTATGCTGGTTGGACTCATCTTTGTGAAAGTAAAGGAGGCCCCTAACTTGTCCAGCTGCTAACTCAAAACACATCCTCCATTGGATCAGCCTCCCTGGGACCTGCCTTACCATCTTACAAGTAAAAAGGTATGGAAAGACGCTGACGGTGTGAGACTGAGTTATTTAATTGCATGCCTGCACAACCCCACCATAACCATCGACCTGAGGGAAGAGTCCCACCTGTAGGGGACCCGACATCTAGCTGCCTCACCATCCCCTCAGAGATCTAAAGCAGCGCTGGTATAAATTACCAGAGACTACAGGTGGCGTCACGAACTGTAAATATATCTATCCCCTGTAAATATTCCCCCCAACATACGCCAGACCGCCAGGGCCACAGACCGAGCCACCGCTACCTGTGACATCCCCATAGACTTCTACGGGCTCGGCTCTGAGTACCCCATTGCCCTGGTAACCCACAATTGTGGTGGCGGGTCGGTACACCACCTTTGATATCAGCTTTGTTCGGCCAGAGGGCTTAGAGCTCTTTTGGTCAAATTATGAGCTGGTAAAAGAGGAGCCCGGCTGGCGAGGGTTTGCTGTGGAGGCAATTTCTCGCCAAAGTGGGCCAAAGAAAGTGACCGTTTTAACATGTAATGAGTCCCTTTCTGGCGTTGACATAATGACCTGGTTGAGCCGGTACGGCGAGGTTGTGGAGGTCCCTAAAAAGAATCGGGACGATTTTGGCATCTGGTCAGGAGGCTGGACCTTCATGGTAAAGTTGAAGCGTTCAGGGGGCACTGTCACCCACATCCCTTCCTCGGCTTTCCTGGGAAGGGATCGTATTCTGGTCTTCTACCAGGGGCAGCCGAAGGTCTGCCACAGGTGCGGTGATCCTCGCCACTTCAGCGCGGGCTGCAAGGTGCAGAAATGTGCCTTGTGTGGCGAGGTGGGTCACCTCGCCGCGTCCTGTGGTGTCATTCGATGTCACCTGTGTGGTGATCTAGGTCACCCGTTCAGCCGCTGCCCTCGTTCATTCTCTAATGCCATGGCCAGCCGGGCGGAGGGGAGCCGTGAGGAATTTCTTGGCGGTGCAACTTCTGCGGGGGTTGGCGGTGGCGGCAGGGGAGGAGCTGAGGGGCCGATGAGGAATGGCAGGGTTAGGGGTCCCTCTTACCAGCGGAGGCAGGCAAGGCGTCAGGAGGGCAGGGGGCAAGAGAAGCCTCAGGAAACTGGGGTAATGGCTGCCCCCTCCTCCGAGGCGACGGCCCATGTCACTGAGGCCCCGGGGGAGGAAGCGGTGAATGAGGAGATCAGTCGGATGGAGAATGAGGAAGTGGCTGATCTCTCAGATGCCTCACAATATGAAAGTTTTGATGAGGATGGAGGGGAACAGCCAAAAGAAATGGGTGACAAGGGTACCAAGAGTGCCAAAAATAAAAAAAAGAAGAAAAAAGGTGGAAAATCTTCTTCCCTGACCAAGGTGCCTAAGGAAGGTCCCACCTACTCCCCTCTGATCTCCCTCTCCAACCGGTTCCAAGCCCTTGATGACCCTGCTGAGATGGGGGTCGGGGGTGAGGTTCCGGAGGTAACATCTGGAGGGTCTTTGGGAGGGGGCGGTGTCCCTTCTCCGGAGGGTATGTCTTTTTCAGGAGGTGGGGCCAACCCTGCGTCCGGAGATGAGAAAGAGGTGGGGGGGATGGATACCTCTGTCTCTTTGAAAAGAAGAGGGGGGGCTTCATCGTCCGGAGATGAGCGGGCTAGGAAAAAGGGTGGGGGGAAGAAAAAGGCCATCTAACTCGATCACTCATGATGGCGGCACCCACCCCGTTGACTCTGGCGACCATTAATGTCGCTAGTATAAAGTCAGATGCGGCTAGATTTGCGGCCTTTGATTTTCTCACCCGATTTGAGGCTGACATTTTGTTTTTGCAGGAGACCAGACTTACGGATATGGGGGCCATACGCAAGGCGGAGAGTGAGTGGAGGTGCGGGTCCTCGTACTGGTCTCTTGCGGCCGAGCCGTGTAGCGGGGTGGCAGTCCTTTTTAAGACTGCATCGGTTGAATGCCGGAGAGTTATCGAGGTAGAAATGGGTAGGTGCCTGGTCTTAGACGTCTTCATGAGGGGACAGGAGCTTCGGCTCATTAACATCTATGGTCCACAGTCAAAGTGGGACCGTAAATGTCTCTTCCTGAAGATTAAGCCCTATCTTTTTACGAGTCGGCAGGTGGTCTTTGGAGGTGACTTTAACACTGTCACAAGGCTTCGTGATAGGGGAGGCTCCATTGACCGGCTGGCTTATGATAGTAATACTCTTAATAGCATAGCTAGTGACGCTCGCCTGGTGGATGTCCACATCCGGCACACCCCAGGTCACTGTGGTTTCACCTTTCATAGAGGTAGCTGTAGGTCTAGGATAGACAGGTTTTTTTTGAAGGAGGAAGCCATCTCTTCAGCAGTGTCCGTTGTTGAGGTGGAGTTCTCCGATCACTGTCTGATTTCTTTTTCTCTGAATGTTTCAGAAACCCTCGGATGGGAAAGGGACTATGGAAGCTGAATTCGTCCCTCTTGGAAGAAGCAGAGATAAGACAATCCTTTGAGGACTTTCTTCAGAGCCAGGTACCGCTTTTGGATCTCTGTAGCGATAAGTCAGAGTGGTGGGAGATCTTCAAGGAACGGGTTGCGAGTTTCTTCCGCCAGCTCTCGAGCCACAGGAGCCTGAGCAGGTACCGCCTGTATCGGGAACTGAGGAGGAAACTCGAACATCTCGTCTCGGCTGGAGGTGACCGTGAGGAGATCTCCAGAGTGAAGTCTTTACTCAAGAGGTGTCAGTACGATAGGCACACATCTTTGGTTTTTGAGAGGGATTTCGGGAGGTACCGCTCGCCCGACCCCTACAGAAACTGTAAGATGTCAGTGAGTTGTAAGGTGGTGACAGGACTGATCGACAGTACGGGTTCCCTGAACAGATCCAAATCAGGGATCCTGGAGGTGATCAGATCTTTCTACTCACACCTCTTGGGGAAGAGGGATCTGGATCGGAACGTGATGTCGGCTTTCCTGGCCGAAGCCATCCCTGAGCCAGGGGATGACCCCTCGCTTCACGTTTTGACAGAGGCAATCAGGGAAGAGGAAGTGCGACTGGCCATTGATGGGCTTCGGCCTAAGAAATCGCCAGGTCCGGATGGCTTAACATCCGAGTTTTATAAGACCTTTAGGGACTCCTTGGTCCCCCTCTTGACTGAGGTGTTTAACGAGTGTCTCTCCTCGGGCGCTCTTTCCCGGTCAATGAGGCAGTCAGCCCTGATTATCCTGTCAAAGGGTAAAGACTCGTCCCGTATTGAGAATTGGCGTCCCATAGCGCTTCTCAATACGGACCGGAAGGTTCTGGCAAAGGTGCTGTTCAATCGGCTGGTGAAGTTTGCACCCCGGCTCCTTTCGGGGGCCCAGCATTGCTCTGTTCCAGGCCGCAGCACTTTTAGTGCAGTACTCGGTGTCCGAGAGGCAGTGGAGCAGGGTAGGGCTGGCCACTGGAAGGGGTACTTGCTGTCTTTAGATCAGGCGAAGGCTTTTGATCGGGTTAACCACGAGTACCTCTGGTCCGTCCTTCTGAGGTACAGTCTGCCTGGGGGGTTTGTAAATTGGCTAAAGATCCTGTATGCGGGGGCAGAGACTTTCCCGCTCGTGAATGGTTGGTCTGGCCACCCTTTTGAGGTTGGGTCTGGGGTCCGCCAGGGCTGTCCGTTGAGCCCGCTGTTATACGTGTTCGCGATAGATCCCTTTTAAGGAGGATTGAGCGCGGGCCGTTGGCGGGAGTCAGGATGGACCAGGCGGCCCCAGAAGCCACTCTGAGGGTGGTAGCGTATGCTGATGACGTCTCCCTTTTCGTATCCTCGGGTGAGGAGGCGGAGTGGGTCATGTCTGAGGTTGGTCGCTACTCGGAGGCTTCTGGGTCCGGAATTAATCAGGAAAAGTGTGAGAGTCTCTGGCTGGGAGGGGGAGATCCTAGTTTCGGTCTCCCGGACACTCTTCCAGAGCCTCAGGCATCAGCAAAAATCCTAGGCATCGAATTTGGCCCGGGGGACTACCCCAGCAAAATTGGGAGGGCAGACTCAGGATCGCCGCCCAGAAGGTGGACCAATGGAAGGGTTGGTCTTTGACCCTGAGGGAAAGGGTTAGCCTGGTTAAGGGTTTTTTGCTACCCTTGTTAATATACCTGGGCAGTGTCTGCATGTTGCCAGAGCCGCTCTGGACACGGGTCTACAGCCTGTTTTTCCAAATGTTATGGGGAAATAGGCTGAACCTAGTCAAGCGAGAGGTCACATATCGCACAAGGAGACTAGGAGGGTTGGGTATGGTCAACCCAGTGGTGTTTCTAGTAAACACTTTTGTCAAGACTAACATCGCCAACCTCTGGTCAGAGAGGGCTCCTCCGTGGGTATTCTCCTGCAGGGGATGGCTTCGGCCCTTCTTCCAGGAATGGGAGACAGGGGGGCAAGTGAAGGACCTGCGCACACCGCATTGGCATCTCCCGGCTTACGCTACCCCGGTTCTGAAGGTGATCCGCCGGTGGGGTCTGGGAATGTGGGAGATCAGGACCATGTCGAGGAAATTCCTTGACAGGAGGGTCCTGTTGACCCATTTCCAGAAGCCTCTGGTGCTCAAAGATTGCCCAAGTCGGGATCTGGAGGGCGGGCTGAGGTTATTGAATTCTGCACGGGTCCCCTTGAAGTTTTGGGACTTGGCTTGGCGCTGCTTCCACGGGAAACTGTATGTAAGGGACAACCTGAAGTGTAGGAACTCCGAAGATCGGGGTTGTCCCCGTGAGGAGTGTTGCGACACGCTGGAAAGCATGGAGCACTTCCTCCTTCAGTGTCCTTTTAATGCAGGGGTCTACAACAGGGTGGGTGCTTCCATAGGCTGGCCTCGGCTGGCACACCTTTCCTATGCGGAGTGGGCGTATGGGGCATTCGGATCCCTGGGTGGCCGAGATCGGGGCACTTTATTTCTAGTCAGTTTAGTCGTCAGGTTTTACACGTGGAACGCACGGTGCTTAGTGTCAACTCAGCAGAAAATCCTCCCCGGGACGAGGTTGTTAGGAACATTCTGGGTGGCCTGGTGAAGGTGCTCTCTGGAGTATGACAGGCTGGGTGCAGCGAGGGCCTCTCTTCTCTGGAGAGGGTTCTCATTTAATGTACCCTAGGGCCTAGATAAGCAGGTAAGTGGTAGGGACAGGTAGATAGCTTCAGTAGGGACAGGTAGATAGTTAGGGACAGGACAGGGACAGCCAAGGGACAGTTAGGTAGGCACGCGGTGAGTTAGGTAGGGTAGTAGGGTCAGGCAGGGAGAGACAGGGAAAGGTAGGTAGATAAATAGGGGCAGATGTTTAGGCAGGTAGGGACGGCTGGTAGAGTAAGGATTGTTAGGATAGAAGCCGGTCATCTCTGGGTTCCTGGTGACGGGCTGAGGGCTTTTCACTGTCAGATTTTTGTTTTGCAGAAGTGAATTACTGATATAGGGCTTACAGGCCCCAATCCTGGCTCTGGGGAAGTGTTGTAATATAGAGAGTTAGGTAGTATTGTATTGTATAGTATTGTATTGTAAGATGTTCCTGGAGGTCATGAGTTCCTCAGTGAAGCTTATTTTTGTATTGTGTTGGGGGTTTTATGGTGGTGGGAGGGGGGTTGGTGGTAGGTTTGTTATAGTTGTATTTGGTGTGTAACTAAAAAAAAAAATAAAATATATATATATATATAAAAGGAAAAAAAAATTGTGTGGTTTAGATAGATGTGTTTTAAGCCAGGTGGCTTTTGTGTTTCTTTTTGGGCGATGGACCAGAGTTTTCTTTGTCAGGTTTGGTGTGAAGTGTGTATGTGGTATTAATAAAATGTTTCTTCTCTCCTTGGGTGAGGAAACCTGGGGAGGAGGAGATCTGGAGGAAACAAAAAGTGAGATGAAGTCGGCTGCCATTCTAGGCTGAAGTCGCCTTTCTCAGATCGCAGCCGCTAAGCAGCTTGAGGCCGGGCAAGTCCAGGAATGGGAGACCGGCGGGAATCCCTGGTGCAGCATCAGAGAGAAAGATGGAGGAGGAAGCTTCTCTGAGGAAGAAGACAGGTTTTGTTTTGGGGGGGGTTACTTTGAATGGGGGCAGTTATGCTGGACTCTGACTTTTGCTTGGACTGGGGGGTAATGTTGGACTCGGATGGTTGTTTTGCTGGGGTTTGGATTTTTGTTCTTTATTAATTGTAAGTTTTGTATTTTTTATATTAAAAGAGTTCCCTGTATACAGAGATACATGATAAGATTCTGCCTGCTGCCACCACTAGGGGGAGCTCACTGTATACAGAGATACATAATAAGATCCTGTCTGCAGCCACCACTAGGGGGAGCTCGCTGTATACAGAGATACATGATTGCTGGGGTTTGGATTTTTGTTCTTTATTAATTGTAAGTTTTGTATTTTTTATATTAAAAGAGTTCCCTGTATACAGAGATAGATGATAAGATCCTGTCTGCAGCCACCACTAGGGGGAGCTCCCTGTATAGAGAGATACATGAGAAGATTCTGTCTGCAGCCACCACTAGGGGGAGCTCCCTGTATACAGAGATACATGAGAAGATTCTGTCTGCAGCCACCACTAGGGGAGCTCCCTGTATACAGAGATACAGTGGATGCGGAAAGTATTCAGAACCCTGTAAATTTTTCACTCTTTGTTTCATTGCAGCCATTTGGTAAATTAAAAAAAAGTTCATTTTTTCTCATTAATGTACACTCTGCACCCCATCTTGACTGAAAAAAACAGAAATGTTGAAGTGTTTGCAAATTTATTAAAAAAGAAAAACTGAAATATCACATGGTCATAAGTATTCAGACCCTTTGCTCTGTATTGAGTAGAAGCTCCTTTTGAGCTGGTACAGCCATGAGTCTTCTTGGGAATGATGCAACAAGTTTTTCACTCCTGGATTTGGGGATCCTCTGCCATTCTTCCTTGCAGATCCTCTCCAGTTCCGTCAGGTTGGATGGTGAACGTTGGTGGACAGCCATTTTCAGGTCTCTCCAGAGATGCTCAGTTGGGTTTAGGTCAGGGCTCTGGCTGGGTCAGTCAAGAATGGTCACAGAGTTGTTCTGAAGCCACTCCTTTGTTGTTTTTTTGTTATTTTAGCTGTGTGCTTAGGGTCATTGTCTTGTTGGAAGATGAACCTTTGGCCAAGTCTGAGGTCCAGAGCACTCTGGAAGAGGTTTCCATCCAGGATATCTCTGCACTTGGCCGCATTCATGTTTCCTTCAATGACAACCAGTCATCTTGTCCCTGCAGCTGAGAAACACCCCCATAACATGATGCTGCCACCACCAAGTTTCACTGTTGGGATTGTATTGGGCAGGTGATGATTACAAAAATTTCTACATTTCTGTTTTTTCAGTAAAGATGGGGTGCAGAGTGTACATTAATGAGAAAAAATGAACTTTTTTGAATTTACCAAATGGCTGCAATGAAACAAAGAGTGAAAACTGTAAAGGATCTGAATACTTTCCGTGCCCCCTGTAGACACAATAACTGATCACAGGCTGCTCTTCTTACCTGCATCTTTCTGTCTTTATTCCAGTTCAACTAAGAAAAAACAAAGAAAAGTCTTATTGTCTTTCGACATTTATTAAAAAATGACTAGAATAAAAACGAGAAGCGACAAACGTTTTCCTTTTTAATAAATACGACAGATCTGAGATCTCCGTCCCTATGACGACTCGCACGACACAATGTAAACGCTTATTTACGGGGATCAGTGAATGACGTGAATTAAAACCGCGCAAATTGTTTATTTCTGCATTTATTTCACGATAAAAGTTAATCGTTAACGCTTCTACGGACGGATCGCATCACAATAAGAGGACTGCGCACGACGGTGGCGATAAAAGCGAAAATAGTTCATAACGGCTGTGACTATAAAAGCAGAAAAAAAACAATCTTCAGAACAAGCTGCGAAACCGAATAAAAGGGGTGAATGATATTCATTGCAGGATAACAATGTCGCCTCGCCACTTTATAGGGCGGTAACTTTTGGGGGTAAGCATTGGAAAAATGACAAGAAATATATATTTATGTCATTAAAAAAAAATGTGGACCATTAAAAATATTACAGGATTTTTTTTAACAATTTCTATTTACTGGGATATTTTTTTTATTGTAGGCGGAAAACGTTCCGGATCCTGCCCGCGCCTCCATGGTCTCATCCGATGAGGACGGGAGATAATGTTCCTGTTGGATACGGTTTGGGTCGCACTATAAATCTATGGGAAGTCTTAGAATCTCATAAAGCTGTCACCCCATGAAAAATCCCATATGTCCTCTCTGCCGGCAGCCATGTGCGCTCATCTCCAGCCCCTTGTGGTGAGCGCTGGTGACACACGCCGGCGTCACCCATGTCACTGGCGAAGTCTATCAAACCCTGCAAATGCCACCCGGGTCCCCCCAGCAACTAAATATCACAGATTTAACTCTGCTGCTGCCAGAAATCGGTGGCACCAATGAGGTAGAGGCTTCTTACTGCAGATGTAGCAGAGCTGAGTTTGTCAGATTCAGCAACGAGCAGTGATTTCTGCGGATTATTTCTCTGGTATTTATTTATTTTGCTTTCTTTTATAGCACTGACATATTCTGCAGCACTATTATCACGAATGTCCCAGTTGGGGCTCACAGTCTACATTCCCTAATATTTATTAATTTTAATTCCGCAGCACTTTACAGACATTATCATCCCTGTCCCCGAAGGGGTCACAATCTAGATTCCCTATCAGTATGTCTGTGGAATGTGGGAGGAAATCCAAACACGGGAGAACATACAAACTCCTTGCAGATGTTGTCCTTGGTGGAATTTGAACCCAGGACCCCAGCGCTGCAAGACTGCAGTGCTAACCACTGAGCCACCCCCAGAGGGGAACATATAAACTGCATCCAGTTCCCAGGGCTGCAAAGCAACAGTGCTAACCACTGAGCCACCATGCAGTGCTAACCACTGAGCCACCATGCAGTGCTAACCACTGAGCCACCCCCAGAGGGGATCATATAAACTGCATCCAGTTCCCAGGGCTGCAAAGCAACAGTGCTAACCACTGAGCCACCATGCATTGCTAACCACTGAGCCACCCCCAGAAGGGATCATATAAACTGCATCCAGTTCCCAGGGCTGCAAAGCAACAGTGCTAACCACTGAGCCACCAGAGGTTCTGACTCCCAAAGTTGTGTCATGGTAGCCAATTTTGCACCAGCCTGAAGAAGTGCGGTCATTTTTGCATGCAGTCTGCCCCATGTTATTTCAGGTTTTGTCCCATGCACTGACATGGTGAGATAACTGGCTTCCTATAAGCTTGGCCCCAGTGTATGACAGCTGGATAGATTGCAAGCTTCTAAGTCACAGGGGCCAAAGTCAATCTGCACTTACGCAATGGCCCCTCTCCCACGTGTGAAGAAGTCATCCTATGGGTGTATGTGAGGCATAGAAGTGATATTTTGGCTTTTTCTCTGGGCATGCTCTATGGTATGTGCAGGCGCAATATCAATAAAGGTGACATTATTCTATGTCGGTCCCATCATTTCAGTTAGTTCTGGAGACATTATTCTACGTCGGTCCCATCATTTCAGGTCTGGAGACATTATTCTACGTCGGTCCCATCATTTCAGGTCTGGAGACATTATTCTACGTCGGTCCCATCATTTCAGGTCTGGAGACATTATTCTACGTCGGTCCCATCATTTCAGGTCTGGAGACATTATTCTACGTCGGTCCCATCATTTCAGGTCTGGAGACATTATTCTATGTCGGTCCCATCATTTCAGGTCTGGAGACATTATTCTATGTCGGTCCCATCATTTCAGGTCTGGAGACATTATTCTATGTCGGTCCCATCATTTCAGCTCTGGAGACATTATTCTATGTCGGTCCCATCATTTCAGGTCTGGAGACATTATTCTATTTCGGTCCCATCATTTCAGCTCTGGAGACATTATTCTATGTCGGTCCCATCACATCCCTGCAGGTCTGGAGACATTATTCTACGTCGGTCCCATCATTTCAGGTCTGGAGACATTATTCTACGTCGGTCCCATCATTTCAGGTCTGGAGACATTATTCTATGTCGGTCACATCATTTCAGGTCTGGAGACATTATTCTATGTCGGTCCCATCATTTCAGGTCTGGAGACATTATTCTATGTCGGTCCCATCATTTCAGGTCTGGAGACATTATTCTATGTCGGTCCCATCATTTCAGGTCTGGAGACATTATTATACGTCGGTCACATCATTTCAGGTCTGGAGACATTATTCTATGTCGGTCCCATCATTTCAGGTCTGGAGACATTATTCTATGTCGGTCCCATCATTTCAGTTAGTTCTGGAGACATTATTCTACGTCGGTCCCATCATTTCAGGTCTGGAGACATTATTCTACGTCGGTCCCATCATTTCAGGTCTGGAGACATTATTCTACGTCGGTCCCATCATTTCAGGTCTGGAGACATTATTCTACGTCGGGCCCATCATTTCAGGTCTGGAGACATTATTCTACGTCGGTCCCATCATTTCAGGTCTGGAGACATTATTCTACGTCGGTCCCATCATTTCAGGTCTGGAGACATTATTCTACGTCGGTCCCATCATTTCAGGTCTGGAGACATTATTCTACGTCGGTCCCATCATTTCAGGTCTGGAGACATTATTCTACGTCGGTCCCATCATTTCAGGTCTGGAGACATTATTCTACGTCGGTCCCATCATTTCAGGTCTGGAGACATTATTCTACGTCGGTCCCATCATTTCAGGTCTGGAGACATTATTCTATGTCGGTCCCATCATTTCAGGTCTGGAGACATTATTCTATGTCGGTCCCATCATTTCAGGTCTGGAGACATTATTCTATGTCGGTCCCATCATTTCAGCTCTGGAGACATTATATCTATGTCGGTCCCATCACATCCCTGCAGGTCTGGAGACATTATTCTACGTCGGTCCCATCATTTCAGGTCTGGAGACATTATTCTACGTCGGTCCCATCATTTCAGGTCTGGAGACATTATTCTACGTCGGTCACATCATTTCAGGTCTGGAGACATTATTCTATGTCGGTCCCATCATTTCAGGTCTGGAGACATTCTACGTCGGTCACATCATTTCAGGTCTGGAGACATTATTCTATGTCGGTCCCATCATTTCAGGTCTGGAGACATTATTCTATGTCGGTCCCATCATTTCAGCTCTGGAGACATTATTCTATGTCGGTCCCATCACATCCCTGCAGGTCTGGAGACATTATTCTACGTCGGTCCCATCATTTCAGGTCTGGAGACATTATTCTACGTCGGTCCCATCATTTCAGGTCTGGAGACATTATTCTACGTCGGTCACATCATTTCAGGTCTGGAGACATTATTCTATGTCGGTCCCATCATTTCAGGTCTGGAGACATTATTCTACGTCGGTCCCATCATTTCAGGTCTGGAGACATTATTCTATGTCGGTCCCATCATTTCAGGTCTGGAGACATTATTCTATGTCGGTCCCATCATTTCAGCTCTGGAGACATTATTCTATGTCGGTCCCATCACATCCCTGCAGGTCTGGAGACATTATTCTACGTCGGTCACATCATTTCAGGTCTGGAGACATTATTCTATGTCGGTCCCATCATTTCAGGTCTGGAGACATTATTCTATGTCGGTCCCATCATTTCAGGTCTGGAGACATTATTCTATGTCGGTCCCATCATTTCAGGTCTGGAGACATTATTCTATGTCGGTCCCATCATTTCAGGTCTGGAGACATTATTCTATGTCGGTCCCATCATTTCAGGTCTGGAGACATTATTCTACGTCGGTCCCATCACATCCTGCAGGTCTGGAGACATTATTCTACGTCGGTCCCATCATTTCAGGTCTGGAGACATTATTCTACGTCGGTCCCATCATTTCAGGTCTGGAGACATTATTCTACGTCGGTCACATCATTTCAGGTCTGGAGACATTATTCTATGTCGGTCCCATCATTTCAGGTCTGGAGACATTATTCTACGTCGGTCACATCATTTCAGGTCTGGAGACATTATTCTATGTCGGTCCCATCATTTCAGGTCTGGAGACATTATTCTATGTCGGTCCCATCATTTCAGCTCTGGAGACATTATTCTATGTCGGTCCCATCACATCCCTGCAGGTCTGGAGACATTATTCTACGTCGGTCCCATCATTTCAGGTCTGGAGACATTATTCTACGTCGGTCACATCATTTCAGGTCTGGAGACATTATTCTATGTCGGTCCCATCATTTCAGGTCTGGAGACATTATTCTACGTCGGTCCCATCATTTCAGGTCTGGAGACATTATTCTATGTCGGTCCCATCATTTCAGGTCTGGAGACATTATTCTATGTCGGTCCCATCATTTCAGCTCTGGAGACATTATTCTATGTCGGTCCCATCATTTCAGGTCTGGAGACATTATTCTATGTCGGTCCCATCATTTCAGGTCTGGAGACATTATTCTACGTCGGTCCCATCATTTCAGGTCTGGAGACATTATTCTATGTCGGTCCCATCATTTCAGCTCTGGAGACATTATTCTATGTCGGTCCCATCATTTCAGGTCTGGAGACATTATTCTATGTCGGTCCCATCATTTCAGGTCTGGAGACATTATTCTATGTCGGTCCCATCATTTCAGTTCTGGAGACTTTTCCTTCCTTTTGTTTGTTTACAATAGAACGTTCTGAAACATAAACAATAACAACTGTCCCTTCCTGATGTAGCAGAGCCGGGCGAGTTCACAGTCCGCACAGATGACACCGGGTGATCGGCACATGGCCTCGCGACAAACCCAGCTCTGCTACCCTGCTGCTGACATTACGGCTTCTACTTCATGTTCTGCTTTTTCTCGTTCTCATGGGAATCAGTATCTACGAAGTGTCACACGTTGTCCCGAAATCTCGCTTCATAACGTCACTTATTTTACATTATTATTTTGTTTTTTTTTTTCCCATTGAGAACAAACATCATTATCCAGATAAACCTCTCTGGAGCCTGGGAAAGCTGGGTGAATGCCTTTTAGGCTCCACTTCCAAAGTGAGTGTTTTGATGTGGCAGCTTTTCTGCAGCCATTAGTGTAAAAAAAACCTTAAAGGCAGAGTAATAATAAGGGGAAGGGGGTGAGTGGAGACCCTGGAGGGCAGGAGCTCGGTGTGCAGCAGAGGGGGTGAGTGGAGACCCTGGAGGGCGGGACCTCGGTGTGCAGCAGAGGGGGTGAGTGGAGACCCTGGAGGGCAGGAGCTCGGTGTGCAGCAGAGGGGGTGAGTGGAGACCCTGCAGGGCAGGAGCTCGGTGTGCAGCAGAGGGGGTGAGTGGAGACCCTGGAGGGCGGGACCTCGGTGTGCAGCAGAGGGGTGAGTGGAGACCCTGGAGGGCAGGAGCTCGGTGTGAGGTGTGCAGCAGAGGGGGTGAGTGGAGACCCTGGAGGGCAGGAGCTCGGTGTGAGGTGTGCAGCAGAGGGGGTGAGTGGAGACCCTGGAGGGCAGGAGCTCGGTGTGAGGTGTGCAGCAGAGGGGGTGAGTGGAGACCCTGGAGGGCAGAGCTCGGTGTGAGGTGTGCAGCAGAGGGGGTGAGTGGAGACCCTGGAGGGCAGGAGCTCGGTGTGCAGCAGAGGGGGTGAGTGGAGACCCTGGAGGGCAGGAGCTCGGTGTGCAGCAGAGGGGTGAGTGGAGACCCTGGAGGGCAGGAGCTCGGTGTGAGGTGTGCAGCAGAGGGGTGAGTGGAGACCCTGGAGGGCAGGAGCTCGGTGTGCAGCAGAGGGGGTGAGTGGAGACCCTGGAGGGCAGGAGCTCGGTGTGCAGCAGAGGGGGTGAGTGGAGACCCTGGAGGGCAGGAGCTCGGTGTGAGGTGTGCAGCAGAGGGGGTGAGTGGAGACCCTGGAGGGCAGGAGCTCGGTGTGAGGTGTGCAGCAGAGGGGGTGAGTGGAGACCCTGGAGGGCAGGACCTCGGTGTGCAGCAGAGGGGGTGAGTGGAGACCCTGGAGGGCGGGACCTCGGTGTGCAGCAGAGGGGTGAGTGGAGACCCTGGAGGGCAGGAGCTCGGTGTGAGGTTGTGCAGCAGAGGGGGTGAGTGGAGACCCTGGAGGGCAGGATCTCGTGTGAGGTTGTGCAGCAGAGGGGGTGAGTGGAGACCCTGGAGGGCAGGAGCTCGGTGTGCAGCAGAGGGGGTGAGTGGAGACCCTGGAGAGCAGGAGCTCAGTGTGCAGCAGAGGGGGTGAGTGGAGACCCTGGAGGGCAGGACCTCGGTGTGCAGCAGAGGGGGTGAGTGGAGACCCTGGAGGGCGGGACTCGGTGTGCAGCAGAGGGGGTGAGTGGAGACCCTGGAGGGCAGGAGCTTGGTGTGAGGTTGTGCAGCAGAGGGGGTGAGTGGAGACCCTGGAGGGCAGGAGCTCGGTGTGAGGTTGTGCAGCAGAGGGGGTGAGTGGAGACCCTGGAGGGCAGGAGCTCGGTGTGAGGTGTGCAGCAGAGGGGGTGAGTGGAGACCCTGGAGGGCAGGAGCTCGGTGTGAGGTTGTGCAGCAGAGGGGGTGAGTGGAGACCCTGGAGGGCAGGAGCTCGGTGTGAGGTGTGCAGCAGAGGGGGTGAGTGGAGACCCTGGAGGGCAGGAGCTCAGTGTGCAGCAGAGGGGGTGAGTGGAGACCCTGGAGGGCGGGACCTCGGTGTGCAGCAGAGGGGGTGAGTGGAGACCCTGGAGGGCAGGAGCTCAGTGTGCAGCAGAGGGGGTGAGTGGAGACCCTGGAGGGCAGGACCTCGGTGTGCAGCAGAGGGGGTGAGTGGAGACCCTGGAGGGCGGGACCTCGGTGTGCAGCAGAGGGGGTGAGTGGAGACCCTGGAGGGCAGGAGCTCGGTGTGAGGTTGTGCAGCAGAGGGGGTGAGTGGAGACCCTGGAGGGCAGGAGCTCGGTGTGAGGTTGTGCAGCAGAGGGGGTGAGTGGAGACCCTGGAGGGCAGGAGCTCGGTGTGAGGTGTGCAGCAGAGGGGGTGAGTGGAGACCCTGGAGGGCAGGAGCTCGGTGTGAGGTTGTGCAGCAGAGGGGGTGAGTGGAGACCCTGGAGGGCAGGAGCTCGGTGTGAGGTGTGCAGCAGAGGGGGTGAGTGGAGACCCTGGAGGGCAGGAGCTCAGTGTGCAGCAGAGGGGGTGAGTGGAGACCCTGGAGGGCAGGAGCTCAGTGTGCAGCAGAGGGGGTGAGTGGAGACCCTGGAGGGCGGGACCTCGGTGTGCAGCAGAGGGGGTGAGTGGAGACCCTGGAGGGCAGGAGCTCGGTGTGAGGTTGTGCAGCAGAGGGGGTGAGTGGAGACCCTGGAGGGCAGGAGCTCGGTGTGCAGCAGAGGGGTGAGTGGAGACCCTGGAGGGCAGAAGCTCAGTGTGCAGCAGAGGGGTGAGTGGAGACCCTGGAGGGCAGGACCTCGGTGTGCAGCAGAGGGGGTGAGTGGAGACCCTGGAGGGCGGGACCTCGGTGTGCAGCAGAGGGGGTGAGTGGAGACCCTGGAGGGCAGGAGCTCGGTGTGAGGTGTGCAGCAGAGGGGGTGAGTGGAGACCCTGGAGGGCAGGACCTGCCAGTGACAGCAGCAGAGAGGGTGAGTGGAGACCCTGGAGGGCAGGACCTCGCTGTGAGGTGTGCAGCAGAGGGGGTGAGTGGAGACCCTGGAGAGCAGGACCTGCCCAGTGACAGCAGCAGAGGGGTGAGTGGAGACCTGGAGGGCAGGACCTGCCAGTGACATGCAGCAGAGGGGGTGAGTGGAGACCCTGGAGGGCAGGACCTGCCCGTGACAGCAGCAGAGGGGGTGAGTGGAGACCCTGGAGGGCAGGACCTGCAGTGACAGCGTGCAGAGAGGGGTGAGTGGAGACCCTGGAGGGCAGGACCTGCAGTGCAGCAGCAAGGGGTGAGTGGAGACCCTGGAGGGCAGGACTGCCAGTGACAGCAGCAGAGGGGGTGAGTGGAGACCCTGGAGGGCAGGACCTGCCCAGTGACAGCAGCAGAGGGGGTGAGTGGAGACCCTGGAGGGCAGGACCTGCCCAGTGATCGCAGCAGAGGGGTGAGTGGAGACCCTGGAGGGCAGGACCTCGCTGTGAGGTGTGCAGCAGAGGGGGTGAGTGGAGACCCTGGAGGCAGGACCTGCCCAGTGACAGCAGCAGAGGGGTGAGTGGAGATCCTGGAGGCAGACTCCTGTGAGGGTGCAGCAGAGGGGGTGAGTGGAGACCCTGGAGGGCGGACCTCGAGGCAGCAGGGGGGTGAGTGGAGACCCTGGAGGGCAGGACCTGCCCAGTGACAGCACAGAGGGGTGAGTGGAGACCCTGGAGGCAGGACCTCGCTGTGATGTGCAGCAGAGGGGTGAGTGGAGACCCTGGAGGGCAGGACCTGCCCAGTGACGCAGCAAGGGGTGAGTGGAGACCTGAGGGCAGGACCTCGTGTGCAGCAGGGGGGTGAGTGGAGACCGGAGGGCAGACCTCCTGGAGTGGCAGCAGGGGTGAGTGAGACCTGGAGGCAGGACCTGCCCAGTGACAGCAGCAGAGGGGGTGAGTGGAGACCCTGGAGGGCAGGACCTGCCAGTGACAGCAGCAGAGGGTGAGTGGAGACGGAGGGCAGGACCTGCCATGACAGCAGCGAGGGGGTGAGTGGAGACCCTGGAGGGCAGGACCTGCCCAGTGACAGCAGCAGAGGGGTGAGTGGAGACCCTGGAGGGCAGGACCTGCCAGTGACAGCAGCAGAGGGGTGAGTGGAGCCCTGGAGGCAGGACCTGCTGTGAGTGGCAGCAAGTGACTGGACCTGAGGCAGACACTGCCCATGACAGCGCAGAGGGGGTGAGTGGAGACCCTGGAGGGCAGGACCTGCCCAGTGACAGCAGCAGAGGGGTGAGTGGAGACCCTGGAGGGCGGACCTGCCCATGACAGCAGCAGAGGGGTGATGGAGACTGGAGGGCAGACCTGCCAGTGACAGCAGCAGGGGTGAGTGGAGACCCTGGAGGGAGCCTGCCAGTGACAGCAGCAGGGGGTGACCTGGGGGCAACCTGCCATGACAGCAGCAGAGGGGTGGGGAACCCTGGAGGCAGGACCTGCCGTGACAGCAGCAGGGGGTGAGTGGAGACCCTGGAGGGCAGGACCTGCCCAGTGACAGCAGCCCTGCCTCCTGCCTGCCTCCGGCACCTCAGCTTGACATCAGGGCCACCATACACCAGGCGGGGAGGGGAGCGCAGACCTCACCCCTCGGAGGAACTTCAGCAGAGAAACTTCAGCAGAAGCTCAGAAGTGTGTGAGCTCCGGTAGGAGCGCTAGCGGGACACCATGACATGACACTGGACTGGCAGGCTGAGGAGGAGCCCACCATGTACGCGAGGAGAACCTCACGCGCGGAGACCCCAATGCCACCCTGCTGGCAGCGGCGGCCGGCCCCCCACCATCCCGACCGTCATGTTCTGCTGGGGGTGGGGAACCTGATCGCATCATCGTCTGTGCAAGTCCCGCAAGGAGCAGAAGGAGACCACTTCTACACGCTGGTGTGTGGCCTGGCGCTCACCGACCTGCTGGGCACCTGCCTGGTGAGCCCGGTGACCATCGCCACCTACATCCAGAACCGCTGGCCGGGCGGAGACGCGCTGTGTGAATACAGCTCGTTCATCCTGCTGTTCTTCGGGCTGTCCGGGCTCAGCATCATCTGCGCCATGTCCATCGAGCGCTACCTGGCCATCAACCATGCCTACTTCTACAACCACTACGTGGACAAGCGGCTGGCGGGGCTGACCCTGTGCGCCATCTACGCGTCCAACGTGCTGTTCTGCGCGCTGCCGAGCACGGGGCTGGGGCGCTCCACGCTGCAGTACCCCAACACCTGGTGCTTCATCGACTGGCGCAGCAACGTGTCCGCGCAGGCCGCCTACTCCTACATGTACGCCGGCTTCAGCTCCTTCCTCATCCTCGTCACCGTGCTCTTCAACGTGCTGGTGTGCGCGGCGCTCATCCGCATGCACCGGCAGTTCGTGCGCAGGACGTCGCTGGGCACCGACACCCGCGTCACCGACTTCAGGCGGCGGCGGAGCTTCCGGAGGATGGCGGGGGTCGAGATCCAGATGGTGATGGTCCTGGTGGTCACCTCCGCGGTGATCCTCATCTGCTCCAGCCCCCTGGTGGTGAGTGGCAGCTGCAGCCCGTAATAACGCGCCTGTGCCCTGTATAGCGCGCTGTAATAATAATGCCGGTGTCCCCTGTAATAACGCGCCTGTGCCCTGTAATAAGGCCAGTGTCCCCTGTAATAATGCCAGTGTGCCCTGTAATAACGCGCCTGTGCCCTGTATAGCGCGCTGTAATAATAATGCCGGTGTCCCCTGTAATAACGCGCCTGTGCCCTGTAATAAGGCCAGTGTCCCCTGTAATAATGCCAGTGTGCCCTGTAATAACGCGCCTGTCCCCTGTATAGCGCGCTGTAATAATAATGCCGGTGTCCCCTGTAATAATGCCAGTGTCTCCTGTAATAATGCCAGTGTCTCCTGTAATAATGCCAGTGTCTCCTGTAATAATGCCAGTGTCCCCTGTAATAATGCCAGTGTGCCCTGTAATAACGCGCCTGTGCCCTGTAATAAGGCCAGTGTCCCCTGTAATAATGCCAGTGTCCCCTGTAATAATGCCAGTGTCCCCTGTAATAATGCCAGTGTCCCCTGTAATAAGGCCAGTGTCCCCTGTAATAATGCCAGTGTCCCCTGTAATAATGCCAGTGTCCCCTGTAATAAGGCCAGTGTCCCCTGTAATAATGCCAGTGTCCCCTGTAATAATGCCAGTGTCCCCTGTAATAAGGCCAGTGTCCCCTGTAATAATGCCAGTGTGCCCTGTAATAACGCGCCTGTGCCCTGTATAGCGCGCTGTAATAATAATGCCGGTGTCCCCTGTAATAATGCCAGTGTCCCCTGTAATAATGCCAGTGTCCCCTGTAATAATGCCGGTGTCCCCTGTAATAATGCCAGTGTCCCCTGTAATAATGCCAGTGTCCCCTGTAATAATGCCGGTGTCTCCTGTAATAATGCCGGTGTCCCCTGTAATAATGCCGGTGTCCCCTGTAATAATGCCAGTGTCCCCTGTAATAATGCCAGTGTCCCCTGTAATAATGCCGGTGTCCCCTGTAATAACGCGCCTGTGCCCTGTAATAAGGCCAGTGTGCCCTGTAATAATGCCAGTGTGCCCTGTAATAATGCCAGTGTGCCCTGTAATAACGCGCCTGTCCCCTGTATAGCGCACTGTAATAATAATGCCGGTGTCCCCTGTAATAACGCGCCTGTGCCCTGTAATAAGGCCAGTGTCCCCTGTAATAATGCCAGTGTCCCCTGTAATAATGCCAGTGTGCCCTGTAATAACGGGCCTGTCCCCTGTATAGCGCGCTGTAATAATAATGCCGGTGTCCCCTGTAATAACGCGCCTGTGCCCCGTAATAAGGCCAGTGTCCCCTGTAATAACGCGCCTGTGCCCTGTAATAATGCCAGTGTCCCCTGTAATAATGCCAGTGTCCCCTGTAACAATGCCAGTGTCTCCTGTAATAATGCCAGTGTCCCCTGTAATAATGCCAGTGTCCCCTGTAATAATGCCAGTGTCCCCTGTAATAATGCCGGTGTCTCCTGTAATAATGCCAGTGTCCCCTGTAATAATGCAGGTGTCTCCTGTAATAATGCCAGTGTCCCTGTAATAATGCCGGTGTCTCCTGTAATAATGCCAGTGTGCCCTGTAATAATGCCAGTGTGCCCTGTAATAATGCGTGTCCCTGTAATAATGCCAGTGTCCCCTGTAATAATGCCAGTGTCTCCTGTAATAATGCCAGTGTCTCCTGTAATAATGCCAGTGTCCCCTGTAATAAAAGCCAGTGTCTCCTGTAATAATGCCAGTGTCTCCTGTAATTATGCCAGTGTCCCCTGTAATAATGCCAGTGTCCTCCTTAAAAATGCCAGTGTCTCCTGTAATAATGCCAGTGTCCCCTGTAATAATGCCAGTGTCTCCTGTAATAATGCCAGTTTTCTCCTGTAATAAAGCCAGGTCCCCCCGTAATAATGCCAGTGTCTCCTGTAATAATGCCAGTGTCCCCTGTAATAAAGCCAGTGTCCCCTGTAAAAATGTCCCGTGTGCCCTGTAATAATGCCAGGTCTCCAGTAATAATGCCAGTGTCTCCTGTAATAATGTCAGTGTGGGCCCTGTAATAATGCCAGTGTGCCCTGTAATAATGCCAGTGTTTCCCCCGTAATAATGTCAGTGTGCCCTGTAATAATGCCAGTGTCTCCTGTAATAATGCCAGTGTGCCCTTTAAAAATGCCAGTGTCCCCTGTAATAATGTCAGTGTGCCCGTAATAATTTCCGGTTCTCCTGTAATAATGTCAGTGTGCCCTGTAATAATGCCCAGTGTCCCCTTTAATAATGTCAGTGTGCCCTGTAATAATGCCCGTGTCTCCTGTAATAATGCCAGTGTGCCCTGTAATAATGCCAGTGAACTCCTGTAATAATGCCAGTGTGCCCTGTAATAATGCCAGTGTCCCTGTAATAATGCCAGTGTCCCTGTAATAATGCCAGTGTCCCTGTAATAATGTCATTGTCCCCCGTAATAATGCCAGTGTTGCCCTGTAATAATGCCGGTTTTCCCCTGTAATAATGCCGGTGTCCCCTGTAATAAAGCCAGTGTCCCTTCAGTGTGCTCATTCCACGTCCCCCCACATTGATCCCCTCTGTTCCTTACATTTTTCCCTTTTTTTTCCCCCCCCCCCCCTTTCCCCCCCTACCCCCCCCCCCCCCCG
>JARQOD010000001.1:992920271-992999114 GCA_033576555.1 Oophaga sylvatica | reverse complement strand
TGGACCCTGGGAGACATTATCAATGTGGTCCACTTAGTCGGAACTTATTATGCGGTCCCATCATTTCAGGTCGGGACGATATCTACGTGGTCCCTGCATTTCAGGTGGAGACATTCATGTCAGGCCTCATTTCAGCTCTGGGAGACATTTCGATGTCAGGTCCCTCATTCAGGTCTGGAGGACATTATCTATGTCCCATCATTTCAGGGTCTGGAGAGATATTATGTCGGCCCATCATTTCAGTCTGGAGCTTTTCCTTCCTTTGTGGGTTACAATAGGAACGTTCTGAATAACCAGAAACACTGTCCCTTGCCGATGAGCAGAGCCGGGAGTTCACAGTCCGCACAGATGACACCGGGTGATCGCACTGGCCCGCGACAAACCAGCCTGCTACCCTGGTGCTGAATTACGGCTCTCTTCATGTGTTGTTGCTCGTTCTCATGGGGAAGTAGCTCTACGAGTGTCACACGTTGTCGAACTCGCTTCATAACGTCACTTATTTACAGTATAGTTGTTTTTTTTTTAGACCCATGGGAGAACCAAACATCATTATCCAGTGAACTCTCTGGAGCCTGGAAAGCTGGGTGAACCTTTAGGCTCCATTCGAAAGTGAGGTTTTGATGTGGCAGCTTTGCAGCATTAGTGTAAAAAAAACCTAAAGGCAGAGTAATAAAGGGGAAGGGGTGAGTGGAGACCCTGGAGGGCAGGAGCTCGGTGTGCGGGATGAGGGGGGCTGGGGCCGGAGAGGGGAGCAGGGGGCTGGAGGACGGGGACGGGGGGACCAGAGGGTAGCAGAGGGGGTGAGTGGAGACCCGGAGGGCGGACCTCGTGGCAGCAGAGGGGGTGAGTGGAGACCCTGGAGGGCAGAGCCCGTGACAGCAGCAGAGGGGGTGAGTGGAGACCCTGCAGGGCAGGACTCGGTGATGCAGCAGAGGGGGTGAGTGAGACCCTGGAGGGCGGACCTCGTGCAGCAGAGGGGGTGAGTGGAGACCCTGGAGGGCAGGACCTCGTGTGAGGTGTGCAGCAGAGGGGGTGAGTGGAGACCCTGGAGGGCAGGAGCTCGGTAGGTGCAGCAGAGGGGGTGAGTGGAGACCCTGGAGGGCAGGACCTGCAGTGAGCAGCAGAGGGGGTGAGTGGAGACCCTGGAGGGCAGGACTCGTGTGAGGTTGCAGCAGAGGGGGTGAGTGGAGACCCTGGAGGGCAGGACCGCCAGTGAAGCAGCAGAGGGGGTGAGTGGAGACCCTGGAGGAGCAGAGAAGCTCCGGTGTGCAGTCAGAGGGGGGTGAGTGGAGACCCTGGAGGCAGGAGCTCGCTGTGAGGTGTGCAGCAGAGGGGTGAGTGGAGACCCTGGAGGGCAGGACCTCCAGTGACAGCAGCAGGGGTGAGTGGAGACCCTGGAGGGCAGGAGCCAGGTGCAGCAGAGGGGGTGAGTGGAGACCCTGGAGGGCAGGAGCTCGCCAGAGTGAGTGTGCAGCAGAGGGGGTGAGTGGAGACCCTGGAGGGCAGGACCTGGCTGTGAGAGAGCAGCAGAGGGGGTGAGTGGAGACCCTGGAGGGCAGGACCTCCCAGGTGCAGCAGCAGAGGGGGTGAGTGGAGACCCTGGAGGGCAGGACCTCGTGCAGCGCAGAGGGGGTGAGTGGAGACCCTGGAGGGCAGACTCGTGTGAGTGTGCAGCAGAGGGGGTGAGTGGAGACCCTGGAGGGCAGGATCCGTGTGAGGTTGTGCAGCAGAGGGGGTGAGTGGAGACCCTGGAGGGCAGGAGCTCGGTGTGCAGCAGAGGGGTGTGAGTGGAGACCCTGGAGAGCAGGCCAGTGTGCAGCAGAGGGGGTGAGTGGAGACCCTGGAGGGCAGGACCTCGGTGGCAGCAGGAGGGTGAGTGGAGACCCTGGAGGGCGGGACCTCGGTGTGCAGCAGAGGGGGTGAGTGGAGACCCTGGAGGCAGGAGCTGTGTGAGGTGTGCAGCAGAGGGGGTGAGTGGAGACCCTGGAGGGCAGGAGCTCGTGTGAGGTTGTGCAGCAGAGGGGGTGAGTGGAGACCCTGGAGGGCAGGAGCCGGTGTGAGGTGTGCAGCAGAGGGGGTGAGTGGAGACCCTGGAGGGCAGGAGCTCGGTGTGAGTTGTGCAGCAGAGGGGGTGAGTGGAGACCCTGGAGGGCAGGAGCTCGGTGTGAGGTGTGCAGCAGAGGGGGTGAGTGGAGACCCTGGAGGGCAGGAGCTCAGTGTGCAGCAGAGGGGGTGAGTGGAGACCCTGGAGGGCGGACCTCGTGTGCAGCAGAGGGGTGAGTGGAGACCCTGGAGGGCAGGAGCTCAGTGTGCAGCAGAGGGGTGAGTGGAGACCCTGGAGGGCAGGACCTCGGTGTGCAGCAGAGGGGGTGAGTGGAGACCCTGGAGGGCGGACCTCGTGTGCAGCAGAGGGGGTGAGTGGAGACCCTGGAGGGCAGGAGCTCGTGTGAGGTTGTGCAGCAGAGGGGGTGAGTGGAGACCCTGGAGGGCAGGACTCGTGTGAGGTTGTGCAGCAGAGGGGGTGAGTGGAGACCCTGGAGGGCAGGAGCCGTGGAGTGTGCAGCAGAGGGGGTGAGTGGAGACCCTGGAGGGCAGGAGCTCGGTGTGAGGTTGTGCAGCAGAGGGGTGAGTGGAGACCCTGGAGGGCAGGACCTCGGTGTGAGTGTGCAGCAGAGGGGGTGAGTGGAGACCCTGGAGGGCAGGACTCAGTGTGCAGCAGAGGGGGTGAGTGGAGACCCTGGAGGGCAGGAGCTCAGTGTGCAGCAGAGGGGGTGAGTGGAGACCCTGGAGGGCGGACCTCGGTGTGCAGCAGAGGGGGTGAGTGGAGACCCTGGAGGGCAGGAGCCGGTGAGGTTGTGCAGCAGAGGGGGTGAGTGGAGACCCTGGAGGGCAGGAGCTCGTGTGCAGCAAGGGTGTGGAGACCCGGAGGCAGACTCATGTGCAGCAGAGGGGGTGAGTGGAGACCCTGGAGGGCAGGACCTCGGTGTGCAGCAGAGGGGGTGAGTGGAGACCCTGGAGGGCGGGACCTCGGAGTGCAGCAGAGGGGGTGAGTGGAGACCCTGGAGGGCAGGAGCTCGTGTGAGGTGTGCAGCAGAGGGGGTGAGTGGAGACCCTGGAGGGCAGGACCTGCCCAGTGACAGCAGCAGAGAGGGTGAGTGGAGACCCTGGAGGGCAGGACCTCGCTGTGAGGTGTGCAGCAGAGGGGGTGAGTGGAGACCCTGGAGAGCAGGACCTGCCCAGTGACAGCAGCAGAGGGGGTGAGTGGAGACCCTGGAGGGCGGGACCTGCCCAGTGACAGCAGCAGAGGGGGTGAGTGGAGACCCTGGAGGGCAGGACCTGCCCAGTGACAGCAGCAGAGGGGGTGAGTGGAGACCCTGGAGGGCAGGACCTGCCCAGTGACAGCAGCAGAGGGGGTGAGTGGAGACCCTGGAGGGCAGGACCTGCCCAGTGACAGCAGCAGAGGGGGTGAGTGGAGACCCTGGAGGGCAGGACCTGCCCAGTGACAGCAGCAGAGGGGGTGAGTGGAGACCCTGGAGGGCAGGACCTGCCCAGTGACAGCAGCAGAGGGGTGAGTGGAGACCCTGGAGGGCAGGACCTGCCCAGTGACAGCAGCCCTGCCTCCCTGCCTGCCTCCCGGCACCTCAGCTCTGACATCAGGGCCACCAATCACACCAGGCGGGGAGGGGAGCGCAGACCTCACCCCTCTGGAGGAACTTCAGCAGAGGAAACTTCAGCAGAAGCTCAGAAGTGTGTGAGCTCCGGTAGGAGCGGCTGCGGGACACCATGACATGACACTGGACTGGCAGGCTGAGGAGGAGCCCACCATGTACCCGGAGGAGAACCTCACCGCGGAGACCCCCAATGCCACCCTGCTGGGCAGCGGCGGCCGGCCCCCCACCATCCCGACCGTCATGTTCCTGCTGGGGTGGTGGGGAACCTGATCGCCATCATCGTCCTGTGCAAGTCCCGCAAGGAGCAGAAGGAGACCACCTTCTACACGCTGGTGTGTGGCCTGGCGCTCACCGACCTGCTGGGCACCTGCCTGGTGAGCCCGGTGACCATCGCCACCTACATCCAGAACCGCTGGCCGGGCGGAGACGCGCTGTGTGAATACAGCTCGTTCATCCTGCTGTTCTTCGGGCTGTCCGGGCTCAGCATCATCTGCGCCATGTCCATCGAGCGCTACCTGGCCATCAACCATGCCTACTTCTACAACCACTACGTGGACAAGCGGCTGGCGGGCTGACCCTGTGCGCCATCTACGCGTCCAACGTGCTGTTCTGCGCGCTGCCGAGCACGGGGCTGGGGCGCTCCACGCTGCAGTACCCCAACACCTGGTGCTTCATCGACTGGCGCAGCAACGTGTCCGCGCAGGCCGCCTACTCCTACATGTACGCCGGCTTCAGCTCCTTCCTCATCCTCGTCACCGTGCTCTTCAACGTGCTGGTGTGCGCGGCGCTCATCCGCATGCACCGGCAGTTCGTGCGCAGGACGTCGCTGGGCACCGACACCCGCGTCACCGACTTCAGGCGGCGGCGGAGCTTCCGGAGGATGGCGGGGTCGAGATCCAGATGGTGATGGTCCTGGTGGTCACCTCCGCGGTGATCCTCATCTGCTCCAGCCCCCTGGTGGTGAGTGGCAGCTGCAGCCCGTAATAACGCGCCTGTGCCCTGTATAGCGCGCTGTAATAATAATGCCGGTGTCCCCTGTAATAACGCGCCTGTGCCCTGTAATAAGGCCAGTGTCCCCTGTAATAATGCCAGTGTGCCCTGTAATAACGCGCCTGTGCCCTGTATAGCGCGCTGTAATAATAATGCCGGTGTCCCCTGTAATAACGCGCCTGTGCCCTGTAATAAGGCCAGTGTCCCCTGTAATAATGCCAGTGTGCCCTGTAATAACGCGCCTGTCCCCTGTATAGCGCGCTGTAATAATAATGCCGGTGTCCCCTGTAATAATGCCAGTGTCTCCTGTAATAATGCCAGTGTCTCCTGTAATAATGCCAGTGTCTCCTGTAATAATGCCAGTGTCCCCTGTAATAATGCCAGTGTGCCCTGTAATAACGCGCCTGTGCCCTGTAATAAGGCCAGTGTCCCCTGTAATAATGCCAGTGTCCCCTGTAATAATGCCAGTGTCCCCTGTAATAATGCCAGTGTCCCCTGTAATAAGGCCAGTGTCCCCTGTAATAATGCCAGTGTCCCCTGTAATAATGCCAGTGTCCCCTGTAATAAGGCCAGTGTCCCCTGTAATAATGCCAGTGTCCCCTGTAATAATGCCAGTGTCCCCTGTAATAAGGCCAGTGTCCCCTGTAATAATGCCAGTGTGCCCTGTAATAACGCGCCTGTGCCCTGTATAGCGCGCTGTAATAATAATGCCGGTGTCCCCTGTAATAATGCCAGTGTCCCCTGTAATAATGCCAGTGTCCCCTGTAATAATGCCGGTGTCCCCTGTAATAATGCCAGTGTCCCCTGTAATAATGCCAGTGTCCCCTGTAATAATGCCGGTGTCTCCTGTAATAATGCCGGTGTCCCCTGTAATAATGCCGGTGTCCCCTGTAATAATGCCAGTGTCCCCTGTAATAATGCCAGTGTCCCCTGTAATAATGCCGGTGTCCCCTGTAATAACGCGCCTGTGCCCTGTAATAAGGCCAGTGTGCCCTGTAATAATGCCAGTGTGCCCTGTAATAATGCCAGTGTGCCCTGTAATAACGCGCCTGTCCCCTGTATAGCGCACTGTAATAATAATGCCGGTGTCCCCTGTAATAACGCGCCTGTGCCCTGTAATAAGGCCAGTGTCCCCTGTAATAATGCCAGTGTCCCCTGTAATAATGCCAGTGTGCCCTGTAATAACGGGCCTGTCCCCTGTATAGCGCGCTGTAATAATAATGCCGGTGTCCCCTGTAATAACGCGCCTGTGCCCCGTAATAAGGCCAGTGTCCCCTGTAATAACGCGCCTGTGCCCTGTAATAATGCCAGTGTCCCCTGTAATAATGCCAGTGTCCCCTGTAACAATGCCAGTGTCTCCTGTAATAATGCCAGTGTCCCCTGTAATAATGCCAGTGTCCCCTGTAATAATGCCAGTGTCCCCTGTAATAATGCCGGTGTCTCCTGTAATAATGCCAGTGTCCCCTGTAATAATGCCAGTGTGCCCTGTAATAATGCCAGTGTGCCCTGTAATAATGTCAGTGTGCCCTGTAATAATGCCAGTGTCTCCTGTAATAATGCCAGTGTCTCCTGTAATAATGTCAGTGTGCCCTGTAATAATGCCAGTGTGCCCTGTAATAATGCCAGTGTCCCCTGTAATAATGTCAGTGTGCCCTGTAATAATGCCAGTGTCCTCTGTAATAATGCCAGTGTGCCTGTAATAATGCCAGTGTCCCCTGTAATAATGTCAGTGTGCCCTGTAATAATGCCGGTGTCTCCTTAATAATGTCAGTTGTGCCCTGTAATAATGCCAGTGTCCCCTGTAATAATGTCAGTGTGCCCTGTAATAATGCCAGTGTCTCCTGTAATAATGCCAGTGTGCCCTGTAATAATGCCAGTGACTCCTGTAATAATGCCAGTGTGCCCTGTAATAATGCCAGTGTCCCCTGTAATAATGCCAGTGTCCCCTGTAATAATGCCAGTGTCCCCTGTAATAATGTCAGTGTCCCCTGTAATAATGCCAGTGTGCCCTGTAATAATGCCGGTGTCCCCTGTAATAATGCCGGTGTCCCCTGTAATAATGCCAGTGTCCCCTTCAGTAGTGCTCTTGCATTCCCGTCCCCCTCACATTGGATCCCTCTGTTCTCTATTACATTGTTTTCTTTTCTCATTTCTTCCCTTTGTTCTTTCTTCCTTTTCTTCCCCTCACACTGGATGTTTTTGTTCTTTCTCTCCATTGTTTTGTTCTTCCCATATTGGATCTTTCTCCACATTCCTTCTTTCTGTTTGTTCTCCGGCTCTTTCTGTTCTTCCTCCTTCTCACTTTGTTTTGTTCCTTCTCCTGCACTTTGTATCTTTCTGTTCTTCCTGAACAATTTATCCTTTCATTCCTTGGGTTGGATCTTTCTATTCTTGATCCTGCAGGTTTTATCTTCCTGTTCTTTCCTGATAATGTTTCCTGTTCTCCTCACACTGGATCTCTCTGTTCTTTTTACATTGTATCATTTTTCTCAGTATTTCTTTGCTCTATTTGCTCATTGTATCATTCTGTTCTTCAATTACACTGCGTCTGTTTGTCCTTTCCTCTCTTTATGTATATCTATTCTTCCATCACTTTGTCTCTTTCTGTTCTTCCATCACTTTGTCTCTTTCTATTCTTCCCTCACTTTGTATCTTTCTGTTCTTCCATCACTTTGTATCTTTCTATTCTTCCCTCACTTTGTCTCTTTCTATTCTTCCATCACTTTGTATCTTTCTGTTCTTCCATCACTTTGTATCTTTCTATTCTTCCATCACTTTGTATCTTTCTATTCTTCCATCACATTGTATCTTTCTGTTCTTCCATCACTTTGTATCTTTCTATTCTTCCCTCACTTTGTATCTTTCTGTTCTTCCATCACATTGTCTCTTTCTATTCTTCCATCACTTTGTATCTTTCTGTTCTTCCATCACTTTGTCTCTTTCTATTCTTCCATCACTTTGTATCTTTCTATTCTTCCATCACTTTGTATCTTTCTGTTCTTCCATCACATTGTCTCTTTCTATTCTTCCATCACTTTGTATCTTTCTGTTCTTCCATCACATTGTATCTTTCTATTCTTCCATCACTTTGTCTCTTTCTATTCTTCCATCACTTTGTATCTTTCTATTCTTCCATCACTTTGTATCTTTCTATTCTTCCATCACTTTGTCTCTTTCTATTCTTCCATCCCTTTGTCTCTTTCTGTTCTTCCATCACTTTGTCTCTTTCTATTCTTCCATCACTTTGTATCTTTCTGTTCTTCCATCACATTGTATCTTTCTATTCTTCCATCACTTTGTATCTTTCTATTCTTCCATCACATTGTATCTTTCTATTCTTCCATCACATTGTATCTTTCTGTTCTTCCATCACTTTTTTCTTTCTATTCTTCCATCACTTTGTATCTTTCTATTCTTCCATCACATTGTATCTTTCTATTCTTCCATCACATTGTATCTTTCTATTCTTCCATCACATTGTATCTTTCTATTCTTCCATCACATTGTATCTTTCTGTTCTTCCATCACTTTGTCTCTTTCTATTCTTCCATCACTTTGTATCTTTCTATTCTTCCATCACATTGTATCTTTCTATTCTTCCATCACATTGTATCTTTCTGTTCTTCCATCACTTTGTATCTTTCTAATCTTCCATCACTTTGTCTCTTTCTATTCTTCCATCACTTTGTATCTTTCTGTTCTTCCGTCACATTGGATCTTTCTGTTCTTTCGTCACATTGGATCTTTCTGTTCTTTCATCACTTTGTCTCTTTCTATTCTTCCATCACTTTGTCTCTTTCTGTTCTTCCATCACTTTGTCTCTTTCTATTCTTCCATCACTTTGTATCTTTCTATTCTTCCATCACTTTGTCTCTTTCTGTTCTTCCATCATTTTGTCTCTTTCTATTCTTCCATCACTTTGTATCTTTCTATTCTTCCATCACATTGTATCTTTCTATTCTTCCATCACTTTGTCTCTTTCTATTCTTCCATCACTTTGTATCTTTCTATTCTTCCCTCACTTTGTATCTTTCTGTTCTTCCATCACTTTGTCTCTTTCTATTCTTCCATCACTTTGTATCTTTCTGTTCTTCCATCACATTGTATCTTTCTATTCTTCCATCACTTTGTATCTTTCTATTCTTCCATCACATTGTATCTTTCTATTCTTCCATCACATTGTATCTTTCTGTTCTTCCATCACTTTGTATCTTTCTATTCTTCCATCACATTGTATCTTTCTATTCTTCCATCACATTGTATCTTTCTGTTCTTCCATCACTTTGTATCTTTCTGTTCTTCCATCACTTTGTATCTTTCTATTCTTCCATCACTTTGTCTCTTTCTGTTCTTCCATCACTTTGTATCTTTCTATTCTTCCATCACTTTGTATCTTTCTCTTCTTCCATCACTTTGTATCTTTCTATTCTTCCATCACTTTGTCTCTTTCTGTTCTTCCATCACTTTGTATCTTTCTATTCTTCCATCACTTTGTCTCTTTCTGTTCTTCCATCACTTTGTCTCTTTCTATTCTTCCGTCACTTTGTATCTTTCTGTTCTTCCGTCACATTGGATCTTTCTGTTCTTCCATCACTTTGTATCTTTCTATTCTTCCATCACTTTGTCTCTTTCTATTCTTCCATCACTTTGTCTCTTTCTATTCTTCCATCACTTTGTCTCTTTCTGTTCTTCCATCACTTTGTATCTTTCTGTTCTTCCGTCACTTTGTATCTTTCTGTTCTTCCATCACTTTGTATCTTTCTGTTCTTCCATCACTTTGTATCTTTCTGTTCTTCCATCACTTTGTATCTTTCTGTTCTTCCATCACTTTGTATCTTTCTGTTCTTCCATCACTTTGTATCTTTCTATTCTTCCATCACTTTGTCTCTTTCTATTCTTCCATCACTTTGTATCTTTCTATTATTCCATCACTTTGTATCTTTCTGTTCTTCCATCACTTTGTATCTTTCTATTCTTCCATCACTTTGTCTCTTTCTATTCTTCTATCACTTTGTATCTTTCTATTATTCCATCACTTTGTAACTTTCTGTTCTTCAGGCACATTTGATCTTTCTGTTCCTGCTCCTTCACCTTCTTTCTGTCCTTTCCTCCTCTCTCGATAAGATATCAGCAGCCTCAGATATAATAGTTGTCAGTGTCTCTCTGCTAGGAGGAGACGTGTGGCGACGTGTCCTGTCCTGTGTGCACAGGCGCCTATGGGGCAGTATACCTGTCCAGCACGCATGTGGCCGGTTTTCCCTTTTTTACACTTTATTTAGTACTTTTGCTGTTGGACTTTTCCAAAACAGCAGGAAACTATAAGAAACGACACAGTGATTTGTAGTGAGCGTCGTGGCAGATGGAGCCAAACCTACAGGTATAGAGGGACCCCGAGCACAGGTATAGAGGACCCCGAGCACAGGTATAGAGGACCCCGAGCACAGGTATAGAGGGACCCCGAGCACAGGTATAGAGGACCCCGAGCACAGGTATAGAGGACCCCGAGCACAGGTATAGAGGACCCCGAGCACAGGTATAGAGGGACCCCGAGCACAGGTATAGAGGACCCCGAGCACAGGTATAGAGGACCCCGAGCACAGGTATAGAGGACCCCGAGCACAGGTATAGAGGACCCCGAGCACAGGTATAGAGGACCCCGAGCACAGGTATAGAGGACCCCGAGCACAGGTATAGAGGGACCCCGAGCACAGGTATAGAGGACCCCGAGCACAGGTATAGAGGGACCCCGAGCACAGGTATAGAGGACCCCGAGCACAGGTACAGAGGGACCCCGAGCACAGGTACAGAGGACCCCGAGCACAGGTACAGAGGACCCCGAGCACAGGTACAGAGGACCCCGAGCACAGGTACAGAGGACCCCGAGCACAGGTACAGAGGACCCCGAGCACAGGTACAGAGGGACCCCGAGCACAGGTACAGAGGACCCCGAGCACAGGTACAGAGGCCCCCGAGCACAGGTACAGAGGGCCCCCGAGCACAGGTACAGAGGACCCCGAGCACAGGTACAGAGGACCCCGAGCACAGGTACAGAGGACCCCGAGCACAGGTATAGAGGGACCCCGAGCACAGGTACAGAGGACCCCGAGCACAGGTACAGAGGACCCCGAGCACAGGTATAAGAGGACCCCGAGCACAGGTACAGAGGACCCCGAGCACAGGTACAGAGGACCCCGAGCACAGGTATAGAGGACCCCGAGCACAGGTATAGAGGACCCCGAGCACAGGTATAGAGGGACCCCGAGCACAGGTATAGAGGACCCCGAGCACAGGTATAGAGGACCCCGAGCACAGGTATAGAGGACCCCGAGCACAGGTATAGAGGGACCCCGAGCACAGGTATAGAGGACCCCGAGCACAGGTATAGAGGACCCGAGCACAGGTACAGAGGGACCCCGAGCACAGGTACAGAGGGACCCCGAGCACAGTACAGAGGACCCGAGCACAGGTACAGAGGACCCCGAGCACAGGTACAGAGGACCCCGAGCACAGGTACAGAGGACCCCGAGCACAGGTACAGAGGGCCCCGAGCACAGGTACAGAGGCCCCGAGCACAGGTAAGAGGACCCCGAGCACAGGTACAGAGGACCCCGAGCACAGGTACAGAGGACCCCGAGCACATAAGGACACAGAAGGACCCCGAGCCATGGTACAGAGGACCCGAGCACAGGTACAGAGGACCCGAGCACAGACAGAGGACCCCGAGCCAGGTACAGAGGACCCCGAGCACAGGTACAGAGGACCCCGAGCACATACGAACCCGACACAGGTACGAGGACCCGAGCACAGGTACAAGACCCCGAGCACAGGTACAGAGGACCCGAGCACAGGTACAGAGGACCCCGAGCACAGGTACAGAGGACCCCGAGCACAGGTAAGAGGACCCCGAGCACAGGTACAGAGGACCCCGGCACAGTACAGAGGACCCCGACACAGTAAGAGGACCCGAGCACAGGTATAGAGGACCCCGAGCACAGGTAAGAGGACCCGAGCACAGGTACAGAGGACCCCGAGCACAGGTACAGAGGACCCCGAGCACAGGTACAGAGGACCCGAGCACAGGTACAGAGGACCCCGAGCACAGGTATAGAGGACCCCGAGCACAGGTATAGAGGACCCCGAGCACAGGTATAGAGGACCCCGAGCACAGGTATAGAGGACCCCGAGCACAGGTATAGAGGGACCCCGAGCACAGGTATAGAGGATCCCGAGCACAGGTATAGAGGACCCCGAGCACAGGTATAGAGGACCCCGAGCACAGTGCACAGGTACAGAGGACCCCGAGCACAGGTACAGAGGATCCCGAGCACAGGTACAGAGGACCCCGAGCACAGGTACAGAGGACCCCGAGCACAGGTATAGAGGGACCCCGAGCACAGGTATAGAGGGACCCCGAGCACAGGTATAGAGGACCCCGAGCACAGGTACAGAGGACCCCGAGCACAGGTACAGAGGACCCCGAACACAGGTATAGAGGACCCCGAGCACAGGTATAGAGGACCCCGAGCACAGGTATAGAGGGACCCCGAGCACAGGTACAGAGGACCCCGAGCACAGGTATAGAGGGCCCCGAGCACAGGTATAGAGGACCCCGAGCACAGGTACAGAGGACCCCGAGCACAGGTACAGAGGACCCCGAGCACAGGTATAGAGGACCCCGAGCACAGGTACAGAGGACCCCGAGCACAGGTACAGAGGACCCCGAGCACAGGTATAGAGGACTCCGAGCACAGGTATAGAGGGACCCTGAGCACAGGTATAGAGGACCCCGAGCACAGGTATAGAGGACCCCGAGCACAGGTATAGAGGGACCCCGAGCACAGGTACAGAGGACCCCGAGCACAGGTACAGAGGACCCCGAGCACAGGTACAGAGGACCCCGAGCACAGGTACAGAGGACCCCGAGCACAGGTATAGAGGACCCCGAGCACAGGTACAGAGGGACCCCGAGCACAGGTACAGAGGACCCCGAACACAGGTACAGAGGACCCCGAGCACAGGTACAGAGGACCCCGAGCACAGGTATAGAGGGACCCCGAGCACAGGTACAGAGGACCCCGAGCACAGGTACAGAGGACCCCGAGCACATGTACAGAGGACCCCGAGCACATGTACAGAGGACCCCGAGCACAGGTATAGAGGACCCCGAGCACAGGTATAGAGGGACCCCGAGCACAGGTACAGAGGACCCCGAGCACAGGTACAGAGGACCCCGAGCACAGGTACAGAGGACCCCGAGCACAGGTACAGAGGACCCCGAGCACAGGTACAGAGGACCCCGAGCACAGGTATAGAGGACCCCGAGCACAGGTACAGAGGACCCCGAGCACAGGTACAGAGGGCCCCGAGCACAGGTATAGAGGGACCCCGAGCACAGGTATAGAGGATCCCGAGCACAGGTATAGAGGACCCCGAGCACAGGTATAGAGGACCCCGAGCACAGGTGCACAGGTACAGAGGACCCCGAGCACAGGTACAGAGGATCCCGAGCACAGGTACAGAGGACCCCGAGCACAGGTACAGAGGACCCCGAGCACAGGTATAGAGGGACCCCGAGCACAGGTATAGAGGGACCCCGAGCACAGGTATAGAGGACCCCGAGCACAGGTACAGAGGACCCCGAGCACAGGTACAGAGGACCCCGAACACAGGTATAGAGGACCCCGAGCACAGGTATAGAGGACCCCGAGCACAGGTATAGAGGGACCCCGAGCACAGGTACAGAGGACCCCGAGCACAGGTATAGAGGGCCCCGAGCACAGGTATAGAGGACCCCGAGCACAGGTACAGAGGACCCCGAGCACAGGTACAGAGGACCCCGAGCACAGGTATAGAGGACCCCGAGCACAGGTACAGAGGACCCCGAGCACAGGTACAGAGGACCCCGAGCACAGGTATAGAGGACTCCGAGCACAGGTATAGAGGGACCCTGAGCACAGGTACAGAGTACCCCGAGCACATGTACAGAGGACCCCGAGCACATGTACAGAGGACCCCGAGCACAGGTACAGAGGACCCCGAGCACAGGTATAGAGGACCCCGAGCACAGGTATAGAGGGACCCTGAGCACAGGTACAGAGGACCCCGAGCACAGGTATAGAGGACCCCGAGCACAGGTATAGAGGGACCCCGAGCACAGGTACAGAGGACCCCGAGCACAGGTACAGAGGACCCCGAGCACAGGTATAGAGGGACCCCGAGCACAGGTATAGAGGACCCCGAGCACAGGTACAGAGGACCCCGAGCACAGGTACAGAGGACCCCGAGCACAGGTACAGAGGACCCCGAGCACATGTACAGAGGACCCCGAGCACATGTACAGAGGACCCCGAGCACAGGTATAGAGGACCCCGAGCACAGGTATAGAGGGACCCCGAGCACAGGTACAGAGGACCCCGAGCACAGGTACAGAGGACCCCGAGCACATGTACAGAGGACCCCGAGCACAGGTATAGAGGACCCCGAGCACAGGTATAGAGGGACCCGAGCACAGGTACAGAGGACCCCGAGCATAGGTATAGAGGGACCCCGAGCACACGTGGAGTCTGTTCAGCCGCAGGAAATCATTTAACCCCTCTGCTGCCAGTAGACTGTACATAAAGTGCAGGCGTCAGACCCGGTATCATATTTATATGTCCTGACAGTTACTATAACTTGTCTGAAGAACTAATGCCCCATGTAAAGTGTGAAGCACTACAAGTCTCAGCATGTGCTGACAGGCTGGGCTTTATTTCACCTTCGCATGAGATTTTGGCAACATTCACCTCCAGCATTTATAGATTGCAAGTCTCAGCAGAAGTTCTCATCAAAATGGCAGAGTGGGGTGTAGTGTGTGTAAGACGGCAGATTTTCCACTCAGGACTCCCAGAAAGCTGGGTGACATTGACTTTATGACTTTTCCTTGTGCTATTCTGAGTATTGGAGAAACTCCGTAACTCTTCACCTAGGCTACAATTCACACTAAAATCCGAAAAACTTCATCACCTCACTGAGCCGACTGCCAGGCCAGAGTCAGTTTACACTAAAGCCCGCTGCACCTGCACTGCAATCTTCCTGGTGGTTGCTCGCTAATCTTTACGACCATCGGAGTCTTTCTATAATCCGAGCCCCAAAAGGTTGAGTAGTTAAAGGGATGTGATTGTTTTGGTTAGAAAACAGCGCCACCCTTGTGCACTGGCTGTGTTGGGTATTGCAGTCTCATTTCATCAGACAGGACTTTTCGTTTTCAGAGTTTGTGCGCGTAACACACTCAGCTCTGCTGCATCTGTACACAGCTGGAGTCACAGTAATGCAGCTGTGGAGGCCACATTGGAATACATTGTACACACGCTGCCTTTGATGGGCCCTAAAGGAATAACTACACCCCAGTGGGCACGACGAGGAGCCCCATGGCGGGACCCCGGCACGCGTTAATCAATGCATAAATGTCAGTTTTGGACATTTTTGAAAGTTTTGGTGATCTAACTGGGAATTTAATTAGAGCAAAATTTAATAAGTGGAGTTTTTGGAAAATGATGGCCAACTGAGATTTGCGGATGATGAGGGTTATCCAAGGAAGAAAAAGTCAAACTGGCTTCTCCAGTTGGCGAAGGGCAATAACCTGTCTTGAAATGATTTACTTGTCCTTCTAGTTCTTCAGCACCATCTTATTCCACCCCATACAGATGACAGGAGTGGGGGAAGGGAGTCTGGGATATCCCCAAAAGAAGGAAGGAGATGAGGAATCAATGTCCATGATCCTCCTGTAATGTATCCCGAGCCCCAAAATGCCTATAGAGGCTTAAAGGGGTTCTCCACTTTTGGTCATCCCTACTTGTTAGTAGGGTCCCAATCAGCTGATGATAAAGTTGGGACCTCCAGTGATCAGGTGTGATCGGTGGGAAACCTAGCAATGTGTTTAGTTTTCCTGCAGTGCCCCCAGAGGGCAAATGGAGCATTACACTCCGTCCATTGCGTCCTATGGAGGAAGAGACGCTCTTCACAGACTGCTCTCCAGAAATCCCCTTCTGGCTTATTGCAGAACTTTCCAGTGGTTATTTCATCCTCCCGTTCTGTATTACTAATTATTTCTAGTGCAGATATTAATAGACCTGATTGTAAATGGCCGAGGGGCCAAAAACTCTTCCAACTCCGCAATTTGCCCTAGAATGTCAGGATAATTTCATCCGGGCCGTCCGCACAATGCGCTCATTCATTCCATACGTGTCTCGTGTGGGCGCCATTGTTACTTTCTCGTACACCACAGAATGCTGCCCGGTGCCAAGGTCTCGTTATTTACCCCTCGCGGTGCCAGGTCTGTCCCCATCCGACACGCACGGCTCGCAATCCAGTGGCCTCTTTATAGGAGAAACAGAAAGGTCACGAATATAATGAAATTGGCACCGTGGTGGGGGTGACCACATGGCGACAAGTCATTAGGAGTCCTCACCGGGGAGTTGCAGGACTCGGAGGTTGGGTCACGTCAGCATTTTTTACCGTTGAGTCTTCACCCGTTAAGAAAATAAAATCTTGAAAATATTTGGGAGTCATGACAACAATAAGTGCAAAAATGTGAGGATGCGCTCTCCGCTCCGGCCATTACTGATGCCGGGAGAGCAATTAGCCGTAAAGCCTTTGATCCTGCTCTGTTGGCTTGTGCCGTATTTATGGCGCCTGACACCAAGTCTAATTATCACCACGTTACTAAAAGTCGCTGCGATGGGGTCTACAAGAAGGCCATCTCCAGTCACTAACCCCCTGACTGTGGGGTTCAGTGTTCTCCGAGGATGGAAACACCTGTCCGTCTGCTCCTTTACGGGCTTCATAGAAGGGCGGTCAACCGGCAGCACCTATGTGCCAGAATAGGAACCGGTGCTACGTGTGCGGTTCCTGCTGTGGCACGACGGGCATGCCGTGGCCACCGTGTAATTCTACGACAATGCCCAAAAGAGGCTTCCTGTACAATGATCCGAGGCCTCCGGACCGCTTCCCACGTGCCGCCACCCGCGGCTCCTCTTCTGATTAGCCGGACTGGCACGACGTCATCAGATTGATGCCGCCAGACTAATAAATGTGGACGGTTCATGTACGTGGACGGTGACCCCGTCGCCCCACATTTACAGTGGTTGCTCGGCGTTCAGCCCTGTGGTGTATGCGGGACAGACCAGATCCGCTCCGGACAATCAGGTTGGATAAGTATCTGTAAGAAATGTCAGGAATGACTGACCTGCTGCACTTGGCCGGGCACAAGAGGCTAAAAATAGAGTCACGGGGTCATCGGGCCCCGAGGGGCCTCCACACAATTGCGTAACATTTGTAGAATTTCTGACTGGAAGAAAAACTCGGCATAAAAAATGCATATAGTTCATGTAGTATATGGTCATACAGTTCTGAATTATAAACCCCAAGCAATATTTGTGCCACCATACACTGCAGAGGAAAGTACTGTACATAGCAGCAGAAATACACAAAACTAAACCAAATACTGCAAGATATAAAGAACGCTTTTAAGTTGTGCTCAAATAATACCACCAGAATGTGATTAAAATAATACCACTATGCAGTGCTCAGATAATACCACCCTATACTGCTCATGTATCACCACCATACTGTGCCCAAATAATTCCATTATAAAGGGCTCAAACAATACCACCATACAGTGCTCATACACATACAGAGAGCTCACATAATACCACCATACAGTGCCTAAATAATACCACCATACAGTGCTCATATACCACCGTACAGTTCTCATATATACAGTGCCTAAATAATACCACCATACAGTGCTCATATAATACCACCATACAGTGCTCATATAATAGCACATGCAGTGCCCACATAATACCACATACAGTGCCCACATAATACCACATACAGTGCCCACATATTACCACCATACAGTGCTTATATAATGCCACTATACAGTGCTTATATAATACCACATACATTGCCCACATAATACCACCATACAGTGCTCATATAATGCCACCATACAGTACTGACATATTACCGCATACAGGGCTCATGTAATACCACCATGCAGTGCTAACACATTACCGCTATACAGTGCCAAAACTATATCACCATATGTTACCACTACATAGTACTAACATAATGTCAGCAGGAATTTATTGAAGTATACCGACACGCAGTGAATAAATAATACCAATATCCAGTGCTCATTCTATGATAATACCGCCATCCAGCAAGTAATGTAATAGCGCTGTAGAAGGTCTGTGTACCAGGATGGCGGTATTCCAGTGTGCCCGTACGCCCGCTATGTTTTTATACGGTTTTATATCCCTATAGACTCGCGCGCACCAGGTACAGTAATAGCAGACACATTGTTTGCGCCGACCATCTGCGCTGGCAAATATTAACCCACGCGGCGATAAGCGTGGCCTCCAGGGATAAGGGGCACGTTGTGGCGGCACAATGCTGATGATGGGGGCTGTGTACGCGGGCATGAGGCCGGGGCAGCTGTGTCAATTTGTTTTTGGTTACCTTGTGACCCGGTTTAACCCTCCAACAGCTGGACGGGACCGAGGCCGACCAATGGGATGTGTAGCATTAATCACTTAAAGGAATGCTCCTCCGGGCAGAAGTGTCACGGCTAGCGAGGGGGCGGAGCTCCTGTGTCAGGCCCCACCCCCTAGGAATCACACATTGGAACCATTTTCTGGGCCCCAATGCAAAATCCTGGCGTGTGCCATTATAACACAGGGGTCTTATCTGGCAGGGGGGCATTAGGACCCATCGGCCACCAGCTGTCTGCATCCCCTCTAGTTAAACCCCTTTAAGGCAGAACTCCGCTGCGGTGGCGGGATCCTCCTCGCTCATCACTATGACACAGGCTTGTGAAACCCATGTTTTCCTCTCTCCCCATCCCCCACCTCTCGCTCTGCAAGCGGCCTTCATTTTTCACGTTTCCCAGCATGCACTTGACTTCCTGTCTGGGTGACCACCTGTTCCTTCCATGCAGCTGTGGCTCCTGAATTGTCCCATTAAAGCTGCGTTCACACATTGCAGTTTTACCCCAGTTGTGAGGGGGAAAAAAAACGCACCATGGCCGCAACGTGTGAACACAACCCAAGTGCTGAGGAAGGGTGCTGACTGTTGGGGGCCCCTTTTAGATTTTGCATTAGGGCCCAGGAGCTGCGGTTTTATTCCCTGTGTCTGCAGCGATGCACGCGGGGACTTGTCGCTTATTACCAGGATCTACAGCGGCTCCCATGTTAGGGCCCCGGGGCCAAGGGGCTCATTACTGTGCTCTACTGCTCCAGCCTGTGGCTGATAACAGAGGACAATAGCAACATGTAGTAAATGGACACCAGAAGGAGATTATGTGTCCGCTCCGTGTGACTGTAAAAATCGCAGGAAATCCTCATAATGTGCAGATGTAGCAGAGCTGAGTGTGTCATATATGCGGTATAAGAATAGGGTAAATGTAGCAGGGCTGAGTGTGTCATATGCTGTATAATGGAGTAAATGTAGCAGAGCTGAGTGTGTCATATGCTGTATAAGAATAGGGTAAATGTAGCAGAGCTGAGTGTGTCATATATGCGGTATAAGAATAGAGAATGTAGCAGGGCTGAGTGTGTCATATGCTGTATAATGGAGTAAATGTAGCAGAGCTGAGTGTGTCATATGCTGTATAATGGAGTAAATGTAGCAGAGCTGAGTGTGTCATATGCTGTATAACAGAGTAAATGTAGCAGAGCTGAGTGTCATATGCTGTATAAGAATAGGGTAAATGTAGCAGAGCTGAGTGTGTCATATGCTGTATAATGGAGTAAATGTAGCAGAGCTGAGTGTGTCATATGCTGTATAATGGAGTAAATGTAGCAGAGCTGAGTGTGTCATATGCTGTATAACAGAGTAAATGTAGCAGAGCTGAGTGTCATATGATGTATAAGAATAGGGTAAATGTAGCAGAGCTGAGTGTGTCATATGCTGTATAATGGAGTAAATGTAGCAGGGCTGAGTGTGTCATATGCTGTATAAGAATAGGGTAAATGTAGCAGAGCTGAGTGTGTCATATGCTGTATAACAGAGTAAATGTAGCAGAGCTGAGTGTGTCATATGCTGTATAATAGAGTAAATGTAGCAGAGCTGAGTGTGTCATATGCTGTATAATGGAGTAAATGTAGCAGAGCTGAGTGTGTCATGCTGTATAATGGAGTAAATGTAGCAGAGCTGAGTGTGTCATATGCTGTATAATAGAGTAAATGTAGCAGAGCTGAGTGTGTCATATGCTGTATAATAGAGTAAATGTAGCAGAGCTGAGTGTGTCATATGCTGTATAATAGAGTAAATGTAGCAGAGCTGAGTGTGTCATATGCTGTATAATGGAGTAAATGTAGCAGAGCTGAGTGTGTCATATGCTGTATAATGGAGTAAATGTAGCAGAGCTGAGTGTGTCATATGCTGTATAACAGAGTAATGTAGCAGAGCTGAGTGTGTCATATGCTGTATAATAGAGTAAATGTAGCAGAGCTGAGTGTGTCATATGCTGTATAATGGAGTAAATGTAGCAGAGCTGAGTGTGTCATATGCTGTATAATGGAGTAAATGTAGCAGAGCTGAGTGTGTCATATGCTGTATAACAGAGTAAATGTAGCAGAGCTGAGTGTGTCATATGCTGTATAATAGAGTAAATGTAGCAGAGCTGAGTGTGTCATATGCTGTATAATGGAGTAAATGTAGCAGAGCTGAGTGTGTCATATGCTGTATAATGGAGTAAATGTAGCAGAGCTGAGTGTGTCATATGCTGTATAATGGAGTAAATGTAGCAGAGCTGAGTGTGTCATATGCTGTATAATGGAGTAAATGTAGCAGAGCTGAGTGTGTCATATGCTGTATAACAGAGTAAATGTAGCAGAGCTGAGTGTGTCATATGCTGTATAATAGAGTAAATGTAGCAGAGCTGAGTGTGTCATATGCTGTATAATGGAGTAAATGTAGCAGAGCTGAGTGTGTCATATGCTGTATAATGGAGTAAATGTAGCAGAGCTGAGTGTGTCATGCTGTATAATGGAGTAAATGTAGCAGAGCTGAGTGTGTCATATGCTGTATAATGGAGTAAATGTAGCAGAGCTGAGTGTGTCATATGCTGTATAACAGAGTAAATGTAGCAGAGCTGAGTGTCATATGATGTATAAGAATAGGGTAAATGTAGCAGAGCTGAGTGTGTCATATGCTGTATAATGGAGTAAATGTAGCAGAGCTGAGTGTGTCATATGCTGTATAATGGAGTAAATGTAGCAGGGCTGAGTGTGTCATATGCTGTATAAGAATAGGGTAAATGTAGCAGAGCTGAGTGTGTCATATGCTGTATAATAGAGTAAATGTAGCAGAGCTGAGTGTGTCATATGCTGTATAATGGAGTAAATGTAGCAGAGCTGAGTGTGTCATATGCTGTATAATGGAGTAAATGTAGCAGAGCTGAGTGTGTCATATGCTGTATAATGGAGTAAATGTAGCAGAGCTGAGTGTGTCATATGCTGTATAATGGAGTAAATGTAGCAGAGCTGAGTGTGTCATGCTGTATAATAGAGTAAATGTAGCAGAGCTGAGTGTGTCATATGCTGTATAATGGAGTAAATGTAGCAGAGCTGAGTGTGTCATGCTGTATAATAGAGTAAATGTAGCAGAGCTGAGTGTGTCATATGCTGTATAATAGAGTAAATGTAGCAGAGCTGAGTGTGTCATATGCTGTATAAGTATAGACAGAATGTAGCAGAGCTGAGTTTGTCTTTGTGGCTGCATCATTAGTGACATCTCTATGAGTCAGGATCATGCATTAGACCAACCTGCAGTCCTATGTAAGAGTCACACTTCTAGTGACCTCCTCAACTCTGCTGCATTTGGTAAACCCACCAGACGTATTAGTGGGGTCTTCAGTGCATTTAATAACAGACAGAAAACCAGATTGGAGTTTTGAGCTTCCTGCATTTCTGGAAATGAGCCCCCGGCATCTGCGAGGAAATTGGATTTGTGTTCGCTGTCTGCCGGGTCGTCATCTGCTGCAGAAGATGTCTGCTGCCCGATGATACACGGGGATCGCTTACATGTAGCAAAGCTGAGTTTGTCGCTTTTTTTCTGTGCATTGTGTATCACTCAAACATTGCGATGACTCAGTGAATTCTCTCTCCCTCCATCATTCACTTTCAGGCTCCGTTCACACGCTGCGCAGTTGGCGCGGATTTTACACGAGCAGAGGAGTGGATGCGTTTTACACATGCTGCTTTTTTTTGTGCAAAATTCGTGCGGAAATCGGATTTTCTTGCGTTTTTTTTTTTGTCTTTACATCTGGATTCTGTCAATTTCTACTGCAAAAAAGATGCAGATTTGACACATTCAGCTCTGCTACATCTGCTCTCATTGCAGGTTACATAACTCCACCGCCATATACGCTGCGTGTAATGGAGACTGCGATGTCCGCCATCTGCACACAGACAATATTGGGTGGAGGACAATGAGGGATTTCAGTTGTGTTGGTTTCTTGGCTTCTTGCAGGCACTACACCCTGTTATATAAAGGACTGGAGGAAGCTGCCACCTGTTGGCCACTCTGCACATGACAGCCACTGCTGCTGACTGGGGAAGTTTTTCAATTTTTGTGAAACTACAACTCTCAGCCTTTGGCTGTCAGGGCATGCTGGGAGTTGTAGTTTCAGGACAAGCCACAGGTTGGTTTTCCAATTCTGTAAGTTCTAGGTTTCTCCAACAAGCTCAATCACTTCTGCATCACCATCATAGAAGGTCGTACCTGCCAGAGCCCCCCCACCCCTGTAGCATTAAGACCCTTATGACGGATCAGAAGACCCCACAGATAAGGAGCTTCCCAAAATATCATTTTATTGGATGCTTTATGGGGAGATTCAGATCTGATGGAACAATTTTCTCTCCCTCCCTTCAAAAGAGTCTTTTTTTTGCAAAAATAAAACAACTTTGTAAATAGTTTTGATTTATAATATCCAACCGTTTTGCGTACGCAGCTCCAGTGCTGTCTTATGTGTCTCCGTAGTTGTGCAGATGACACCACTGCTACCTTCCCTCTGCTTTGTCTTCTTTAGTGGGTAGGGAGTAAGAGAGAGTGCAGAGTATCAGGACAGCTGCGTCCGACTACATAGGGTTTGCTTGTAGTCTGTAGTCATGGAGACACATTGCAGCTATATACACACATGGATTTTTTTTTTTTTTTAATAAGGATTGTTTGCAAAGTTGCTTTATTTTTCATTTTAGATGCATTGAAATGATACAAAAATTGCCTGAAAGTACAGTCATGGCCAAAAGTTTTGAGAATGACACAAATATTATATTTTCACATGATCTGCTGCCCTCTGGTTTTTATGTGTGACAGATGTTTTTATCACAGACAGAAATATAATAATTGTAAACATATGAGTAACAAAAGCTTATATTGACAGTTAGAATGCGTTAATGCAGCAAGTCAATATTTGCAGTGTTGACCCTTCTTCTTCAGGACCTCTGTAATTCTCCCTGGCATGCTCTCAATCAACTTCTGGACCAAATCCTGACTGATAGCAGTCCATTCTTGCACAATCAATGCTTTCATTTTGTCAGAATTTTTAGGTTTTTGTTTGTCCACCCGTCTCTTGATGATTGACCACAAGTTCTCAATGGGATTAAGATCTGGGGAGTTTCCAGGCCATGGACCCAAAATCTCTATGTTTTGTTCCCTGAGCCATTTAGTTATCACCTTTGCTTTATGGCAAGGTGCTCCATCATGCTGGAAAAGGCATTGTTGATCGCCAAACTGCTCTTGGAGGGTTGGGAGAAGTTGCTCTTGGAGGACATTCTGGTACCATTCTTTATTCATGGCTGTGTTTTTAGGCAAGACTGTGAGAGAGCCGATTCCCTTGGCTGAGAAGCAACCCCACACATGAATGGTTTCAGGATGCTTAACAGTTGGCATGAGACAAGACTGGTGGTAGCGCTCACCTTGTCTTCTCCGAATGAGGCGTTTTCCTGATGTCCCAAACAATCGAAAAGGGGATTCATCAGAGAAAATAACTTTACCCCAGTCCTCAGCAGTCCACTGCCTGTACCTTTTGCAGAATATCAGTCTGTCCATGATGTTTTTTCCTGGAGAGAAGTGGCTTCTTTGCTGCCCTCCTTGAGACCAGGCCTTGCTCCAAGAGTCTCCGCCTCACAGTGCGTGCAGATGCACTCACACCTGCCTGCTGCCATTCCTGAGCAAGCTCTGCACTGCTGGTAGCCCGATCCCGCAGCTGAAACACTTTTAAGAGACGGTCCTGGCGCTTGCTGATCTTTCTTGGGCGCCCTGGAGCCTTTTTGGCCACAATGGAACCTCTCTCCTTGAAGTTCTTGATGATGCGATAGATTGTTGACTGAGGTGCAATCTTTCTAGCTGCGATACTCTTCCCTGTTAGGCCATTTTTGTGCATTGCAATGATGACTGCACGTGTTTCTTTAGAGATAACCATGGTTAACAGAAGAGAAACAATGATGCCAAGCACCAGCCTCCTTTTAAAGTGTCCAGTGGTGTCATTCTTACTTAATCATGACAGATTGATCTCCAGCCATGTCCTCATCAACACCCACACCTGTGTTAATGGAGCAATCACTGAAAAGAGGTTAGCTGGTCCTTTTAAGGCAGGGCTGCAATGATGTTGAAATGTGTTTTGGGGATAACGTTCATTTTCTAGCCAAATATTGACTTTGCAAGTAATTGCTGTTAAGCTGATCACTCTTTATAACATTCTGGAGTATATGCAAATTGCCATTAGAAAAAGTGAAGCAGTAGACTTTGTAAAAATTAATATTTGTGTCATTCTCAAAACTTTTGGCCATGACTGTAGATATATAAAGACTTTAATAGGAAACCCTTGGGGTACGACGATGGGATCGCAGGGGGCGCCTCGGATTGGCAGGTTGTTACATTGTAGCTGATATTTTGGAGCTCAGGTTTCTATGTTGTTTTTTTCATCACTGGAGTTTTTAGAAGTCACTGAGACCAAACGACAGAAAAGTATCCAACCATAGGGGGCAGGACGAGCGGTCGGCCGCTGTGTGATGGCTTTATCCAACCATAGGGGTCAGGACTAGCGGACGGCCGCTGTGTGATGGCTTCATCCCCCCATAGGGGGCAGGACGAGCGGGCGGCCGCTGTGTGATGGCTTCATCCCCCATAGGGGGCAGGACGAGCGGGCGGCTGCTGTGTGATGGCTTTATCCAACCATAGGGGGCAGGATGAGCGGGCGGCCAGTGTGTGATGGCTTTATCCAACCATAGGAGGCAGGATGAGCGGGTGGCCAGTGTTTGATGGCTTCATCCAACCATAGGGGGCAGGACGAGCAGGCGGCCAGTGTGTGATGACTTTATCCAACCATAGGGGGCAGGACGAGCGGGTGGCCAGTGTTTGATGGCTTTATCCAACCATAGGAGGCAGGACGAGCGGGCGGCCAGTGTGTGATGGCTTTATCCAACCATAGGAGGCAGGACGAGCGGGCGGCCAGTGTGTGATGGCTTTATCCAACCATAGGAAGCAGGACGAGCGGGTGGCCAGTGTTTGATGGCTTCATCCAACCATAGGAGGCAGGACGAGCGGGCGGCCAGTGTGTGATGGCTTTATCCAACCATAGGAGGCAGGACGAGCGGGTAACCAGTGTTTGATGACTTCATCCACCCATAGGGGGCAGGACGAGCGTGCGGCCGCTGTGTGACGGCTTCATCCAACCACACAGGATTCTGCAGAGATGAACCAGTTACTCTGGTCATAGACTGCAGTTATAGGAGAGGTTCTTCGTCCTCGAGCTGGGATGGTAGGGAGTCTCCACCAGCCTTCATCCAGCATTATTTGCCAGGATTTGCACCCACTTATGTCCCTTTCCATTCTTTTTCAGAGATGAGTAGCCACAAGTGTTGGTCAGCCCTTTATATATGCTGTATATATATATTTATTATTATAAAGCTGTACACACCACATATGTCATCGTACGCTTGAAAGGATCCTGATAAGACGAGCGCTCAATTTGTCTCCAAGATGGGGGACAAAAATTACCAAATGGCTGACGAAAGAGAGAATAGCCGCTCGACATAAGATACAGGATACCATGCTCTTAGGGCAGGGGGGTGTACTCTGGACATTCAGTCATTTCACAACCAGCCCATTGATTTCAGTAAGGGCGGTGTAATGCTTTATTTCTCCAGTGGTGGCACTGTAGGGAAATCAAACAGTTTTCCAGCAGATTGGAACCGATCGCCTGTGATCTGAGCTGTGGATACACTTTATAGTCAGTGGAACCTTCTAATAGGAGGAATCGACCTGTAGACCACCCAGATATTGCCCTTGGGGTTCATTTCTGGACAGTAAGTTCTATAAAGCACCGGTGTCCTTGTTGTGAGCCGCGCTCCGGTCCAGCAGGTCACTTCTGCCTCATGTACACTCATAATGGAGAAACTGTGGATGGGTCAGGAGAGGCGGCAGATACAGTGATTGTGAGACCTTCTCTTCTAAAACTAAGCTTCTCCATGACCATCAGTCACTTTGGACTTTCGTTAGTTTTTCACGAACTCTGATGATAGTGGCTGATCGCCATCTTCTCTGGAGTGACAGAGACGCCGGTTCTTGGCCTGAGGTTACTTACAGGTCGGCTCCGTGTGTGATTTGGCTTAGAAACGTCCTCGGTCCACAAAGGAGCTAATGATAGTTGAGTCGATCAGTGAGGATCAGCCGAGAGAAGGTTCATACCAGGTCCGTCAAGTTCAACCAGGATAAAGAGTAAGCGAGTCCAGGTCAGAAGACGGGAGACGCTCCGAGACTTTCGTGTGGGAACTTAATGGTTCTGTTAGTTCTTGTCATAAAGATGATACAATCAGTTACTCTTGTGAAATGTAAATATAATAAAAGTCTGGTCAATGTCAGTCAGCAGCCAACGAGGAAGTAGCACCTCCTAAGTCAATATGCCATAAAGACATTTCATAATGTGCCCACAGATAGCGGTCAGCTGAGTGCATGTTCAACCGCAAGCTATCCCTCCTGACACCTCATACATATGCATGCTCATCTCAGCCAACAGCTATCCCTCCTGACCCCCCATACACATGCATGCTCATCTCAGCCAACAGCTATCCCTCCTGACCCCCCATACACATGCATGCTCATCTCAGCCAACAGCTATCCCTCCTGACACCTCATACACATGCATGCTCATCTCAGCCAACAGCTATCCCTCCTGACCCCCCCATACACATGCATGCTCATCTCAGCCAACAGCTATCCCTCATGACCCCCCATACACATGCATGCTCATCTCAGCCAACAGCTATCCCTCCTGACCCCCATACACATGCCTGCTCATCTCAGCCAACAGCTATCCCTCCTGACCCCATACACATGCATGCTCATCTCAGCCAACAGCTATCCCTCCTGACCCCCCCATACACATGCATGCTCATCTCAGCCAACAGCTATCCCTCCTGACCCCCCCATACACATGCATGCTCATCTCAGCCAACAGCTATCCCTCCTGACCCCCCATAAACATGCATGCTCATCTCAGCCAACAGTTATCCCTCCTGACACCTCATACACATGCATGCTCATCTCAGCCAACAGCTATCCCTCCTGACCCCCCCATACACATGCATGCTCATCTCAGCCAACAGCTATCCCTCCTGACCCCCCATAAACATGCATGCTCATCTCAGCCAACAGCTATCCCTCCTGACCCCCCCATACACATGCATGCTCAGCTCAGCCAACAGCTATCCCTCCTGACCCCCATACACATGCATGCTCATCTCAGCCAACAGCTCTCCCTCCTCACCCCCCATACACATGCATGCACATCTCAGCCAACAGCTATCCCTCCTGACCCCTCATACACATGCATGCTCATCTCAGCCAACAGCTATTCCCCCCCGACCCCCATATACATGCATGCTCATGTTGGCCAACAGCTATCCCTCCTGACCCCCATACACACAAATGCTTATCTCGTCCAACAGCTATCCCTCCTGACCCCCATACACACAAATGCTTATCTCGTCCAACAGCTATCCCTCCTGACCCCCATACACACAAATGCTTATCTCGTCCAACAGCTATCCCTCCTGACCCCCATACACACAAATGCTTATCTCGTCCAACAGCTATCCCTCCTGACCCCCATACACACAAATGCTTATCTCGTCCAACAGCTATCCCTCCTGACCCCCATACACACAAATGCTTATCTCGTCCAACAGCTATCCCTCCTGACCCCCATACACACAAATGCTTATCTCGTCCAACAGCTAGATGATTGATGTCCATTCGTCCGTAACTTGTGCCTGTTTTTACTATTTGGTTCCATTCGCTTCACTTGAGATAACCTGCAATACCAAACATGAACATTAAACCAGAGTGGCGCTGTTTCCCTCCAAAAAAAAAAAAATCAGGTGCTAATCTCCATTTTAGGACAATCGCTTTAATTGTTGCCTACTTCTTAAGTATTGAGTTCTCCTCGTGTGAGTCCTGAGCTGTCCATTGTTCTACTTGACTTCTAGACTCCACCACAAGTGCAGTTTACAGGCGGATTGGTGCATCAATCTGTGTCTGGTATTTCTTAGCCTACGGTTCATTCCATTCTTCTCTATTTAGATGTCAGACATACTTTCCACTTAGTTAAAAAGGTGATATTGTTCCAGCTCCGAAGAATAATTGGCATGTTTTGTCTAGCAGATGGTCATGCCTCTTGCCAGTCATTATTCTCGAAGCATCCATATGAAGTGGTCAGGATGTAGACATGTTGTATGTTGAGTCTTTGCACTCTCACATATGTCACAGTGGTTTCATACCTACTGATTAAATATAAAAACCTACTCCATCTTCCGTGTTCCTTCACATTCCATTCCTGTTCCATCTGATCTCAATAATCCAGAGGTGGAAACTTTGTAAGTTACGTTGCTATAAGCAATGACTAATCGTGTTCTTCTCCTATCTCATGCAGGTACGGATTTTCATCAACCAGCTCTATCAACCACCGGTGGAGAAGGACATAGCAAGCAACCTGGACCTGAAGGCCATCAGACTTGCATCGATCAATCCCATCTTGGATCCATGGATTTATATCCTCCTGAGGAAGACTGTACTTAGCAAAGTCATTGAAAAGATCAAGTGTCTATTCTGCCGGATCGGCAGCGGCAGGAGGCCACACTCTGCGGGAAGCTTCAATTGCACGGATGGAAAAAGAGCCTCTTCGGTTCTTTCAAGTCATTCTCCGTCTTTTGTATGCAGAGAGCTCCGAGAAGTTAGCTCTACGTCCCAGACTTTACTCTACCCTCTTGAACTGAGCGATAGCTTCAGGAGCAGCACAGTTTTACCTGGGGCTACTATGGCTATAGATCTTCCAGGAGCCCCAGACAGGACGTTACGTGGTTCTGACCAGTCTGTGTCCTCTCAGGGTCCAGATTCTGAGAAAGTACTGTTAGTCAACGAGACTCTACCAAGACAGAACAGCACTTCGTCCAAGGGAAACCCACTTCACGTCACTTTTCCCGATGAGACCTTGAATGTATCAGAGAAATGTATCTAGGACCTTCAGGTTGGACATTTAGATCTTGGTGACTATGATGAGACCCAAACACAATGTTCCAGTTACTCCAAGACAGTGTCTTGGTATGGGAACCTCTTTTTATCCATCACAAGGTACATATCAATCAGAAATCTGATGGTTCTCGACAAATTGTAGACCAGAGATGGTGTGCTGGCGGTGGTCTTTACCAACAGATGTTGGCTTGTCTGGCACCACTGACTACTCCATTAGCACTTTCGATGATCATATCCACCATTGGTGGATGATTTGGAGGAGACTAAATGATCAATTCTAAGACTATTGACACTTTCACCGACAAATCCCATTTGTCTGTTCCTCGATGATGAATGTCCATGTGTCTAGCTAAGCTTTAACAAATGTGAATTTTTAATGGATGACTATGTGTGTATTTGGAATTTTTAATGTATTTATTGTCTTCTCCGTGAGAAGGTTTTTAGATTCTAAATGTCTAGCTAAAAGAAAGAAAAAGCAAATATTCTCCTTTTTCCAAGAATATTGCTTGACAACTTTTATTACCGTCCCCCTCCCACCCCCCCCCCCACCCCAAAAAAAAAAGGTTTTGCACTAATTTATGACACTTTGCTTGACAACAATTGATATTTAAGGCTAGTGGTGGAGTTTCTGTACGTCAACGATGCAAAAGAATACAATATCTTTGTTCCAGAGTGTGGAATTGACGTAAGATCATCGAATGTAATCCAGTCCATAAAACTCAACATGACTAGTCATAGTAGACATCGTAGATGGACTAGTGGCCACTTCTCAGAGGGTTTCCAGTAGTAAAAATAGAGCCATAGACTCAACCACTGAAAAAAAGTAATCACTTGTAGAGTATTCGATTTCTATGTTCACGTTCAGTCGGCGATACCCAATAATAAAGTGGTTGCCTGATGTTAGACGAGCCCTTCTTTGCCCTCTTAAGGTACGTTTACATAGTAAGGTGTCTCCTGACCAGGATTGACCTCTGTTATCTTCAGTAGAGACCTTCTAGAAGCCAAACGCATGGTTCTTGGAGACCCTCAGAATCCATTTGAAACAGTGAAAATCCACCGATTTCAATGCTTCCCAATAGTGGTACCCTTTTGATCAGCCGCATACTTATCCAGCCCCAAGGAACACTCAAAACAGATACTTTTGGGCATTTTGGGACCTTTATGGAAGTCCCGTTCAAGGGACAGCTGGCACCACAATACAAGTCTAAGGGACCAAGCAGAGAGTTATGGAATAATTCATCCCCACCAAAAAGTCTTATAAGTATTTATGGTGTCCGCTCCATTTATGATCCATGGGAAGTAGCTAAAAATCAGGGAAGGACTTTTCAACAATGGATTATGTTGTGTGTGAGAATATCCTTACATTGCTGAGCATTGTGCCTGTGTACAGAAAAAAATGCCTGTATGTGACGTTAATGGATATATTAATTTATAATTGTGTCATCCACTAATTATGTACCGGTTGGAATTACTGTCCGGGTATATTCAGTGGCTCATCTGTCACAGTGAGAGAATATCCTCAGTGACAGACAATGCTGATTAACGACATTCAACCCAATTACACAAGCACTGCCATACAAGAGACTGACTCTAGGTGTGGCACAGACTTGTTTGTTGTTGGGGGGATGTGCAAGAACAAAATAGAAGATGATTTCTATGATTCGAGTCAGTGCCCATACTCCGCCATATGCAAAGTTTTCCACCAGTTGCACAGAGCTTTCCCTGTCCATGTGCCGTCCACTCCGTGTAACGTTTCCCGACCTCATGTCCATTGACTATTTTTGCATTTTGGGTTGATAGATTACTCTATGCACCCTTCCAACCGTGCCTAACGCCAACCCTGGCCCAAACCTTTATAGATGATTTATCCGAACGCAGCACTTACCGATCGTGGTTGACACATTTGATGAATCCTGTCCCGAAGGAATGTCATCACCGAGCATGTTCCGTTGCTTTCCGTGGCCATGTGAATTGCTTTATTGTAATTGCATTCTGAATGTGTATTCGTCAAAACCCGTTTTATCGACCAATAGTTTGTTTTATGGGGTGGGGAGGGTGGATCACAATAAAATTATGTTGTTGAAATCATCACTTTTTTTCTTGCATGGACTCATTTAAAACAATGTTCACTGTGTTTCAAAAAGTTACCAACTTTTCAATTTAGGATGTGAGGAACCTGTACACTACCAATGAAAGGTGTACCATCCGAGAAACGAGTGAGTGGAGAAGTCAGCCTTTTCTGAAAGTTGTCCATTATTTGAGAGGTTGGGAGAAGTTAACGTTTTCTGAAAGTTGTGCCTTATTTGAGGGATTGGGAGAAGTCAACCTTTCCTGAAAGTTGTCCCTTATTTGAGGGGTTGGGAGAAGTCAGCCTTTCCTGAAAGTTGTCCCTTATTTTAGGGGTTGGGAGATGTCAACCTTTCCTGAAAGTTGTCCCTTATTTGAGGGGTTGGGAGAAGTTAACGTTTTCTGAAAGTTGTCCCTTATTTGAGGGGTTGGGAGAAGTTAACGTTTTCTGAAAGTTGTCCCTTATTTTAGGGGTTGGGAGAAGTCAGCCTTTCCTGAAAGTTGTCCCTTATTTGAGGGGTTGGGAGAAGTCAGCCTTTCCTGAAAGTTGTCCCTTATTTTAGGGGTTGGGAGATGTCAACCTTTCCTGAAAGTTGTCCCTTATTTGGGGGGTTGGGAGAAGTCAACGTTTTCTGAAAGTTGTCCGTTATTTTAGGGGTTGGGAGGAGTCAAACTTTTCTGAAAGTTGTCCATTATTTGAGTGGTTGGGAGAAGTTAACGTTTTCTGAAAGTTGTCCCTTATTTGAGGGGTTGGGAGAAGTCAATGTTTTCTGAAAGTTGTCCCTTATTTGAGGGGTTGGGAGAAGTCAATCTTTCCTGAAAGTTGTCCCTTATTTGAGGGGTTGGGAGAAGTCAACGTTTTCTGAAAGTTGTCCCTTATTTTACGGGTTGTGAGAAGTCAACCTTTCCTAAAAGTTGTCCCTTATTTGAGGGGTTGGGAGAAGTCAACCTTTCCTAAAAGTTGTCCCTTATTTGAGGGGTTGGGAGAAGTCAACCGTTCCTAAAAGTTGTCCATTATTTGAGTGGTTGGGAGAAGTCAATGTTTTCTGAAAGTTGTCCCTTATTTGAGGGGTTGGGAGAAGTCAACCTTTTCTGAAAGTTATCCCTTATTTGAGGGGTTGGGAGAAGTCAACCTTTTCTGAAAGTTGTCCCTTATTTTACGGGTTGGGAGAAGTCAACCTTTTCTGAAAGTTGTCCCTTTTTTGGGGGGTTGGGAGAAGTCAACCTTTTCTGAAAGTTGTCCCTTATTTGAGGGGTTGGGAGACGTCAACCTTTTCTGAAAGTTGTCCATTATTTGAGGGGTTGGGAGAAGTCAATGTTTTCTGAAAGCTGTCCCTTATTTGAGGGGTTGGAAGAAGTCAATCTTTCCTGAAAGTTGTCCCTTATTTGAGGGGTTGGGAGAAGTCAACGTTTTCTGAAAGTTGTCCCTTATTTTACGGGTTGGGAGAAGTCAACCTTTCCTAAAAGTTGTCCCTTATTTGAGGGGTTGTGAGAAGTCAACCTTTCCTAAAAGTTGTCCCTTATTTGAGGGGTTGGGAGAAGTCAACCTTTTCTGAAAGTTGTCCCTTATTTGAGTGGTTGGGAGAAGTCAGCCTTTTCTGAAAGTTGTCCCTTATTTGAGTGGTTGGGAGAAGTCAGCCTTTTCTGAAAGTTGTCCCTTATTTGAGGGGTTGGGAGAAGTCAATCTTTCCTGAAAGTTGTCCCTTATTTGAGTGGTTGGGAGAAGTTAATGTTTTCTGAAAGTTGTCCCTTATTTGAGGGGTTGGGAGAAGTCAGCCGTTCCTGAAAGTTGTCCCTTATTTGAGGGGTTGGGAGAAGTCAACGGTTTCTGAAAGTTGTCCCTTATTTGAGGGGTTGGGAGAAGTCAACTGTTCCTGAAAGTTGTCCCTTATTTGAGGGGTTGGGAGAAGTCAACCTTTTCTGAAAGTTGTCCTTTATTTGATGGGTTGGGAGAAGTCAACCTTTTCTGAAAGTTGTCCTTTATTTGATGGGTTGGGAGCAGATATCTAAATCTTCACTCCAGGCTACAAGCACTTATGGGTAGGCAGTAAGACTCCGAGAGAAGCATTGACTCTCAAGATGGGACTTCAGAGTTCTGTGCAATGTTACATTCCATTATAGGGCAAGAGAAAGAAGGTAAAATATATAGAAAAATAAGGTTTGTAATTGTGATTCTTTTTGGGGTTCAAATATGTCTCTTGTGGCCGGAGTCACCATGTAAAAATGAATGTGAGCATTAGCCCGATTCATAATAACTGGACCCACTGAATCAAGAAAAGGAAATCTCGATCAAACTCGGGGTCTACAGGTCTCCAAGTCTTGGCTGCATCACGTCCGTCCGAAACCAGATGTGAAGGATCATTTCCCCAAAGCATTTCTTGCAAAGTTCCAAAACTGGAAGTAAAAAGAACAGAATTGTTCCCAGCAGGTTCAGATGTAATGAGAAGTGCTTAGGAGCGTAACTATAAGAGTGCAGGAGTGGCCACCCCACCCAGGACCTGGTGCCTGAGCACAGCCCACTCTGCTGCAATGACCCCAGTATTGATATTTCGGAGGAACTCAAGACCGGTGGCTGTCAGTGGAAATTACTGCTGTTTTTTTTTCAGTCCTCTCTATATGCCTTAATCTATAGTGTCCTCAATAAGGACCCCCGTTACCAACCGGGCAAACTCCGATCTCAAATGCTACTGACAATCTCGGAGCGCATTTAAAGGGAATCTGTCTGCAGGTTTTTCCGGTGAGAGCAGCATAATGCATGATGGGCAGAGAACCTGATTCCAGCGATGTGTCACTTTGAAAAGAACATTCAAAACATTGTATGTACCACAAAATGGTTTCAATAAAAACTACAGCGCACACAGCTCCATAAAAGGAAAAATAAAAAAAAGCTAGGAGTCTCCGAAAATTCTAACGCAAAGCCATTTTTTTTGCAAAGTTCTGATTTTTTTGGACTAATAAATGAAACAAAAAATCTATCATCGGCATAGTTTTGACTTGGAAAGTTGCATTGCCAGATCATTTTTATCATTCCGGAAACACATATACAGTGGTGCTGTATAATGTCCTCTTTGCTGCTGCTTTCTAATAAGTGTTTTATTTAACTCCAGTGCTGGAATCACAGCGATACTGCTCAGTACTGCTATATAAAGTCCTCTATGCTGCTCCTGCTTTCTTAGAAGTGTTTATTTAACTCCAATGCTGGAATCATAGATACACTGCTCAGTATGGCTGTATAAAGGCCTCCATGCTTCTCCTTTCTAAAGGGTGTTTTATCTAACTCCAGTGCTGGAATCACAGCTACACTGCTCGGTATGGCTGTATTAAGTCCCCCTTGCTACTCCTCCTTTCTAATAAGTGTTTTATTTAAATTCAGTGCTGGGATCACAGCAACACTGCTTGGTACGGCTATATAAAGTCTTCTATGCTGCTCCTCCTTTCTAATAAGTGTTTTATATAAATCCAGTGCTGGAATCACAGCTACACTGCTCGTTCATTATGTCTGTATAAAGTCATTCATACTGTTCCTCCTTTCTAATGTTTTTTTTTTTAACTCCAGTGCTGGAATCACAGCTACATTGCTCGGTACTGTTGCATAAAGGCCTCCATACTGCTTCTACTTGTGAACATGTGCTACATAGAGACAGAAGAGCAGGAATCCCTCATGTCTGTGTGTGCTATGTATGGGAGGCACCATAGTGGCTAGACTGCATCTATTAGCTCAGAGACAACTGAAAATTAGACTGCAGAGAGGAAAACTGAAGAGAAAAGCAGGATACCAGCCACATAACGGCCTGAAATAGTGTTATTCTTCATGTACACACAACAGAATATCGGCTGCTCTATATTTCTAGTTATGTGGCTACTTCCCTTTCCCCTCCTACCATCGTCTGTACAGTGGTGATGAATAATGGGGTGCCTGCACCTTCTCGCTTTTTCATCATAAATCATATATTTATGGCGACTGTTACCATGTTATTGCGGGCAGACGTTGCCAATAATGCTTGGAATAAATGGTGAGAATATTCCTGGACACATGGTAATTATACCACGTATATTGCATAGTAGCTAGGCAGCCCCATATATAAAGGTGACAAGTGACACCGCCCGCACCCGGATCTCTTCTGCCCTTTACGTCTTGTATTGATGGGTTTTCAAGACGAGTGGAAAATAAATGAAACGTGACGCGTCGGATCAATAGGCAGAACATTGAAAATCTGTCAGGCGGCAGCAGATGGTCCGCTCACCACGGCCGGCCGGGTGTTTGAACAAGTCTATTATATGTCAATCAGAGATAGAAAAGGCAAAGGCTCCAACAGAAAGAATAACAGTAATGGCGAACGTAGAAGGGCGGACAATCGTACGGGTCTCATCCCTGCTGTTACCATAGAGCGCTTGTATTTGTACACGGAACATTTCTTTCATCTTCTTCCATACAAGATTCCTGTGCCGCATCCAAAAGGAGCGGAAACGCAAGTAAACAAGTCACAAACATAGGCGGGAATTGCACATTGTCGCAGTGAATGGTTCCTGATCTTAACTCAATCCCGTCATGGACTTTTTTTTCTTTCCTTCTTTAACTTTATTATTTTTCCATCAATAACCATTTTTTTTCAGCACAAGTTTAAGTTTTGAATAACATCAATCACTTTACTATATTATGTACTGAGAAACTGGAAACTCATAAGTGCGATGAAATGACAAAAAAAATACAATTGCGCCATTGTTTTTTGTTTCATTTCTATGACGAGATAAAACACCAGAAAGCAGCAGTATGAGGGACAGTATACAGAAATATAAGCAGTGTAGCTGTGAATCCAGCTTTAGGGAAATATGGACACTTACCAGAAATCAGCAGCACAAGGGACATTATACAGAAATATGAGCAGTGTAGCTGTGATTCGAGCTCTTGGGAAATATAGACACTTTGCAGAAAGCAGCAGCAGTATGAGGGGCATTATACAGAAATATAAGTGTAACTGTGAATCCAGCTCTTGGAAAATATGGACACTTACCAAAAAGCAGCAGCAGTATGAGGGGCATTATACAGAAATATGAGCAGTTTAGCTGTGAATCCAGGTCTTGGGAAATATGAACACTTACTAGAAAGCAGCAGTATGAGGGACATTATACAGAAATATGAGCAGTATGGCTGTGAATCCAGCTCTAGGGAAATATGGACACTTAGCAAAAAGCAACAGCAGTATGAGGGACATTATACAGAAATATGAGCAGTGTAGCTGTGAATTCTGGTCTTGGGAAATATGGACACTTACTAGAAAGCAACAGCAGTATGAGGGACATTATACAGAAATATGAGCAGTGTAGCTGTGAATTCTGGTCTTGGGAAATATGGACACTTACTAGAAAGCAGCAGCAGTATGAGGGATAGTATACAGAAATATGAGCAGTGTAGCTGTGAATCCAGGTCTTGGGAAATATGGACACTTACCAGAAAGCAGCAGCAGTATGAGGAACATTACACTGAAATATAAGCAGTGTAACTGTGAATCCAGCTCTTGGGAAATATGGACAATTAGCTGAAAGAAGCAGCACCATGGGTTCCATTATACAGCAGTATTGAGTATTGCAACTGCAAATTTAATTCTGAAGGGAGAAAAAAAAATACTATCACTCTGTTCCTTCTTTATTTCTCCTCCACAGACTTTAGTCAGGGTACTGCAATCCCATAGATTCCAATCTCTCTGGTGTATTGCCTTTTTTGCCTGCTCTCCTCAGCTACCAAATCATAACACATCATGTAGTCTGAAAAAAATCTGTCCTGCTCAAATCAAGATGTACTGCCAGCTCACTGAGGGATCAGATTACCTGACTAACCACCACAACTAAAGGCAGCCGTGGAGCGTACCTACGTTGGTCCTAGACGCCTCGTCACAGCCTGAGAAGCTAACTACACCTAAAGATAGAAAGAGGAAAGCTATCTGCCCCGGAGCAGATCCCCAAAGAACATAGAAAGCCCCTAAACATGTAATGGCGGGTAACAAAAACTAAACAGCAACTACTGAAAAAACTGGAAAAGGCAAATGAACAAACAACAGTGGCTGAACTAAACTGAGAGGAGCACAAGCCCCCGAATGGGACCCGGCAGACCCCCACAGAAGTGCAGGACAAAATGCAAAAAGCAAGCACAAAAAACTAATAGAAGAAAATGTCTTATCTGTTAGCAGAAGATGCAGGCACGAAACAGCAAGCTACAAAGCGAACAGGAATCAAAGATGAGACCAGAACAAATGATCACCGGCAACCCTGATGGGAGGGAACCTCCCTTATATAAGACCAGTCAGTAACACCTGATCTCCAATCTTCACAATCTTCATTGGATAGTTCAGTACTGTTTGTAACCACCAGAGGGAGCTTCTGCTCAGAATTCATTTCTAGCACATTCACAACAGTACCCCCCCTTGAGGAGGGGTCACCGAACCCTCATTTGAGCAACCAGGTCGGTCAGGATGAGCTCTGTGATACGCACGTATGAGTCTCCTAGCATGGATGTCCGAAGCAAACACCCAAGAATTGTCCTCCTGACCATAATCTCTCCACTTAACCAAATACTGGAGTTTCCGTCTAGAAAAATGAGAATTCAATATTTTCTCAACCACATACTCCAGATTGCCCTCAACCAAAACAGGGTCAGGAGGCACAGCCATAGGAACCACTGGCTCGACAAACCTCTTCAATAAGGACTTGTGGAACACGTTATGGATCTTAACCCTTCACCCACCAAGGGTGGTTTGCACGTTAATGACCGGGCCAATTTTTACAATTCTGACCACTGTCTCTTTATGAGGTTATAACTCTGGAACGCTTCAACGGATCTTCGCGATTCTGAGATTGTTTTCTCGTGACATATTGTACTTCATGTTAGTGGTAAAATTTCTTCCATATAACTTGCGTTTATTTTTGAAAAAAAACGCAAATATGGCGAAAATTTTGAAAATTTAGCAATTTTCAAACTTTGAATTTTTATTCCCTTAAAACAGAGAAATATGTAACACAAAATAGTTAAGAAATAACATTTCCCACATGTCTACTTTACATCAGCACAATTCTGGAATCAAAATTTTTTTTTGTTAGGAAGTTATAAGGGTTAAAAGTTGACCAGCGATTTCTCATTTTTACAACAAAATTTACAAAGCCATTTTTTTTAGGGACCACCTCACATTTGAAGTCACTTTGAGGGGTCTACATGACAGAAAATACCCAAAAGTGACACCATTCTAAAAACTGCACCCCTCAAGGTTCTCAAAACCACATTCAAGAAGTTTATTAACCCTTCAGGTGCTTCACAGGAACTAAAGCAACGTGGAAGGAAAAAATGAATATTTAACTTTTTAGCCACAAAAATGATCTTTCACAAACTTTTTTTTTATTTTCACAAGGGTAAAAGGAGAAAATGGACAGATAAGGTTGTTATGCAATTTCTCCTGAGTACGCCAATACCCCATATGTGGGGGAAAACCACTGTTTGGGCACACGGCAGAGCTCGTAAGGGAAGGAGCGCCGTTTGACTTTTTTAAACTAAAATTGGCTGGAGTTGAGATTGGACGCCATGTCGCGCTTGGAGAACCTCTGATGCGCCTAAACAGTGGAAACCCCCCACAAGTGACACCATTTTGGAAACTAGACCCCTAAGGTACTTATCTAGATCTGTTGTGAGCACTTTGAACCCCAAGTGTTTCACAAAAGTTTATAATGCCTGGGTGTGAAAAAAAAAAAAAAAATTCCACAAAAATGATTTTTTAGTCCTAAATTTTTGAATTTTCCCAAGGAAATTGGACCCCAAAAGTTGTTGTCCAATTTGTCCTGAGTACGCTGATACCCCATATGTGGGGGTGGAAAACTGTTTGGGCGCACGGCAGGGCTTGGAAAGGAAGTAGTAACGTTTTGGAATGCAGACGTTGATGTGGGTCATGTTCCGTTTGCAGTGCCCCAGATGAGCCTAAACAGTGGAAATCCCCCACAAGTGACCCCATTTTGGAAACTAGACCCCCTAAGGAACTTATCTAGATCTTTGGTGAGCACTTTGAACCCCCAAGTGCTTCACACAAGTTTATAATGCCCGGGCATGAAAATAAAAAATCCTATTTTTTTCCCACAAAAATTATCTTTTAGTCACTAATTTTTTATTTTCCCAAGGGTATCAGGAGAAATTGGACCACATAAGTTGTTGTCCAATTTGTCCTGAGTACGCTGATGCCCCATATGTGGGGGGAACCACTGTTTGGGCGCACGGCAGAGCTCGGAAGGGAAGGAGCACCATTTGACTTTTTCCAACCAAAATTGGCTGGAATTGAGATTGGATGCCATGTTGCATTTGGAGAGCCCCTGATGTGCCTAAACAGTGGAAACCCCCCACAAATGACCCCATTTGGGAAACTAGACCCCCTAAGGAACTTATCTAGATCTTTGGTGAGCAATTTGAACCCTCAAGTGCTTCACACAAGTTTATAACGTAGAGCCGTAAAATTTAAAAATCATATTTTTTCCACAAAAATGATCTTTTCACCCGAATTTTTATTTTTCCAAGGGTAACAAGACTCCAAAAGTTCTTGTGCAATTTGTCCTGAGTACACTGATACCCCATATGTGGGGGTAAACCACTGTTTGGGTGCATGGCAGAGTTTGGAAGGGAAGGAGCGCCGTCTCACTTTTTCAACGCAGAATTGGCTGGACGCCATGTCGTGTTTGGAGAGCTCCTGATCTGCCTAAACAGTGGAAACCCCCCACAAATGACACCATTTTGGAAACTAGACCCCTCAAGGAACTTATCTAGATGTGTGGTGAGAACTTTGAACCCCCAGGTGTTTCACTAAAGTTTATAACGTACAGCCTTAAAATAAAAAATCCTTTTTTTTTTTTACAAAAATGATTTTTTCGCCCCCAATATTTTATTTTCACAAGGGTAACAGAGAAATTGGAACCCAAAAGTTGTTGTCCAATTTGTCCTGAGTACGCTGATACCCAATATGTAGGAGAAAACTACTGTATGGGTGCACGTCAGGGCTCGGAAGGGAAGTAGTGACGTTTTGGATTGCAGACTTTGATGGAATGGTCTGGGGGCGTCATGTCGCATTTGGAGAGCCCCTGATACGCCTAAACAGTGGAAACCCCCCACAAGTGACCCCATTTTGGAAAATAGACCCCACAAGGAACTTATCTAGATGTGTGGTGAGCACTTTGAACCCCGAAGTGCTTCACAGAAGTTTATAACGCACAGCCGTAAAAATAAAAAATCCTTTTTTTTTTTTACAAAAATGATTTTTTCGCCCCCAATATTTTATTTTCACAAGGGTAACAGGAGAAATTGGACCCCAAAAGTTGTTGTCCAATTTGTCCTGAGTACGCTGATACCCAATATGTGGGAGAAAACTACTGTATGGGCGCATGTCAGGGCTCGGAAAGGGAAGTAGTGACGTTTTGGATTGCAGACTTTGATGGAATGGTCTGGGGGCGTCATGTCGCATTTGGAGAGCCCCTGATGCGCCTAAACAGTGGAAACCCCCCACAAGTGACCCCATTTTGGAAAATAGACCCCACAAGGAACTTACCTAGATGTGTGGTGAGCACTTTGAACCCCGAAGTGCTTCACAGAAGTTTATAACGCACAGCCGTAAAAATAAAAAATCCTTTTTTTTTTTACAAAAATGATTTTTTTCGCCCCCAATATTTTATTTTCACAAGGGTAACAGGAGAAATTGGACCCCAAAAGTTGTTGTCCAATTTGTCCTGAGTACGCTGATACCCAATATGTGGGAGAAAACTACTGTATGGGCGCATGTCAGGGCTCGGAAAGGGAAGTAGTGACGTTTTGGATTGCAGACTTTGATGGAATGGTCTGGGGGCGTCATGTCGCATTTGGAGAGCCCCTGATGCGCCTCTAAACAGTGGAAATCCCCAACAAGTGACCCCATTTTGGAAAATAGACCCCACAAGGAACTTATTTAGATGTGTGGTGAGCGCTATGAAGCCCCAAGTGCTTCACAGAAGTTTATAATGTACAGCCGTAAAAAACAAAAAAATCTTATTTTTTTTACAAAAATAATATTTTCGCCCCCAGTTTTTTATTTTCCCAAGGGTAACAGAAGAAATAGGACAAATTTCACAATAACTCTTGGGGTCCAGAGTACGCTGATACCCCATATGTGGGGATAAACTACTGTTTGGACGCATGGCAGAGCTCAGAAGTGAAGGAACACCGTTTGACTTTTTCAACGCAGAATTGGCTGGAATGGAGATCAGACGCCATGTCACATTTGGAGAGCCCCTGATGTGCCTAAACAGCGGAAACCCCCCAATTCTAACTCCAACCCTAACCCCAACACACCCATAACCCTAGTCCCAACCCTAATCCCAACCCTAACCCTAATCCTAACTTACTAACCCTAATCCTAACTTTAGCGCCAACCCTAACCCTAACTTTAGCCGAAACCCTAACCCTAACCCTAATGGGAAAATGGAAATAAATACATTTTTTTATTTTATTATTTTTCCCTAACTAAGGGGGTGATAAAGGGGGGTTTGATTTACTATTTATAGCGGTTTTTATGATTGGCAGCTGTCACGCTAAAAGACGCTTTTTATTGCAAAAGTAGTTTTTTGCATCGCCACATTTTGAGAGCTATAATTTTTGCATATTTTGGCCCACAATGTCATGTGAGGTCTTAATTTTTGCGGGACGAGGTACGCTTTTATTGGTACCATTTTTGAGCACGTGACATTTTTTGATCGCTTTTTATTTCGATTTTTGGGAGGTTAGAATGAACAAAAATCAGCAATTCATGAATTTCTTTTGGGTGAGGCGTTTTTATTGTTCCGCGTGTGGTAAAATCGATAAAGCAGTTTTATTCTTCGGGTCAGTACGATTATGGCGATACCTCATTTATATAATTTTTTTATGTTTTGGCGCTTTTATAGAATAAAAACAATTTTATATAAAAAATAATTATTTTTGCATCGCTTTATTCTGCGAGCTATAACTTTTTTATTTTTTTGCTGATGATGCTGTGTGATGGCTCGTTTTTTGCGGGACAAGATGACGTTTTCAGCGGTACCATGTTTATTTATATCCGTCTTTTTGATCGCGTGTTATTCCACTTTTTGTTCAGCGGTATGATGATAAAGCACTGATTTTTTGCTTCGTTTTTATTTTTTATTTTTTAAGGGGTTCACAAAAGGGGTTAACTAGTGGGACAGTTTTATAGGGGGCGTCGTTACGGACGCGGCGATACCATATATGTGTACTTTTATTGTTTTATTTTTTTTATTTACAATAAGTAATGAATTTATTGGGGAATATTTTTTTTTTTTTTTTTTGGATTTTTTTTTACACGTTTATTTTTACTTTTTTTTACTTTTTTACTTTGTCCCAGGGTGGGACATCACTGTATTTCATCAGATCGCTGGTGTGACAGTGTGCACAGCACTCTGTCACACCAGCGATGTGACAGGCAGTGCAGGACGCTTCCTCATGCCTGTCTCGGCAGGCACTGAGGAAGGCGCCTCCCTCCAGGACCCCAGCGCCATCTTGGATCCGGGTCCTGGGAGGGAGGAAGCCCTCAGAGCAGCGCGATCACATCGCGCTGCTCTGAGGGTCTCAGGGGGGCGCGCAGGGAGCCCCCACCCTGCGCGATCCTCCCCTGTGCCCCCAGTACACCGCGATCATGTTTGATCGCGGTGTGCAAGGGGTTAATGTGCCGGGAGCGGTCCGTGACCGCTCCTGACACACAGTCACGGGTGTCAGCTGTGATAATCAGCTGACACCCGGCGGCGATTAGCTGCGCTCCCTCCGGGAGCGCAGCTAATCGCCTATGATGTACTATCCCGTCCATGGTCAGAATGGCACGGGTTTTATGGACGGGATAGTACGTCTAATGTCGAAGGTTAAATGTCCTGAAGAGCAACGAAAGACAGGATAAGATTCCATGATCTTATAAGGTCCAATGAACCTAGGCTTAACTTGGATGCAACTCTCATAGGGATATTTCTTGAGGACAACCAGACCAAGTCCCCACTTTAAACCGAGGACCATCAGTCCTATGCCAGTTGGCAAACCGCTGGGCCCTCTCCTGAGAGAGGGACAACCTCTCCACTACCTGGTCCCAAATCTGCTGCATACGCTCCACAACAGAGTCAACACCTGGACAGAACAAGCCTCCGTCTGTCCTGAAGAAAATCGAGGGTGAAACCCAAAATTGCAGAAAAATGGAGACATCAAAGTGGCAGAGCTAGCCCTATTATTAAGAGCAAACTCAGCCAAAGGCAAAAAAGAGACCCAGTCATCCTGATCAGCAGACACAAAGCATCTTAGATAAGTCTCCAATGTCTGGTTTGTTCTCTCAGTTTGTCCATTGGTCTGAGGATGAAAAGCCGAGGAGAAAGACAATTGAACACCAAGTTTAGAACAAAAAGTCCTCCAAAATCTGGAAACAAACTGGACTCCTCTGTCAGACACAATGTTCTCAGGAATGCCGTGTAACCGAACCACGTGCTGAAGGAACAAAGGCACCAATTCAGAGGAGGAAGGCAACTTAGGTAATGGCACAAGATGTATCATTTTGGAAAACCTATCACAAATCACCCAGATAATGGTCATTCTCTGAGAAACAGGGAGGTCGGAAATGAAATCCATAGAGATATGGGTCCATGGTCTCTTGGGCAAAGCAATGGCATCAACAAACCACTAGAGCGAGGCAAAGGCTTGGAGCGAGAGCAAGTCCGCAGGACTGCACAAATTCCCTGACATCACGAGACAAGGTAGGCCACAAAAGGACCGACTAACCAAGTCTCTGGTACCAAAAATTGCGAGATGACCGGCCAACGCGGAACAATGAATCTCAGACATCACACTCTTTTTCCATCGGTCTGGGACAAACAATTTCCCAATAGGGCAGCGCTCGGGTTTATCCTCCTGACACCCTTCCAGAGCCAGTCTCAAATTGGGCGAGATGGCGGAAAGAACTACACCCTCTTTCAAAATAACAGCAGGATCAGATAACTCAGGAGAGTCCGCAAGGAAACTCCTCAAGAGGGCATCCGCCTTAACATTCTTAGTGCCAGGAAAAAAGGAAACCACAAAATTAAAACGTGTGAAAAACAAGGCCCACCTGGCCTGTCTAGGATTAAGTCGCTTGGCAGATTCCAGATAAACCAGATTCTTATGGTCCATGAGGACCACCACCTGATGTTTGGCTCCCTCCAGCCAATGTCTCCACTCTTCAAAAGCCCACTTCATGGCCAGTAACTCCCGATTACCCACGTCATAATTACGTTCAGTTGGAGAAAATTTTCGAGAGAAAAAGGCACAAGGGTTACTTTTAGAGGTCTCTGGATCTCTTTGGGACAAAACGGCACCTGCCCCAATTTCAGAGGCATCAACCTCCACCTGAAATGGCAGAGAAACATCAGGCTGCCGTAGAACAGGAGCAGAAGTGAATCTCTGCTTAAGTTCCTGAAACGCAGAGACTGCCTCAGGAGGCCAATTCACCACATCAGAACCCTTTTTGGTCAAATCAGTCAATGGTTTAACAATAACAGAGAAATTACCAATAAATTTAGATAAAAATTGGCAAAACCCAAGAATCTTTAAGAGCCTTTAATGAAGTAGGTTGGACCCAATCACAGATGGCCTGAACCTTGACCGAGTCCATTTCAATAACAGATGGGGACAAAATGAATCCCAGAAATAAGATCCTCTGTACGCCAAAAAGACACTTTGATCCCTTCACATACAGAGCATTCTCTCTCAAAATCTGGAACACAGTCCGAACATGTTTCACATGAGAGTCCCAGTCATTGGAAAAAATCAAGATATCATCCAAATAAACAATCAGAAATTTGTCCACAAAATCCCTGAAAATGTCATTCATGAAGGACTGGAAGACAGAAGGAGCATTAGTGAGCCCAAAGGGCATCACTAGGTACTCAAAATGCCCCTCTGGGGTATTAAATGCCGTCTTCCATTCATCCCGTGCTTAATGCGAATAAGGTCATATGCCCCCCTGAGGTCAAGCTTGGTAAACCAAGTAGCACTTTTACACCCTGGAAAACAGGTCAGAAATCAAGGGTAACGGATATTGATATTTCACAGTAATATTGTTCAAGAGACGATAATCAATACACGGCCTTAATGAACCATCCTTTTTGGCCACAAAGAAAAAACCGGCACCTAAGGTGAAGAGGATGGTCTGATATGACCCTTCTCCAATGACTCCTTGATATAAGACCGCATAGCGTCATATTCAGGTACAGACAAGTTAAAAAGGCGACCTTTAGGGAATTTACTACCAGGCACTAATTCAATAGCGCAGTCATAGCTCCTATGGGGGGGCAAGGATGCAGATTTACTTTCGCTAAACACATCAGAAAAATCAGTCAAAAAGTCAGGAACATCCTGAGCCTGGGGGAGGCAGAAAAAACAGGAGTGTTGGTATTAACACATTGGCAGCCCCAACTGGTTACAGACACAGATTTCCAATCCAAAACAGGATTATGAGACTGTAACCAAGGGAAACCCAGTACGATAATGTCATGCAGATTATACAGCACCAAAAATTTGCAACTCTCCTGATGATCAGGTTCAACCCTCATTATCACCTGAGTAGAGAACTGAGGTTTATTCTCAGCCAAACGGGTAGAATCGATCCCCAGTAGGGAATAGACTTCCGTAGGGGTATCAAGGGAAACCCACAACGTTTAGCAAAATCAAAATCCATCAGGTTAATAGCTGCTCCCGAATCAACGAAAGCCTGAGCAGAAAATGTGGACAGGGAGCAAATCAGGGTAACAGTCAACAAAAATTTAGTCTGAACACTACCCAAGACAACTGAGAGTGCAAAACGTCTTCCCCGCTTAGGGCAGACTGAAATAGCATGAGAGGCATCACCACAGTAGAAACATAACCCATTGCGCTTTCGAAACTCATGACGCTGTGCCCCAGAAGCCACTCTATCAAACTGCATGGGTTCAGAAGCTGGTTCACAAGGCAACACTATTCCACGCATACCTCTACGCTCACGCAAACGTCTGTCAATTTGAATCGCTAATGACATAGAATCATTGAGACCAGAGGGGACAGGGAATCCCACCATAACATCCTTTACATTCTCTGACAGACCCTTCCGAAAAAGGGCTGCCAAAGCATCGTCATTCCATTTGGTCAGGACTGCCCACCTACGGAATCTCTGACAGTATAACTCAGCATCCTCAAGCCCCTGATTTAATGCCAACAAGGCTTTTTCAGCTTGATCAGTGACATTAGGCTCATCGTACAATAACCCCAGAGCCTGAAAAAATGCATCAACATTACTCAAAACAGGATCCCCAGGTGTCAGGGAAAAAGCCCAATCCTGAGGATCGCCGCGCAGGAGAGAGATGACAATTTGAACCTGCTGTGCTGCGTTCCCTGAGGACTTAGATTTCAAGGCAAAAAACAACTTACAGTTATTTTTGAAATTCAGAAATTTAGCTCGATCCCCTAAAAACAAATCTGGCATGGGATTCCTAGGTTCCACAACCGGCAACCTAGCAAGATAGATAGCAATACTCCGAACTTCAGTGGCAAGCTGATCCACATTGCCAGACAACTGTGCAAACTACATTGAGAGAAAAAAAAAAATCCTCCTCAGCACCCAGAGATACAGAGGGAAAAAAAATGCAACAACAGAAAAAAAAAAATCTCTGACAACTCTGACAACTTTTTTCTTTCCACAATATTTTTCCCTTCTGTGAGTACCATATAATTTTCAGTTTTGGCCGGTGATACTGTTATGATTTGGTAGCTGAGGAGAGCAGGCAAAAAATGGCAATACACCAGAGAGGTTGGAATCTATGGGATTGCAGTACCCTGACTAACCACCACAACTAAAGGCAGCCGTGGAGCGTACCTACGTTGGTCCTAGACGCCTCGTCACAGCCTGAGAAGCTAACTACACCTAAAGATAGAAAGAGGAAAGCTATCTGCCCCGGAGCAGATCCCCAAAGAACATAGCAAGCCCCCAAACATGTAATGGCGGTTAGACAAGAAGAAATACTGACACAGACAGAAAATAGTATGAGCAAACGTTGGGGCCCAAACTTCCTAAATAGAAAAGGATAGGAAGAACACTTACTGCAATCCCAAAAAACCCTGAAAAGTACCAACTCTACTATCTACAAAAACACCTGAGATCACACGACCTCTACCACCTAAATTAGTTCTCTGGTGTAACAAAAACTAAACAGCAACCACTGAAAAAACTGGAAAAGGCAAATGAACAAACAACAGTGGCTCAGATAAACTGAGAGGAGCACAAGCCCCCGAAGGGACCCGGCAGACCCCCACAGAAGTGCAGGACAAAATGCAAAAAGCAAGCACAAAAAACTAATAGAAGAAAATGTCTTATCTGTTAGAAGAAGATGCAGGCACGAAACAGCAAGCTACAAAGCGAACAGGAATCAAAGATGAGACCAGAACAAATGATCACCGGCAACCCTGATGGGAGGGAACCTCCCTTATATAAGACCAGTCAGTAACACCTGATCTCCAATCTTCACAATCTTCATTGGATAGTTCAGTACTGTTTGTAACCACCAGAGGAAGCTTCTGCTCAGAATTCATTTCTAGCACATTCACAACAATGATGAGCAGGGGGGGGGATGTGGCTCATAAGCGGAACCAGAAGAGTATTTATCTAACGTATCAGGAACAGGAAGTCTTCAATCACACTTACCACCTTACCTTGTTCCAGCAGGGCATTGTCCCCGTAGCATCTCTACCTGGCTGGCCCACACTGAAAATGTCACATCCTGACTCCGACAATACTGATTTTAGCCTTTCCCCTTTGGATTTGTCACCAGGTACATGTAGCGCATTCTTACCGGTTTCGTCCCTTGACCCTTCTTTTTGTTATGACTTTCTCTCTCCTCTACATTTTTCGCATCCTTCTGTGTCAAACTAATTATGGTTGAGGATCTGCTTCGCTGGTGAGAACCATAATGTGTCGCTGGGCCAAGTTTCCGAAAGAAAAAACCCATCGCTAATAAGGGAAATAAGCAGAATACTGAACCTGCGGGTCCGGTTATGGGCACATCACTCATATTGCATTTTTTTATTGACTGATGTAAATCGAATATCAAAAGGAGTATGGGGTGGGAGTCTGTGCCAGAAAGGGGGAAATAAAAAATACACTCCTCAAAAAAATAAAGGGAACACTTAAACAACAGAATATAACTCCAAGTAAATCAAACTTCTGTGAAATCAAACTGTCCACTTAGGAAGCAACACTGATTGACAATCATTTTCACATGCTGTTGTGCAAATGGAATAGACAACAAATGGAAATTATTGGCCATTATCAAGACACACTTAATAAAGGAGGGTTCTGCAGGTGGGGACCACAGACCACATCTCAGTACCAATGTTTTCTGGCTGATGTTTTGGTCACTTTTGAATGTTGGTTGTGCTTTCACACTCGTGGTAGCGTGAGACGGACTCTACAACCCACACAAGTGTCTCAGGTAGTGCAGCTCATCCAGGATGGCACATCAATGCGAGCTGTGGTTTGCTGCATCTGTCAGCGTAGTGTCCAGAGGCTGGAGGCGCTACCAGGAGACGTGGAGGGGCCGTAGGAGGGCGACAACCCAGCAGCAGGACCGCTACCTCCGCCTTTGTGCAAGGAGGAGCACTGCCAGCGCCCTGCAAAATTACCTCCAGCAGGCCACAAATGTGCATGTGTCTGCACAAACGGTTAGAAACTGACTCCATGAGGATGGTCTGAGGGCCCTACGTCCACAGATGGGGGTTGTGCTCACAGCCCAACACGTGCAGGACGCTTGGCATTTGCCACAGAACACCAGGATTGGAAAATTCGCCATTAGTGCCCTGTGCTCTTCACAGATGAATGCAGGTTCACACTGAGCACATGTGACAGAGTCTGGAGACGCCGTGGAGAGCGATCTGCTGCCTGCAACATCCTTCAGCCTGACCGGTTTGTCAGTGGGTCAGTAATGGTGTGGGGTGGCATTTCTTTGGAGGGCCGCACAGCCCTCCATGTGTTCGCCAGAGGTAGCCTGACTGCCATTAGGTACCGAGATGAGATCCTCACACCCCTTGTGAGACCTTATGCTGGTGTGGTTGGCCCTGGGTTTCTCCTAATGTAGGACAATGCCAGACTTCATGTGGCTGGAGTGTGTCAGCAGTTCCTGCAAGATGAAGGCATTTAAGCTATGGACTGGCCCGCCCGTTTCCCAGACCTGAATCCGAATGAGCACATCTGGGACATCATGTCTCGCTCCATCCACCAACGTCAAGTTGCACCACAGACTGTCCAGGAGTTGGCGGATGCTTTAGTCCAGGTCTGGGAGGAGATCCCTCAGGAGACCATCCGCCGCCTCATCATGAGCATGCCTAGGCGTTGTAGGGAGGTCATACAGACACGTTGAGGCCACACACACTACTGAGCATCATTTTGACTTGTTTTAAGGACATTACATTCCACTTTAATTTTGTGGGTGACTCCAAATCCAGGCCTCCATTGGTTAATAAATTTGATTTCCATTGATGATTTTTGTGTTATTTTGTTGTCAGCACATTCAACTTTGTACACAACAAAGTATTCAATGAGAATATTTCATTCATTCAGATCTAGGATGTGTTATTTGAGTGTTCCCTTTATTTTATTGAGCAGTGTATATTCCACATATACCTATAGAAGAGCTGTGAAAATAATGATGACACATGAATGAGAGATATTGGGAGTAGCTCCCACATGAACAATGTTATCTACGGTGAGATGATCCCTTTCAGTGTACTCCCATCAGCTCCCGCTTCCTTATCTATTGGCACGGGTCGCCCATGTAGTATTTATAGCAGCATCGATCTTATGGGAGATAGGAGGAAACGCTGAGTAAATAAATTGTGCAATTCTCTCTCCAGGACGCACATAATTTGCCATTAATAAAAGAAGACGTTTCTTTTTCCGGATCAATCTGGAGTCTCTGAGAACAAGAACCCAGATACCAATGTAAACATTTACCTTGTAGGATTTCTCCGCGTCAGCGGGATTTCTACGGAGTCAGTGTAGACAGAGAGGGGCGATTATCTCAGCACGGACTCGTGTATATGTTATAAGTGTAACAGCACTTACATCATCATTTCAGTTGAGGGCGCCGTTGTTCTCGTCTTGCGGTAATTTGTGATGACAATCGCTATGCGTTGTGCCGGAGACAAAATCTCTAGTATGCCACGGTTCTACACTTTAGAAAAATCCACTCTTTACAGACCTTCCAAGGACAAATCCAACAATGGTTCCAGTAGACAGGACAACTGTGAGGCTAGTAATTCAAGACGAAAGGTGAGGAACCACCACACACCAGATAAATAACCACCAAACCACCACGGATTTTACCATTTACTCCAAAACTACTCTAGACCCCAAGAAAATGATGTTGTCACGGGTGTGTCGCTGCGAAGATCGTCGCGATTGCACACCCTGACTTCGCACAGCTGAGTTTCTGGTGCTGGGTGTTTTTCGGCACTGAGGGAGTTAATTCTTTCTCTCTCTGTGCTGGACTGACCAGCCTCGCTCAGCTGCAATTAATGTTTTGTTAATTGTTTCCTTCTTATACCTGCCTGTCTGCTGGGGAAGTGTCGGTGAAAGCATTCATGCAGACCAGCAGAGCGGATCGTATTGAGAAGTCTAAGCTAAGAATACCTGTTGTGGTTTTCTCCTTCCTCTCTTTATTAGTTATCTCCCTACCCATTTGTGTTCCCTCTGTATTGGTAGTTTTGTATGCAAGGTGTACTTTTATTTTACCCCTTGTACTGTCTCGTTTGTCTTATACTGTGTGTGAAGGCAGATACCTTCCTGATCCCTGTGGTGGTAATCAGGGTCCTTCTCAGACTAGATTACAGTGTTAGGGATTCACAGGAGATAGGGTTTACGCTGGCGGCCTGGACCTCTGTACCATCAACAGTACCTCAGGTAGAGGGATTAGCCAGGATCCCAGCTTAGGGTCAGCATAGACCCCGGTTCTCCTGTATACAGAGACAGCGTGACATTTTCACCGACCATATTTAAGATTCTCCCCAGCCACCATGGATCCAGTAGCCAGTCTAGCTCAGCAGTTGCAGAGTTTGTCCATGGAGCTGAGGGATGTTAAGTCCAAGGTTTTGTACCCCCCGGAGCAAGCCAGAACTGAACCTAAAGTAGCTCTCCCGGACAGGTTCACTGGAGGGCGGGACAAGTTTTTTGCTTTCCGGGAGGCATGTAAATTGTACTTTCGGCTGCGACCTCGGTCATCTGGGAGTGAAGAACAAAGGGTGGGAATTGTCATCTCGCTCCTACAAGGAGACCCCCAATCCTGGGCGTTCTCTCTCCCCCCGGGCTCCCCAGCTCTCCAGTCAGTGGATAGATTTTTCGCAGCTCTGGGTCTTGTATATGATGACCCGGATCGGGTCTCCCTTGCTGAATCTAAGTTACGTAAGATACAGCAGGGATATCGTCCGGCAGAGGAATTTTCTTCGGAGTTCCGTAGGTGGGCCACGGAGACCCAGTGGAATGACCCAGCTCTTAGGAGCCAGTTTTGTCAAGGTTTATCTGACAAATTAAAAGATGTGTTGGCGCAGTATGACCCTCCCACGTCACTGGAGGCCGCTATGGCCCTTGCTATTCGCATTGATAGACGGTTGCGGGAGAGGTGCGGGGTAACTCCGCCCCCTGTGATGACTCCACCTTCCTCAAGGGTCCCTTACACGGAGGTTCCCCTGGTCAGTCCAGAGGAGCCTATGCAATTAGGAGGGACATCATTCCGGGGAGGGGATCGGTGGGGCGCCACAAAACAAGAAGTTGTTTCTTCTGTGGAAAAAAAGGAAATTTTATTAGGGGGTGTCCATCCCGTCCTTTGCGGAGTGAGAAGTCGCCGGAAAACTATTGATCCCAGATTGTGTGTTGGACGGCAATCTGGGAGTAAGTATTTTCTAAGGTCTCAGTTTCTCGTACCGGCGGAGGTGGTGGTGGGTGCGAGAACTGAGAGGATATCTGTTCTTCTGGATAGTGGGGCGGGGCTAATCTGGTGGATGCTTGCTTTGCCCGGGTTCAAGGTATGCGATTGTGTGGGTTGGCTAAACCCGTCCCCATATTCTCGATCGACGCCAGACCTCTCGGTCAGGGAAGTTTTGTGCAAGCAGTGCATAACATTGATCTTCAAGTGGGGGCGATACATAAAGAACTGTTGTCGTGTTACGTGTTGGAGGGTCTTCCCACTCCTATAGTGCTGGGCCTGCCTTGGCTAACTAAGCATAACCCGGTTATTGATTGGCAATCCAGAGAGATAAGCCAATGGAGCGATTTCTGTAACAAAAACTGCATGAATACGGTCATTGGTGCGGTCGCTCCTAGGGCCTTACCTCCATTTCTGGTGGACTTTGAGGATGTATTCTCGGAGGAAGGGTGTCAAGAGCTACCTCCTCATCGCGAGTATGACTGTGCTGTTAACTTGATCCCTGGGGCCAAGTTACCGAAATCTAGGTTGTATAACCTTTCTGGTCCTGAGAGACAGGCCATGAAGGATTATATTTCAGAGAGTCTGGCTAAGGGGCATATTAGACCTTCATCTTCCCCGGTGGCCGCGGGGTTCTTCTTTGTGAAGAAAAAAGATGGAGGCCTACGCCCTTGCCTGGATTTCCGTGAGCTTAATCGGATTACGGTCCGAGATCCGTATCCGCTCCCACTTATTCCCGATCTCTTCAATCAGATCGTGGGTGCCAAATGGTTCTCTAAGTTGGATCTCAGGGGGGCGTACAATCTTATTAGGATGAAGGAGGGGGATGAGTGGAAGACGGCGTTTAACACTCCGGAGGGGCATTATGAGAACCTTGTCATGCCATTTGGTCTGAGTATTGCCCCGGCGGTGTTTCAACACTTTGTAAATGACATCTTTCGCCACCTAATGGGACAGTTTGTGGTCATATATCTGGATGATATCTTAATTTACTCGCCAGATCTTGTGTCTCATCAGGAGCATGTTAGGCAGGTGTTACAGATCTTGCGGGATAATAAACTGTACGCCAAATGGGAGAAGTGTGTGTTCGCCGTACAGGAACTTCAGTTTTTAGGATTCCTGGTCTCAGCATCCGGTTTTCGTATGGACCCTGGGAAAGTGCGGACAGTTCTTGAGTGGGATCTGCCAGAGGATCTTAAGGCATTACAACGTTTCCTGGGGTTTGCTAACTACTACCGGAAATTCATTCGTAATTTCTCCTCCATAGTTAAACCTCTCACTGACATGACTAAAAAAGGGACGGATTTTTCAAAGTGGTCTGACAAGGCTTGTCAAGCGTTTTCATCTTTGAAAAAATGTTTTGCTTCTGCACCCATACTTGTTCAGCCTGATGCGTCTCAGCCATTCATTGTTGAGGTGGACGCTTCCGAGGTAGGGGTGGGAGCGGTATTGTCACAAGGTTCGTCCCCTGGTAAATGGCATCCGTGCGCCTTCTTCTCTAAAAAATTGTCGTCCGCTGAGAGGAATTATGATGTCGGCAATAGGGAGCTCTTGGCCATTAAGTTGGCTTTTGAGGAGTGGCGTCATTTTTTGGAGGGGGCAGTCCACCCGGTCACTGTCATTACCGATCACAAAAACCTGCTATATTTAGAGTCCGCTAAACGTCTGAATCCCAGACAAGCTAGGTGGTCGTTGTTTTTTACCAGGTTTAATTTTGTTGTCACATATCGTCCTGGGTCAAAGAATGTTAAGGCGGATGCCTTATCTCGCTGTTTCCCTGGGGCTGGGAATACGGAGGACCCGGTTCCAGTCCTTCAGGAGGGGGTGGTGGTGTCGGCAGTATGCTCTGAGCTTGAGGAGGAGGTATTGGAGGCTCAGGGGGACGCCCCTGTAGGACCTCCAGGGAGACTGTTTGTTCCAAATCAGTTGCGACAAAGGTGATCGAGGCACACCATAATTCAGCTTTGGCAGGACACCCAGGGAGTAAAGCAACTGAGGATCTCCTCTCGCGCCGGTTTTGGTGGCCTAACTTACATAGGGAGGTGGTAACTTTTGTCGTGTCCTGCGAGGTTTGTGCGCGCTCTAAGACCCCACATACCCGTCCGTCGGGGACCCTCTTACCTTTGAAGATCCCGGAGCGTCCGTGGACTCATCTGTCTATGGACTTCATTACGGATCTCCCGCCATCTTCGGGTAAAACAGTCTATACTCGTTGTGGTGGACAGGTTCAGCAAGATGGCACATTTTATCACTCTTCCTGCTCTTCCTAATGCTAAAACTCTTGCGCAGGTGTTTATTGGGGAGATTGTAAGGCTTCACGGGGTACCCTCCGATGTGGTGTCGGATCGGGGGTCTCAGTTCGTGTCCAAGTTCTGGAAAGCATTTTGTACACGGCGGGGATGCAGTTGTCATTTTCATCAGCTTTTCACCCGCAGACCAATGGTCAGACAGAGCGTCTGAACCAGAGCTTGGAGACATATCTCCGGTGTTTTGTCTCAGAGAACCAGGAGGACTGGGCTTCTTTCTTGCCTCTGGCGGAGTTTGCTCTAAATAATAGGCGGAGCGAGTCCACTGGTAAGTCCCCGTTTTTTGGGGCATATGGTTTTCACCCCCAGTTTTGTACTTTCAATAGGGGGGGCTCTTCTGGGGTTCCTGAGGAGGAACGGTTTTCGTCGTCACTCGCTTCAGTGTGGAGAGGAGTGCTGAATAATCTGAGTCTATGGGGAACCGATACAAACGTATGGCTGATAGGAGGAGAGTGTCTGGTCCGGACCTAAGTGTGAACGATCTGGTATGGTTGTCTACCAAGAATATTAAACTTAAGGTTCCCTCCTGGAAACTGGGTCCCAGGTTCATCGGGCCATACAAGATCATTCTATAATTAATCCGGTTGCATTCCGTCTTGACCTCCCTCCTACATTTAAAATTCATAATGTGTTCCACAGATCGTTACTTAAGAAGTATGTGGCGCCGGTGATACCTTCACCTTTACCTCCTCCTCCTGTGGTGGTCAATGGTAACTTGGAGTTCCAGGTGTCGAGAGTCATCGATTCACGTCTGAATCGCCGGTCCCTTCAGTACCTTGTTCATTGGAGGGGGTATGGTCCTGAGGAGAGGACGTGGGTTTCTGCATCGGATATTAACGCAGACCGATTGGTTCGGGCCTTCCACACTACTCACCCAGATAAACCCGGCCCTGAGGGTCCAGAGGCCCCTCGTAGAAGGGGGGGTACTGTCACGGGTGTGTCGCTGCGAAGATCGTCGCGATTGCACACCCTGACTTCGCACAGCTGAGTTTCTGGTGCTGGGTGTTTTTCGGCACTGAGGGAGTTAATTCTTTCTCTCTCTGTGCTGGACTGACCAGCCTTGCTCAGCTGCAATTAATGTTTTGTTAATTGGTTTCCTTCTTATACCTGCCTGTCTGCTGGGGAAGTGTCGGTGAAAGCATTCATGCAGACCAGCAGAGCGGATCGTATTGAGAAGTCTAAGCTAAGAATACCTGTTGTGGTTTTCTCCTCTCCTCTCTTTATTAGTTATCTCCCTACCCGTTTGTGTTCCCTCTGTATTGGTAGTTTTGTATGCAAGGTGTACTTTTATTTTACCCCTTGTACTGTCTCGTTTGTCTTATACTGTGTGTGAAGGCAGATACCTTCCTGATCCCTGTGGTGGTAATCAGGGTCCTTCTCAGGACTAGATTACAGTGTTAGGGATTCACAGGAGATAGGGTTTACGCTGGCGGCCTGGACCTCTGTACCATCAACAGTACCTCCAGGTAGAGGGATTAGCCAGAATCCCAGCTTAGGGTCAGCATAGACCCCGGTTCTCCTGTATACAGAGACAGCGTGACAGATGTATCTTCACTGCCTTAGACCAAGAGGGACAAATCCAACAAAGGGTCCATTAAAAAGGACAACTGTGAGGCTGGTAAGTCAAGACGAAAGGTGAGGAACCACCACACACCAGATAAATAACCCTCAAAACACCAGAGATTTTACTATTTACTCCAAAACTACTTTAGACCCCGAGAAAATGATGTATCTTCACTGCCTTAGACCAAGAGGGACAAATCCAACAAAGGGTCCATTAAAAAGGACAACTATGAGGCTGGTAAGTCAAGAGGAAAGGTGAGGAACCACCACACACCAGATAAATAACCCCCAAACCACCAGGGATTTTACCATTTACTCCAAAACTACTCTAGACCCCGAGAAAATGATGTATCTTCACTGCCTTAGACCAAGAGGGACAAATCCAACAAAGGGTCCATTAAAAAGGACAACTGTGAGGCTGGTAAGTCAAGACGAAAGGTGAGGAACCACCACACACCAGATAAATAATCCTCAAACCACCAGAGATTTCACCATTTACTCCAAAACTACTTTAGACCCCGAGAAAATGATGTATCTTCACTGCCTTAGACCAAGAGGGACAAATCCACAAAGGGTCCATTAAAAAGGACAACTATGAGGCTGGTAAGTCAAGAGGAAAGGTGAGGAACCACCACACACCAGATAAATAACCCCCAAACCACCAGGGATTTTACCATTTACTCCAAAACTACTCTAGACCCCGAGAAAATGATGTATCTTCACCAACAGGGATGTTACCAAAAGACAATTCACTTCTGACCAATAAGGGAAACAAATCATATTATCGTGGCTTTGCCTTACGGTTTTTGTCTACTCAAGGGCTTAGGTGAAGTAGATGAGAATATTACATCTGTACCAAAACCTTTTTTTCTTCACCCTGCAGCCAAATATCACATGGTCGAGGTGGATGACTTTCCAATTCTGCCAATGACTACCCTCCATAATGACCAAAAACAATCCAACGCTTCAGATGCAATGTTCCATAAATGTTCCTTTAGCCACCATCTACTTCAGGAGCAACCAGAGACAGCCAGCAGCAAAATGACTAACTTGTTCTTTAGATAATCACCAATGGGTGAGCAGTTGGAAAAACTCTAACATAAAGTTTGGCCAAGTTGCCTATTTCGGTCCATAGGTAAAGTTATGGAGAGTTCATGAATTAGATCCAGGGTGCACGTGGTTCGTGGACCCACTGTGCCATGGGGCTGGGCCTTCCTATGAGGGGCATAGCTAAGCAGCTACCTGGTGTTCACTGGAGCTCCTGATGGTGGAGAGAAGCTTGAGCTGCAGGTAGCCACCATGTACCACTCCTAGGCAGTCCCCGGTACTGCAGCTGCTGACCCCAGGAGTCAGGTACGCAGACTTGGCAAGGATAGGAGTCGGACTTTGTTCAGGCTACTAGGTTCTGGATCCTCTACAGAGCGGTTACTGACACAGAGACTCAGACAGGACTCATTTGGAGACTGGTTCAAGTACTGCTGGAGTGGTTCAGGACTCTCCGCACAAGGTCCAGAGACTTTTGCTTCAGGACTGGTCGTACAAGGACCAGGGACTTTGGGGTTCAGGACTGGTCGCACAAGGACCGGGACTTTTGGGTTCAGAACTGGTCATACAAGGACCAGGGACTTTGGTGTTCAGGACTGGCCGCCTAAGGACCAAGGACTTTGGGTTCAGCGCACTGGCCACACCAGGACCAGGGGACCTCACAGCTCATTAGTAGACTGCCACTCTGCCCAATTATACTTGGGGCTTGGCACCTCCCTATAGGGTAGGTCCATTTTTATAAATGATGACTCCCAGGTATTGGCTCGGAGCCACGTTGCACACTTTTACTAAATGCCTTTCAGCCATTGGCTGGGAGGCATTTTACTATGTGCGTGCGCTAGCCCTTTAAGAGCAATGGCTGGGGTGTTGATTATGCCGGAGTCCCTGCATGAAGGGGGAAGGGGAACTTTGCAAGGGAAGTGAGAAATAGCACTACAGAGCCTTCTTTATCTCAATTTTATATTTTTATATTTTTTCTCAATTTTGTTTTTTACTGTTTTTGCCTTGTGTGTCTTTTCAGGTCTTCTTTTTAAGCACTGGACCATTGTTTTGGATATTAAATATAATTTTTTTATAGGTAGCTAGAATTTTTGGTTGCTATATGTATTACCTATAACTTTCAGACTCTTTTGATCACATGGAGAAGGTAAGGCTACAGGCAGATGAAGCGGAGAGGTCACTGCATGGAGCAACGTGTATGGTTCTTGGTCCAGAAGGACGACGAATACTCACAGATGATCCAGTAGACATCAAATTCTGGGCAAAAATGGCTTAAATAAACTTCAGAAACGGACCAGGGCCCGAGGATCGTGCAATGATCATCATTCACAAAGAACATATATCTAATCCCACCTGAACGCGGGATCCAGTGAGAGGAAGCACAGGGGCCTGTATACGGTTCATCATCCATGATTCTTCTCTACCATATATACATCTGGTGCTCGGGGTGACATCAAAGAGTGCGACCTGGATCTCTATCTATACTCCTGTATGTCCCATTAATCAGAGGCGTACAGAGCATGGCACGGTGCCCTAGTGTGACTATCGGGGGTGCAGAGGGATACAATGCTCTGGAAGATGACGGTCCTGGAGCCTGAACCATACAAATTAATTGACCAGAAAAAGGATCGGATCATGTCCTATTGTAGGTTCATAAATAAATGGGGATCACCGAAAAACAAGTTCCTTCTTTATATATCTAAAAATACATAATTTTTTTTAAAATATACCTTATTAATCAAATCCTCAAGAATCCACTCTTTCCTGCTGCTGCAATCTCTAAATATACCTGACATCACGTACATTTGAGTCTAAGAGGTAACATCTCTCCTTGTGGAGAGTGACATGCCAGTGTAAGGAGACGTATAGGCCATGCAATGCTTTTCCATGGCCTATAAGTCTCCTTACACTGGCATGTCACTCTCCGCAAAGAGACGTTACATCTTAGGCTATGCTCACATTGTTAGTATGCATTAAACGGACTGCGCTAACGCAAGTGGCTTTTAAAGATCGCATTATGCGATCACGCTAGAACAGATGCTCCATCTGCGCTAGTGGTGACGGACCCCCCAATGCTGCAGACCGCGTCCGAGGGTCCCTCACAGAATGACAGCACATCACTAACGCATGCCGAATATGACATGCGGTAGCGATGCGCTACATAATTGCAGTCTATGGGTGCGCTAACACATGTTATATAGCATTAGTGCCGCTATGTAACGGATGCCGTCAGCGCATTGACATTGACGCAAAGTGAACCCGGCCTTAGATCACAGTCAGTGGCCTTACAGCTAAATCAGATCTCTTTGCACTGAGGAGGGACAACACCCAGAAACACATTGACAGCAAATTCAGAATCTGGTTGATCTTTTATCCCAAGTCATGTAGCAAGGCTCGTTTAAGGGTTGATATTAACTTTTAGGACTCCTACATCGGGTAGGTGGCTCTATGGAGTTCTAGTCCTTTTTCCTCATTGAAGAAGCAATTTGTATATCACATACACTGACAGTCTTGACTGTGTATGCATAGTTCAGATATTGCGCATGCGTAGTTCAGATAATGCGCATGCGTAGTTCAGATACACTGTGTTCCAAATTATTATGCAAATAATATTTTCTCAGATTTTCCCAAATTACCTATATGAATTGCAATCATTGTAATTTTCCAGTCAAATAACTATTAGAGTACAATTGAAAGGTTTTTGTATAAACTGCCTATGATAACAGTATATTTTTTAAAAAATAAAACACTCAAACTGCACTCACAATGCATGTTCCAAATTATTATGCACAGCAGAGTTTTCTACCTTTTCATTTTAATAAACAACAAAAAAATGGTCATTTTTGAAATTATAAGCATTAGCAGGTTCTTACAAACTGAAATCAAACAGTTTTCAACTCAAAACTTTATTCTAGGTGATGTTACATTTGCACATAGGACCCCTTGTTGGAAAGGAGCTTCTGAACTCTCTCTCCATTGAATTTGTCAGGTTTTGGATGGTTTCTGCTTCAATTGTTTTGTATGAGGACAGAATACCCTCCCAGAGCTGTTGCTTAGATGTGAACTGCCTCCCGCCATCATAGACACTCCTTTTGATGATGCTCCAGAGGTTCTCAATGGGGTTGAGGTCAGGGGAGCATGGGGGCCACACCATAAGTTTGTCCCTTTTATGCCCATAGCAGCCAGAGATGCAGATGTGTTATGTGCAGCATGAGACGGTGCATTATCATGCATGAAAATGATCTTGCTGCGGAATGCACGGTTCTTCTTCTTGAACCATGACAGGAAGTGCTGTTTGAGAAACTCAACATACACTATGGAGTTCATCTTTACCCCTTCAGGGATCCTAAAGGGGCCAACAAGCTCTCTCCCCATGATTCCAGCCCAAAACATTACTCCACCTCCTCCTTGTTGGTGCCGTAGCCATGTTTGCATGGGGTGTCCATCAACCAGCCATCCTCCACTCCATCCATCTGGACCATCGAGCGTTGCACGGCACTCATCGGTGAACAGAACAGTTTTGAAGTCAGTCTTCATGCATTGTTTGGCCCACTGGAGCCGTTTCTGCTTGTGTGCAGTGGATAGAGGAGGTCGACAGGATGGCTTACGCACAGCTGCAAACCTTTGAAGGACCCTGCATCTTGTTGTTCTGGGGACATTGGAGGCACCAGCAGCTTCAAAAACTTGTCTGCTGCTATGACAAGGCTTTTTTGCCGCTGCTCTTTTAACCTGACGTAATTGCCTGTAGGAAAGAGTCCTCAATTTTCCCTTATCAGCACGCACACGTGTGTACTGTGAATCAGCTACATACTTCTTGATTGTGCGATGATCACGATGAAGTGTCTTGGCAATGTTGATTGTAGTCATGCCTTGACCTAAACACTCCGCAATTTGTTGCTTCTCAGCAGCCGACACATCCTTTTTCTTTCCCATTTTGGCAGAAAATGTAGGCTGCTTAATAATGTGGGACAGCCTTCTTAAGTAGTCTTGCCTTTCATTGGACACACCTGCCAAACTAATTAGCACAGGTGTCGGCAATTGCTTACAGTGATATAAAGAGTCCTGACACACATCACCATCAATGAGTTTAACTGACAAACAAAAAAATTCTTACCTTATCACTCCTAAACAATGTTTGCATAATAATTTGGAACACAGTGTAGTTCAGGTAGTGAGCATGTGTAGTTCAGATAGTGTGTATGCGTAGTTCAGGTAGTGCGCATGTGTAGTTCAGGTAGTGAGCATGCGTAGTTCAGATAGTGTGTATGCGTAGTTCAGGTAGTGCGCATGTGTAGTTCAGGTAGTGAGCATGCGTAGTTCAGATAGTGTGTATGCGTAGTTCAGGTAGCGAGCATGCATAGTTCAGATAGTGCTACTGCGCATGTGTAGTTTAGGTAGTGAGCATGTGTAGTTCAGATAGTGCACTTGCGTCGTTCAGGCAGTGCATATGCGTAGTTCAGGTACTGTGCATGCGTAGTTCAGATAGCGTACATGCGTAGTTCAGATATTGCACAAGCGTAGTTCAGATAGTGTGTATGTGTAGTTCAGGTAGTGAGCATGCATAGTTCAGATAGCGCTACTGCGCATGTGTAGTTTAGGTAGTGAGCATGTGTAGTTCAGATAGTGCACTTGCGTCGTTCAGGCAGTGTGCATGCGTAGTTCAGGTAGTGCGCATGCGTAGTTCAGATAGCGGGCATGCGTAGTTCAGATAGTGCACAAGCGTAGTTCAGATAGTGCATATACGTAGTTCAGATAGTGCGCATGTGTAGTTCAGATAGTGCATATACGTAGTTCAGATAGTGCGCATGTGTAGTTCAGATAGTGTGCATGCGTAGTTCAGACAGTGCGCATGCGTTAGTTCAGATAAAACAAAAAAGAAAAAGAACATGCCCACATGTACGAGAACACCTCAACTGCATAAAAGATATATAGTGCTTTATTAACAGGTATCAAAATAACACAAAAGGCAAAACAGCAACAATTAAAAAACATTTACAAAACATACAAAGACCTATATAAGTTATGCCTTAATTTAGAGACAATGACAGCCCACACAAAAATTCCCCAAAGCAACAAGCAAATACACAGATAACCCAAAAAATAATATTAGTGTGCCAGATTCAACATGAAAGATCCTATAAGGCTGAAAGTTATTCACAGTACCATCTGGGCTAGAAAAGCCATATAATGGCGCATGAGGAAAAATAACCCAAGTTTAGGGCACCAAATAAGGCTTAATGAACTGCATAAAATATAAGGGCAAAGGGCTGTTACTAAGCTCATTCCTTGAATGAAATACACTCACGCCAAAGCATGCAAGAATCCTAAAATCCAAAACGGAGCCATGGGAGCCGAGAGGAAAAAGAGGTGTGGTACTGTGAATTAAGGCATGACTTATATAGGTCTTTTTGCATGTTTTTTAATTGTTGCTGCCTTTTGTGTTATTTTGATACCTGTTAATAAAGCGCTATATATCTTTTATGCAATTGAGGTGTTCTCGTACATGTGGGCATGTTCGTTTTCTTCCTTTTTGTTATGTCTTTCTTCATGCCCATGGAGATCCCTCTTGCTCATACTAATTAGTGGTGCGCTCCACCTATCTCAGATTCTCTGCGTTAGGTCTGATAATGCGCATGCGTGGTTCAGGTAGTGCGCATGCGTAGATCAGATATTGCGCATGCGTGGTTCAGGTAGTGCATACGCGCTATGAAAAGGAGTTTTTTGACTGATCCACGTACAAGACAACATTTATAATGACTTATACATCTGGGAAAAAGCAGAGAAAAAAATAATGTGTGGGATGTACAGCACGTGATCATTAGAAGACGGAACCAAGCATCAAGTGTCCGGTAGTGAGAATAGTAGATCTCTTCTTCGCGATCTCTTCTTCATTTGCTTTCATAGATCCTTCCCAAGGTGAGATTTCCAGCGCCTATCACACATATGCAAGTGCTGTTGTTCTGCTCGGCTTCTTCTCTAGGGCGCTCCAGGGCAGTACACACAGGGAAGCAAGATAACAGGGCTGTTATGGTGGAGGGAATGGCTGCTTTTAACTTCTTGTTAGTATGAGATACTTTCTTCACGGCAGCAATATATTATTACTGAGTACATTGTTTCTAAAAATAAATTCTTGCAAAATTTGAGTAAAAAAGAAAAAAAAAGAGGCCAGTCTGACCGTAGACGGAGAAGCTCAGCAGTTTATTGGATGATTAAAATAAAACAATTTCTCTACTACCCCCTGCTGTTAATGAGACTTTTATTGACTGGATGATCCCTAGCAGCTGTCAGTCTACGGGTGTGGGTTTTTACTGTCACAGGGGAATCCTCAATGTTCATCTGCCTGTAATTGTGAAATCCCGCCAGCTGCAGAGTCTGGAGATCTGCAACATGTGGCTTCCCAGCTGTCGTAAAAATACAATCCCAGCGTGCCGGGAAAGCTGTGACCCCAAGTTGCGGACCACTGATATTGTCTTTTTATGCGCAAACGTTGCATATATGGATTATTTCAGATTGCATTACTAGTCTATAGACTGTAGTAGGAACATTTGGATCAAATTGCCTGAGCCCATCAACCACGACAAAACGACCTTGTACAGATGAGACCCCTTACTAACCAGACTCGTCTCTCTCCTGGACATGAGGCTACAAAATGAACTCTTCGTAGGTAGAGGATTATACTTTGGGCAGTCGCATCTTTTGCGTTTACCGGCATTGTCGACACTGCAGATTTGCTTCGGCGGGTTTTGTTGCGCTCACGTTGAGCTGCTGTTCTGTCTAAAAGGAGCTTAGGAGCGGTGACCCCACAAGATATAACATATGGAATAATATAGTTTATTTCACATTATTAGTTAATATCTCTTCAGGAAGCAATTACTAACATAAAAAGCATTCGTGGCATCCGTCAATATAATGGAGGCGAAAATAAGCACACAAGAACCTGGGAGTTTCCTCTACCGCTGAAAATCGTTAAGAGGTTTACGTTTCAAGTTTGTTTTCAAGCTTCCATGCACAAAACATATTCCAATAAACACAATGTAAAAATACCAGACACTTTTCTAAGTAACTTCAATCATTCCCAGCGCGCCATATTGGGAAGTTCTACAGTTTCCGGATTTCCCGTTACAAAGAACAAACATCCTTTTTGAATCGGAACGTGGCAGGTCTGGTGATTTGGATCTTCCTTTTAATGCAATCTTCCCCTCCTGAGCGGCACTACTCACCCCCCATGGGGCTGGAGATTGTGTGTGGCAAAGACGGCTGGGATTTGTAGTTTTCTGGGGCACTTAACTTTAATATCAGCCCAGAAAAGAAAGTTGACCTTGTTGGCTCATCGGGACAAAAAGAGAAAGAAAAACATTCAACACTCAAATTTTATTTTCACACGAACTCTTAACTGTTAGATGCCCTTAGAAAAACAAGTGAGCGGTGCCGGTAATACTGCACCCAAAATTGCCAAGATTTACTTTGTATGGGGTCAAGAAGGCCGTCACATGGACCTCAACTGCCGGTAAAATAATTTACAGGGTACTTTTTCTAATAAGTTTCGGTTCGGCTGGTTATTATTCTCATGGTATCTACAGATGCCTGGACACATTAGAGCAAAGTCACCCGGACCTGCCAATACTGGTGGGATCAACTGTCGATCTGATACATGTCCTGGGGCCTCCTGAATATCCTCCGGCAGAAGATGTTGGGGAAAAGATGGATCGGGCATGCTGAACTTCAACATTTCATTCATTAGTTCCCAGAAAATAAGCAATTGCCAAAAGCGTCCAGCAGCAGTTTATTCCCCTCTCGTGAGTGAAAATACATGCACGCTCAGCCTTCCTGAGCATGCATGCGTATGTATGAAGTGAGATGTCTCCTGAAGGTCCCTTTACGGGATGCAAATTCTCATCAGGGAATTTCTACTTTTATGTCACATGGTCAGTACCATATAATGACTCCAAACTGCACAGAGTATTATGAAGCCCAAAGAAGTCCCCATGGTACATCAGTATACCTCACAGGGAAGAGAGTATCACCTACAGGTTTATATGGTGGCACAACTCATGCTCCAGGCTCTGCTACGTGTATAAGGCCTAAGCATTTTTTTTGTCCTCCAGACAGAAACTCACATGGATGGGACCCTCAATGTATGGCTGCACTTGAGCTCCTATCCACTTAATGAAGTCAATGGAGGTTATAAAACACTACCGGAACATGGTAAAGATGAGCGAATCTGCAAAGATTCTAATTCTCAGATTTGCTTGAATTTACCAGGGAAATTTAATTCATATCGAAATAATACAATTGAAATGTGCCTTATTATGCAGTAGGGTCTCTACTAACAAAATAAATATCGATAATACTTACCCGACCCTTAATATTCTTCCCACAGCTTCATTCTTCAGTAACAACAGGTCTTTGGTCTTCTTCACAGGTCCAGTCTGACCTTCGCTGCCTCCAAAGCTTGTAATGTCATGATGTTGTGAGGCTTAGTCAGCACTGGAGGCTCTGAAGACCAGAAGGGACCTGTCAAGAAGGCCAAAGACCGGACGGGACCTGTGCAGAAGACTGAAGATCGTAAGGGATCTGTCAAGAAGACCGAAGACCAAAAGTGACCTATGAAGAAAACCGAAGACCGGACGGGACCTGTGAAGAAGACTGAAGACCGCAAGGGACCTGTCAAGAAGACCGAACACCAGACAGGACCTGCGAAGAAGACCGAATACTGGATGGGAAATGTGGAGAAGACCAAAGAACGGACGGGACCTGTGAAGAAGACCATAGACTGGACGGGACCTGTGAAGAAGACCGAAGAACGCAAGGGACCTGTGAAGAAGACCGAAGACCAAATGTGACCTGTGAAGAAGACCGAAGACCGTACGGGACCTGTGAAGAAGACTGAAGACTGCAAGGGACCTTTGAAGAAGAAAGAAGACCAGACAGGCCCTATGAAGAAGACCGAATACCGGATGGGAAATGTGAAGAAGACCAAAGACCGGACGGGACCTGTGAAGAAGACCATAGACCGTACGGGACCTGTGAAGAAGACCGAAGACCGGACGGGACCTGTGCAGAAGACCGAATACCGAACGCGAAATGCGAAGAAGACCAAAGACCGGACGGGACCTGTGAAGAAGACCATAGACCGGACGGGACCTGTGAAGAAGACCGAAGACCTGTGAAACAGACCTTAGATCAGACGGGACATGTGAAGAAGACCGAAGATCTTCTGTGACTGAAGACCAGGACTGTAAGGAGTGGTGGGGGAACTATGTGAAAAAGTGACACAATAATTTTTCATATTAATTTTTCTTTAAATCTTTCCAAGTCCTTTGAAATGGGGAATTGATGGACAATATTTTGTTGGATTCACTTAAAGTTAATTACAAAAAAAAGAAAAAAAATTGGATCTATTTTTTTTTTTTTAATGAAATTCGAGATGAATTTGTTCATCTCTAAAATACGTCCATTTTTCCAATGAGGACACAGGAGAGGGACTCACTGTCCACGGGGATCTCAACGATGTGATCTTCTGAAATTCATACATGACTGGTTTTATCTAAGGGGGTCTTCTGTGCAAATATCCCGGTTATAGCCATGACAAAGGGCAAATCTAACAGTCACATACGGATCCTCATTCCATTAAAAGATATCTCTCAATGTACAAAAATATCTTTTAGCCACCTTTTACTTCCAGAAGGATGGATGAATGTCACAGATGAAAAAAAAAAACACAATTCAATACTCAGGTGTCACAGACAAGAAAAACACACTTCTAATAATCCAATCATCGAGCCTTACTAAATGCTATTGGGTCAGCAGAGGTGGAGGCGTCATCTCCTGACTGTTCCTCACTTGTCATCTTTCCTGGTGAAGACACTACAATGGCCTTACTACCGGCGGCAGCCACCTTGTGTATCCGCGATATGGCATCACAGGCCGCCACCACCTCGTCACTCTCAAAGTCATAGTCTGGGATTGTAGCCTGTTCGATACTGAAATCCGTCTGGTTCCTCTCCTTGGCTTCTGCGGCTTCAGCTTCTTTCTTCTGTTGGAGAAGCTTTCGAGCCCAGTTCAGATCTTCCTCCCACAACTCCGTGTTGGAAGGGCAGATGTGGATCGCAATCTGGAAGCTTCGAATGGCCTGTAGATGACATGAAACATACTCGATGAGCTATTATTGACTTTTCATTGCAATCACTCGCTCAACATTAACGGCAAGGTTCTATGCATACTTTTAGGGTTGTGTTCACATCTGTGCCGATATTTTCGGTTTTCTGTTCCGTTATAGGAACAGGAACCCAAATTGTACCATCAGTACTTGATCCTTACATGATGGACACCAACAGCCCACATGGAATCACCAATGAGGTAGTGATCGCTTCTAATGGTGGACACATCTTTAATGCACCACGGGTTGGTTTTAATATTCATTAAAGAAAACAAAACACATCCCCAACATGCGGATACAATCTTGGCAAAGTGTTGGCACCCTTGAAATTTTTCTAGAAAATTAAGTGTTTCTCCCAAAACATTATTGCAATTACAAACGTTTTGCTATACATGTAATTTGTGAGGCTAGTCACTTTTCACGGCCAATCCGTGAGTCAGAGTAGTCAAGGAGTTCAAGGTTAGAAGCCAGACGGGTACGTCATAAACAGAAGGAAGAGACAAAAGCGTGGTCAGGTAACGTTCCGAGGCCAGAGTACCGGGAGGATAACGGATCAGAGCTGAAGGGGTTAAACAGGCGGATGGTCAGAACGAAGTCCAAGGTCAGGCAACAGATCAAGCATAGAGAATTCAAGGCACAGGGAGCACAAACCTCACAGGTGAATGTATGTCTGGCAGTGTTCTGGGAGACACAGCTCACTTAAGAAGCATGGCAATTACCCGGAATAGTGAACACCTGGAGACAGCCGACGCCTCATGGTCTCAGATTGGATAGTCGAGTTTAAAACCTATGGCACTGTAGCTAATCTCCCTGGACGTGGACGGCAGAGAAAAATTGATGGAAGGCTAGTCCGGATGGTGGATAAGCCCCAATCCTGCAGGCTCAGGGTCCATCAGTGTCAGTGTGAACTATCTGTCGACATTAAAATTAAATGAAACGCTATGGCAGGAGACCAAGGAGGACCCCACTGCTGACAGAGAGACATATAAAAGCTAGACTGCAGTTTTCCAAAATGTACATAAGTAAGCCAAAATCCTTCTGGGAAAGAGTATTGTAGACAGATGACACCAAGATAGAGATTTTTGGTAAAGCACATCATTCTACTGTTTACCAAAAATGGAATGAGGTCTACAAAGAAATGAACACAGTACCTACAGTCAAATATGGTGGAGGTTCAAAGACTTTTTTTGGTTGTTTTGCTGCTTCTGGCACTGGGTGCTTTGTGTGCAAGTCATCATGAAATCTGAAGATTACCACAGGATTTTGGGTCACAATGTAGTGCCCAGTGTCAGAAAGCTGGGTTTGCGTCCTAGGTCATAGGTCTTCCAGCAGGACAATGACCGTAAACATACTTCAGGAAGCCCCAATAAACAAATGGAAACAAAGCAGTGGATAGTTCTGAAGTGGCAGCAATGAGTCCGGATCTAAATCCCATTCATCAACTGTGGAAAGATCTTCAAATTGCTGCTGGGAGAAGGCGCCTTCAAATATGAGAGAGCTGGAGCAGTCTGCAAAAGAAGCTGAGAGGTGTAAGAAGGCTTGCTGATGGCTATAGGAAGAGACTGATTGCAGTTATTTATTCCAAAGGGTGTGCTACTAATTTTGTCTGTCCCATTTTTGGGGTTTTGTATGAAATTATGTCTAATTTGCCTTTTTTTCCTGTTTCTTTTTCTGTTGTTCCAATACATGCTAAGGAAATAAACCTGTGTATAACAAAACATGGGGAATTGTAATAATTGTGAGGGAGAAATACTTCATTTTTTGGAACAATTTCAAGGGTGCCAACACTTTCAGCCATGACTGTATATAAGCGTGGTCCTCTAGTCTATAGATAAGAACCTGTCATCAGTGTATAGGTGTTGTTACAATGGTCTATGGCCGTCTCTGTTCAATCCCCTACTTAGATAACTCACCACTTCCCCTCTCTGACCACAACTTTCTCTCCTTCATGCTCACAATTCCTCGCCCACCTCCTCTTTTTCCTGTCCTGATCTGGCTGTACACCACTACAATGACACTCTCAGAAGCCCCCTGGACCAAGTAGCGCCGCTCACCCTCAGAACCTCCAAGCATGGAGTAAAACAGCCCTGGCTCACATTGCAAACTCGACTACTCCAGCGATGCTCTAAGAGTGCTGAACGCCTATGGAGAAAAACCCACACACCAGAAGACTTCATCCACTACAAATTTATGTTAAAAACCTATAAGGCTGTGTTTCCATAATCAGGAAACACAGCGCTTTGGACGGAGCGGAAAGTCTGCTCCGCCCAAAGCCCCGCCCCCTACTGAACGCGTGGTCAATCCGGATGTGTTCATGGAACACATCCGGAACATATCCGGAATGACCGCAGGGCTACATAGCCCTGTGTTATTTCCCTTGTGACGACGCTGCGTCGCGCAAGGGAATAGGACATGCTGCGGTCTAAAAAGACGCGCCGCATGTCCGTTAACGCATGTCTGCCACCTGTGTGTTTTTAAGCATAGTGGAGACGGGATTTCTTGAAATCGCCTCCACTATGCTGTAACATCTGGACGCTGCGTGTTTGACGCTGCGCCAGCGCACAGCGTCAAACACGCAGCAACTCCTGAGTGTTTCCTGACCGTGGAAACACACCCTAACTCTGCCCTTACCCTAACTCTGCCCTTCACCTCGCCAAACAGACCTACTTCACCACTCTGATCTCCTCACTATCTAAAAACTCAAAAAACTTTTTGATACCTTTCACTCCCTCCTCAGTCCTAAAGCACAAGCCCCTATCACAGACATTTGTGCTGATGACCTGGCCTCCCGCTTTAGAGAGAAAATAGATAATATCCGTCAGGAAATCTGCTCCCAACCACCAAGTGCTGTGACTCCCATCTCTCCCTGCATTTCCCCTGGCTCACTCTCCACATTTGATCCCATCACAGAAGATGAAGTCTCCAGACTCCTCTCTTCCTCTCGTCCGACTACATGCACTACCGACCCCATTCCCTCACATCTCCTCCAGCTAACTACAATCTTTAATCTCTCACTCTCCTCTGGCATTTTCCCATCCTCCTTCAAACACTCCATCGTTACTCCATTATTAAAGAAACCTGCTCTCGACCCATCCTGCACAAACAACTACAGACCGGTCTCCAATCTCCCCTTCATCTCTAAACTTTTGGAGCGCCTAGTCTACTCCCGCCTTACCCGTTACCTCTCCACTTACTCCCTTCTAGACCCTTCACAGTCCGGCTTCTGCCCCCTACATTCGACTGAAACTGCACTCATCAAAGTGACCAATGACTGTTGTAAATGTTTTAGAAATGAATTCTGAGCAGAAGCTCCCTCTGGTGGTTACAAACAGTACTGAACCATTCAATGAGGATTGGCAATCAGGAATCACAGACTGGCTGGATATAAGGGAGGTTCCCTCCCATCATGGTTGCCGGTGATCAATTGTTCTTGTCTCAATGTTGTTTCCTGGTTCACTTGGAAGCTTGAAATTAGGACTAACCACTACTTAACAGTTTTAGGCGCTCCCTGAAAACACATCTGCTTACGGCAGCCTACCACGTTCCCTAATCAAAGTCCTTTTATATATAGTCCAGTCACTATTTCTCTGAACATAATTCTCCATCAAACTCCACCGCACCCAGAAGCACCACAAATACTGGCTGGTGAGCAGCTCACGCAGCCTTTATCTACTCTACATTCCCTCAATATGGCTGGACCATCATTGTAAATAATCCCCTGTACTGTGTCACCCCCACCTCGTTGTAGATTGTAAGGTCTTACGGGCAGGGGCGTCATTATTTTGCTTTAATTATTGTATTATCTTTAACTTTGTCACCTATGACTGTTGTATATGAACTGCGGAACTGTAAAGCGCTGCGGAATATGTTGGCGCTATATAAAGACAGATTATTATTATTATAATGCCGAGCTTCTACGAGCTGGTAATGAACGCGACCTGCAAACACTGTGGTTATGTCCTCGGCAAGGTGACATTTCCAGAACAATGCTTGGCGGCAGAGCTTTATTGTCCCCGTGATTTGGACAAGAAGAGAGCGCACGTCTCTGACAAGTCACAAACTGACTATGCAAACAGCTAATGAAGCAGAGTTTGCCATCAGCTCATGAAGAGTGTGGTTATCAGGGCGAACCGAGTGATGAAGACACGAAAAGTGCAAAACTGGGAATAGCAAAAAGTGAGTAAAAATAGCAGGTTCTTAAGGGGATATTTTGCTATCTACAATGTTGAGTGATACAGGCAGAGCATAATCATTCCCCGGGCATAGAAGTTCTCTATCTCTGGCGCAAACCTAGAAGCAATTGACCTGTGTACCTAAGTATAAAAAAAGACGCATACCCTTGGGCCCTCATGAAAACTATGTACTGGGGCCCCAGATACAATGTGCCATTTATAATACTGCTATCCTCTACCAGGGTTGGGAAACAACTACTGTCTCTGCCCCCTTTTCCACATCATTGGGATAGGAATGCATATGGCTCATGCTCATGCCAGATGTGACACCTCCGATCTCCAGTTCCCCCCTTACTAAAAGTGCCCATACACCCCAAGAGATCGAGCATTGGGCCAACAGATCTCTCTCCTGGCTCCTCCATACACATGAAGGCTCGAGTAAAACTGCCTAATTCCCCTCCCACAGCCATCCACTGGGGGCCCCTTATAAATCAGATGGTGGGTCAGCTGACTTAAGGGAGTATGGAAACCATTAGTCCCATATCCCATAGTGCGTGTGTGATGGCAGCCTGATGATAATCATCTTTTTCTCCCTGGATTCTGGTGTTGGTCTTGTGATATTACCAGAGAGTGTGTAACAGAGAGAATCAAACAGCTCCTTACACCCTGTTACCTTTCTGATAGGTTCAGTTCAATAGGCTTCTCCACAACACCACCTTTCTCTCCAGGAGGATCTAACATTTGCTCCACACCCTCTTCCTTCTTCTCTACAACCCTCTCCTCTCCGGTAGGATCACTTGGATGAGCTTCTCCACACCACACTACTCTCTGGTAGGATCAGTTCCATCAGTTTCTCCACAACCTTTTCCCTTTGAAAGGGCAGCTTCATTAGTTTGATCAGCTTCTCCATGTCCCCTTCCAATAGGATCAGTTCCATCAGCTTCTCCGTGATCTCTTCCCTTCCAGTAGCTTCAGTTTGATCAGCTTCTCAATGCTTCCTTTCCATCCGGCAGGTTCAGCTACACCAGCTTCTCAATGCCCTCTTTCACACCAGATAGATCAGTTTGATCAAATTCTCCATGCCCCATCACCTACAGTAGGATCAGTTCGATCAGCTTCTCAATGCAACCTTCCCCTTCAGTCGGATCAGTTCGATCAGCTTCTCCATATTCCCTTCCTTTCCAAAAGGATAACTTCGATCAGCGTCACCATGCACCCTTCCCCTCCAGTAAGATCAGTTCAATCAGCTTCTTAATGTCGCCTTTCCCTATGGTAGGATCTGTTCAATCAACTTCTCAATGCAACCTTCCCCCTTCAGTAGGTTCAGATTGATCAGTTTCTCAATGCCCCCTTCCCCTCTGGTAGGATCCGTTTCACCAGCTTCCCAATGCCACCTTTCCCTCCGGTACAATCAGTTTCTCCAGCTTCTCAATGCCCCCTTCCCCTCCAGTAGGATCAGTTCAATCAGCTGCTTAATGTCACCTTTCCCTCTGGTAGGATCAGTTTGATAAGCTTCTCAATGCTTCCTTCCCCTACAGTAGGTTCAACTTCTCTATGTCCCCTTCATTTCAAGAAGGTTCAGTTTGATCAGTTTCTCAATGCCCCCTTCCCCTCCGGTAGGATCCCTTCCACCCGCTTCTCAATGCACCCTTCCCCTCCGGTAGGATCCCTTCTACCAGCATCTCAATGCCCTCTTCCCCTCCGGTAGGATCCCTTCCATCAGCTTCTCAATGCCCCCTTCCCCTCCGGTAGGATCCCTCCCACCAGCTTCTCAATGCCCACTTTCTCTCTGGTAGGATTTGTTTCATCAACTTCTTGATGCCCCTTTCCTCTCCGATAGGTTCGGTTCAATGAGCTTCTCAATTCGCCCCTTCCATTCCCGTAAAATCCGTTAGATCAGCTTCTCCATTCCCCCATTCTCTGTAATAGGATCAGTTTGATCAGCTTCTTCATGCCCCTTTCCCCTCCAGAGGTATCAGTTTAATCATGTTCCCCATGCCCCCCTCACCTTCAGTAGGATCCATTCCACTACCTTCTCCGTTGCTCCCGTCACATTTGGTAGGATCCGTTCCATCATCTACTCCATGCCCCCTTCCTCTCCAGTAGGATCCGTTCCACCACCTTCTCCGTTGCTCGCTTCACATTCGGTAAAATCCGTTCCATCATCTACTCCATGCCCCTTCCTCTCTAGTACGATTCATTCCACCACCTTCTCTGTTGCTCGCTTCACATTTGGTAGGATCCGTTCCATCACCTACTCCATGCCCCCATCCTCTCCAATAGGATCTGTTCCACTACCTTCTCCGTTGCTGCCTTCACATTCGGTAGGATCCGTTCCGCCACCTTCTCCATGCCACCTTCCTCTCCAGTAGGATCTGTTCCACCACCTTCTCCGTTGCTCCCTTCACATTCGGTAGGATCCGTTCCATCACCTACTCCATGCCCCCTTCCTCTCTAGTAGGATCCGTTACACCACCTTCTCCGTTGCTCCCTTCATATTCGGTAGGATCCGTTCCATCACCTACTCCATGCCCCCTTCCTCTCTAGTAGGATCCATTACACCACCTTCTCCGTTGCTCCCTTCACATTCGGTAGGATCCGTTCCATCACCTACTCCATGTCCCATTCCTCTCCAGTACGAACCGTTCCACCACCTTCTCCGTTGCTCCCTTTACATTCGGTAGGATCCGTTCCATCACCTACTCCATGCCCCCGTCCTCTCCAGTAGGATCTGTTCCACTACCTTCTCCGTTGCTCCCTTCACATTCGGTAGGATCCGTTCCACCACGTTCTCCATGCCCCCTTCCTCTCCAGTAGGATCTGTTACACCACCTTCTCCGTTGCTCACTTCACATTCGGTAGGATCCGTTCCATCTCCTACTCCATGCCCCATTCCTCTCCAGTACGAACCGTTCCACCACCTTCTCCGTTGCTCCCTTCACATTCGGTAGGATCCGTTCCACCACGTTCTCCATGCCCCCTTCCTCTCCAGTAGGATCCGTTCCACCACCTTCTCCGTTGCTCCCTTCACATTCGGTAGGATCCGTTCCACCACCTTCTCCATGCCCCCTTCCTCTCCAGTAGGATCTGTTCCACCACCTTCTCCGTTGCTCCCTTACATTTGGTAGGATCCGTTCCATCACCTACTCCATGCCCCCTTCCTCTCTAGTAGGATCGTTACACCACCTTCTCCGTTGCTCCCTTCACATTTGGTAGGATCCGTTCCATCACCTACTCCATGCCCCCTTCCTCTCTAGTAGGATCCGTTACACCACCTTCTCCGTTGCTCCCTTCACATTCGGTAGGATCCGTTCCATCACCTACTCCATGCCCCCTTCCTCTCTAGTAGGATCCGTTACACCACCTTCTCCGTTGCTCCCTTACATTTGGTAGGATCCGTTCCATCACCTACTCCATGCCCCCTTCCTCTCTAGTAGGATCCGTTACACCACCTTCTCCGTTGCTCCCTTCACATTCGGTAGGATCCGTTCCATCACCTACTCCATGCCCCCTTCCTCTCCAGTAGAATCATTCCATCTGAAGAACAGAGGAACATGAGGCCATATAACGGGGTAAATGCCTCACCACAAATTACATTTGTGACTATTACGGACATGACTGATTGACAGTTGTGCCTAAATGAAAGATGGTCAAACAGAAAAACTTCCCCTAGTACGAGATGACGAGATGTGCAAGTACCCGGGGCTGGTAGCGCTCGGCAACTTCATGAATCATATTCATACTGTGATTAGAAAACCATGTACTGATCAGCGTCACCAAAAATGGAAGTAAAACTGCCGCTCTCACCCGGGAAACACGGGGCTGATCCTCCTACAAACACTCCTGTCATATTTTCTCTATAGGAGGCGCCGCTGGACCTGAGAGATAATTTTATGTTTTCTTGGCAGAGGATGAATTACACATCTCCTCCTGGTGCAGGAAATATCCCACGCTTATATCTGGGAAATGTCAAAAAATAAGAGAAATTATGGTGAAAATCTTTAGATCAGATGAGATTATGAGGCTCAGAGGTCCCTAACACTATACATATTATTCATCTGGATATTTGTGATTAATAAAATTATATTTATTGGTTTCTTTAACTCAAATTACTGGAAAACCCTAAAAGTGAATTTTCATAAAGTGTATAGGGGATGGGCATCGGTATTTCTGATAACCTCCTGATACAAGGTAAGAAACCTGCTGTTTGTGGACGCCATTAGGGGGAGCAGAGGAGCTTCTTATGTAAGTATGCAGACCGCTCCTGGGCTCCCCCTACTGGTGGCTGCAATGAGACAATTGTGACGAAAGGCTTATGCAGCAGATTTGGAGGTCTGTATCTGCAAAACCGATATATTAAACATGAGATGAGCACAGAATATCAAACTGATATAAATACATTTTCTTTAATAAAAAATAAGAGAAGAAAAATCTATTTAAATAGTTTTTTTTTTTAAAAAAATATATAGGGTGGTAGGTTAGGGTGAGGCATATAAGTGACATTTGCACACCATAAAAACTTTTCCTATTTATAACCATATACAATTTAAGGACTTTGTGTGCCAACATATTGCTATCTGTCAGATAAGGAGATATTCTTCTCTGCAGCTCAGATACATTACATTACTGATCCTGAGTTACATCCTGTATTATACTCCAGAGCTGCACTCACTATTCTGCTGGTGCAGTCACTGTGTACATACATTACATTACTGATCCTGAGTTACATCCTGTATTATACTCCAGAGCTGCACTCACTATTCTGCTGGTGCAGTCACTGTGTACATACATTACATTACTGATCCTGAGTTACATCCTGTATTATACTCCAGAGCTGCACTCACTATTCTGCTGGTGCAGTCACTGTGTACATACATTACATTACTGATCCTGAGTTACATCCTGTATTATACTCCAGAGCTGCACTCATTATTCTGCTGGTGCAGTCACTGTGTACATACATTACTTACTGATCCTGAGTTACATCCTGTATTATACTCCAGAGCTGCACTCACTATTCTGCTGGTGCAGTCACTGTGTATATACATTACATTACTGATCCTGAGTTACATCCTGTATTATACCCCAGAGCTGCACTCACTATTCTGCTGGTGCAGTCACTGTGTACATACATTACATTACTGATCCTGAGTTACATCCTGTATTATACTCCAGAGCTGCACTCACTATTCTGCTGGTGCAGTCACTGTGTACATACATTACATTACTTATCCTGAGTTACATCCTGTATTATACCCCAGAGCTGCACTCACTATTCTGCTGGTGCTGTCACTGTGTACATACATTACATTACTGATCCTGAGTTACCTCCTGTATTATACTCCAGAGCTTCACTCACTATTCTGCTGGTGCAGTCACTGTGTACATACATTACATTACTGATCCTGAGTTACATCCTGTATTATACCCCAGAGCTGCACTCACTATTCTGCTGGTGCAGTCACTGTGTACATACATTACATTACTGATCCTGAGTTACATCCTGTATTATACCCAGAGCTGCACTCACTATTCTGCTGGTGCAGTCACTGTGTACATACATTACATTACTGATCCTGAGTTACTCCTGTATTATACTCCAGAGCTTCACTCACTATTCTGCTGGTGCAGTCACTGTGTACATACACTACATTACTGATCCTGAGTTACATCCTGCATTATACCCAGAGCTGCACTCACTATTCTGCTGGTGCAGTCACTGTGTACATACATTACATTACTGATCCTGAGTTACATCCTGTATTATACCCCAGAGCTGCACTCACTATTCTGCTGGTGCAGTCACTGTGTACATACATTACATTACTGATCCTGAGTTACATCCTGTATTATACTCCAGAGCTGCACTCACTATTCTGCTGGTGCAGTCACTTTGTACATACATTACATTACTGATCCTGAGTTACCTCCTGTATTATACTCGAGAGCTGCACTCACTATTTTGCTGGTGCAGTCACTGTGTACATACATTACTGATCCTGAGTTACATCCTGTATTTACTGCAGAGCTGCACTCACTATTCTGCTGGTGCATCACTGTGTACATACATTACATTACTGATCCTGAGTTACATCCTGTATTATACTCCAGAGCTGCACTCACTATTCTGCTGGTGCAGTCACTGTGTACATACATTACATTACTGATCCTGAGTTCCATCCTGTATTATACCCCAGAGCTGCACTCACTATTCAGCTGGTGCAGTCACTGTGTACATACATTACATTACTGATCCTGAGTTACATCCTGTATTATACTCCAGAGCTGCACTCACTATTCTGCTGGTGCAGTCACTGTGTACATACATTACATTACTGATCCTGAGTTACATCCTGTATTATACCCCAGAGCAGCACTCACTATTCTGCTGGTACAGTCACTGTGTACATACATTACATTACTGATCCTGAGTTACATCCTGTATTATACCCAGAGCTGCCTCACTATTCTGCTGGTGCAGTCACTGTGTACATACATTACATTACTGATCCTGAGTTACATCCTGTATTATACCCAGAGCTGCACTCACTATTCTGCTGGTGCAGTCACTGTGTACATACATTACATTACTGATCCTGAGTTTCATCCTGTATTATACTCCAGAGCTGCACTCACTATTCTGCTGGTGCAGTCACTGTGTACATACATTACATTACTGATCGTGAGTTACATCCTGTATTATACCCAGAGCTGCACTCACTATTCTGCTGGTGCAGTCACTGTGTACATACATTACATTACTGATCCTGAGTTACATCCTGTATTATACCCAGAGCTGCACTCACTATTCTGCTGGTGCAGTCACTGTGTACATAATTACATTACTGATCCTGAGTTTCATCCTGTATTATACTCCAGAGCTGCACTCACTATTCTGCTGGTGCAGTCACTGTGTACATACATTACATTACTGATCGTGAGTTACATCCTGTATTATACTCCAGAGCTGCACTCACTATTCTGCTGGTGCAGTCACTGTGTACATACATTACATTACTGATCCTGAGTTACCTCCTGTATTATACCCATGAGCTGCACTCACTATTCTGCTGAAGCAGTCACTGTGTACATACATTACATTACTGATCCTGAGTTACATCCTGTATTATACCCTGAGCTGCACTCACTATTCTGCTGAAGCAGTCACTGTGTACATACATTACATTACTGATCCTGAGTTACATCCTGTATTATACCCAGAGCTGCACTCGCTATTCTGCTGAAGCAGTCACTGTGTACATACATTACTGATCCTGAGTTACATCCTGTATTATGCT
>JARQOD010000001.1:992860503-992920171 GCA_033576555.1 Oophaga sylvatica | reverse complement strand
ATAATGCTCTGTGACTCCAGACTGATACAATGTATCCAGTGCAGACAATGCTCTGTGACTCCAGACTGATACACTGTATCCAGTGCAGACAATGCTTTGTGACTCCAGACTGATACAATGTATCCAGTGCAGACAATGCTCTGTGACTCCAGACTGATACACTGTATCAAGTGCAGACAATGCTCTGTGACTCCAGACTGATACAATGTATCCAGTGCAGACAATGCTCTGTGACACCAGACTGATCAATGTACCAAGTGCAGACAAAGCTCTGTGACTCCAGACTGATACAATGTATCCAGTGCGGACAATGCTCTGTGACTCCAGACTGATACAATGTATCCAGTGCGACAATGCTCTGTGACTCCAGACTGATACAATGTATCCAGTGCGGACAATGCTCTGTGACTCCAGACTGATACAATGTATCCAGTGCGGACAATGCTCTGTGACTCCAGACTGATACAGTGTATCCAGTGCCGACAATGCTCTGTGACTGTAGACTGATACAATGTATCCAGTGCAGACAATGCTCTGTGACTCCAGACTGATACAATGTATCCAGTGCAGACAATGCTCTGTGACTCTAGACTGATACAATGTATCCAGTGCAGACATTGCTCTGTGACTCCAGACTGATACATTGTATCCAGTGCGGACAATGCTCTGTACTGACGGGGGGGGGGGGGGGGGGGGGGAAAAAAAAAAAAAAAAAAAAAAAAAAAAATGTATCCAGTGCAGACAATGCTCTGTGACTCTAGACTGATACAATATATCCAGTGCAGACAATGCTCTGTGACTCCATACTGTACAATGTATCCAGTGCGGACAATGCTCTGTGACTCCAGACTGATACAATGTATCCAGTGCAGACAATGCTCTGTGACTCTAGACTGATACAATGTATCCAGTGCAGACAATGCTGTGACTCCAGACTGATACAATGTATCCAGTGGAGACAATGGTTTGTGACTCTAGACTGATACAATGTATCCAGGCAGACAATGCTCTGTGACTCCAGACTGATACACTGTATCCAGTGCAGACAATGATCTGTGACTCCAGACTGATACAATGTATCAGTGCAGACAATGCTCTGTGACTCCAGACTGATACAATGTATCCAGTGCAGACAATGCTCTGTGACTCCAGACTGATACAATGTATCCAGTGCAGACAATGCTCTGTGACTCCAGACTGATACAATGTATCCAGTGCAGACAATGCTCTGTGACTCCAGACTGATACACTGTATCCAGTGCAGACAATGCTCTGTGACTCCGACTGATACAATTATCCAGTGCAGACAATGCTCTGTGACTCCACACTGATACAATGTATCCAGTGCAGACAATGCTCTGTGACTCTAGACTGATATATTGTATCCAGTGCAGACAATACTCTGTGACTCCGACTGATACAATGTATCCAGTGCAGACAATGCTCTGTGACTCCAGACTGATACAATGTATCCAGTGCAGACAATGCTCTGTGACTCCAGACTGATACACTGTATCCAGTGCGGACAATGCTCTGTGACTCTAGACTGATACAATGTATCCAGTGCAGACAATGCTCTGTGACTCCAGACTGATACAATGTATCCAGTGCAGACAATGCTCTGTGACTCCAGACTGATACAATGTATCCAGTGCAGACAATGCTCTGTGACTCCAGACTGATACAATGTATCCAGTGCAGACAATGCTCTGTGACTCCAGACTGATACAATGTATCCAGTGCAGACAATGCTCTGTGACTCCAGACTGATACATTGTATCCAGTGCAGACAATGCTCTGTGACTCCAGACTGATACAATGTATCCAGTGCAGACAATGCTCTGTGACTCCAGACTGATACAATGTATCCAGTGCAGACAATGCTCTGTGACTCCAGACTGATACAATGTATCCAGTGCAGACAATGCTCTGTGACTCCAGACTGATACATGTATCCAGTGCAGACAATGCTCTGTGACTCCAGACTGATACAATGTATCCAGTGCAGACAATTGCTCTGTGACTCCAGACTGATACAATGTATCCAGTGCAGACAATGCTCTGTGACTCCAGACTGATACATGTATCCAGTGCAGACAATGCTCTGTGACTCCAGACTGATACATGTATCCAGTGCAGACAATGCTCTGTGACTCCAGACTGATACAATGTATCCAGTGCGAGACAATGCTCTGTGACTCCAGACTGATACAATGTATCCAGTGCAGACAATGCTCTGTGACTCCAGACTGATACAATGTATCCAGTGCAGACAATGCTCTGTGACTCCAGACTGATACAATGTATCCAGTGCAGACAATGCTCTGTGACTCCAGACTGATACATTGTATCCAGTGCAGACAATGCTCTGTGACTCCAGACTGATACAATGTATCCAGTGCAGACAATGCCTGTGACTCCAACTGATACATGTATCCAGTGCGACAATGCTCTGTGACTCTAGACTGATACAATTATCCAGTGCAGACAATGCTCTGTGACTCCAGACTGATACATGTATCCAGTGCAGACAATGCTCTGTGACTCCAGACTGATACAATGTATCCAGTGCAGACAATGCTCTGTGACTCCAACTGATACAATGTATCCAGTGCAGACAATGCTCTGTGACTCCAGACTGATACAATGTATCCAGTGCAGACAATGCTCTGTGACTCCAGACTGATACAATGTATCCAGTGAGACATGCTCTGTGACTCCAGACTGATACAATGTATCCAGTGCAGACAATGCTCTGTGACTCCAGACTGATACAATGTATCCAGTGCAGGACAATGCTCTGTGACTCCAGACTGATACAATGTATCCAGTGCGACAATGCTCTGTGACTCCAGACTGATACAATGTATCCAGTGCAGACAATGCTCTGTGACTCCAGACTGATACAATGTATCCAGTGCAGACAATGCTCTGTGACTCAGACTGATACAATGTATCCAGTGCAGACAATGCTCTGTGACTCCAGACTGATACAATGTATCCAGTGCAGACAATGCTCTGTGACTCCAGACTGATACAATGTATCCAGTGCAGACAATGCTCTGTGACTCCAGACTGATACAATGTATCCAGTGCAGGACAATGCTCTGTGACTCCAGACTGATACAATGTATCCAGTGCAGACAATGCTCTGTGACTCCAGACTGATACAATGTATCCAGCAATGCCTGTGACTCCAACTGATACAATGACTCAGTGCAGACATGCTCTGGACCCAGACTGATACAATGTATCCAGTGCAGACAATGCTCTGTGACTCCAGACTGATACAATGTATCCAGTGCAGACAATGCTCTGTGACTCCAGACTGATACATGTATCCAGTGCAGACAATGCTCTGTGACTCCAGACTGATACAATGTATCCAGTGCAGACAATGCTCTGTGACTCCAGACTGATACAATGTATCCAGTGCAGACAATGCTCTGTGACTCCAGACTGATACAATGTATCCAGTGCAGGACAATGCTCAGTGACTCCAGACTGATACAATGTATCCAGTGCAGACAATGCTCTGTGACTCCAGACTGATACACTGTATCCAGTGCAGACAATGCTCTGTGACTCCAGACTGATACACTGTATCCAGTGCAGACAATGCTCTGTGACTCCAGACTGATACAATGTATCCAGTGCAGACAATGCTCTGTGACTCCAGACTGATACAATGTATCCAGAGCAGACAATGCTCTGTGACTCCAGACTGATACAATGTATCCAGTGCAGACAATGCTCTGTGACTCCAGACTGATACAATGTATCCAGTGCAGACAATGCTCTGTGAGGTGTACTGGATGGATACAGTTGGATCTACTAACAGCAGAATTACGATCTCTGAATGTAACAACAGTTTCACTCACTACCACTAACAGCAAGCAGAGATCTTGAAAGTCTTTGCTCTTCTCTTTTTTATAAAACTACACATAACTCTTTGATACAAACGTAACTCTGCTATTTCGGACAAGCTGAACACTGGTACCTGTGGACTTGTCAGCTTTCATTGTGCTTGTGCAGATTATATTATAGATGTGGACTGTGCGGAGCTCTCACCGGGGGCGCACCCAGCGCCGGGCCTCCGCTTCAAGAAATACTATACTGTTGGAGGGGAGCAGGAAGAGACTGACAAGCATTTCATGGAACTTAGTAAATATCTGCCTTGTGTGAAGGGTCCACCACCTTGTGCTCAGTGTCTGGGGATGTCTGAGGAATCTGGAAGAGACTGGTGAGTCTTGAGGAGGACAGGGGGGTTCTGGAGGAGGACAGGAAAGTCTCTAGAATATAGAGGAATCTGAAGGATGACTCCAGATTCTGGTGGGTACAGAGGAGTCTGGAGGAGGACAGAAAAGTCGTCTAGAGGAGGAAGCTAAGAGAATGGAGAAGAACAGAGGTGTCTGGAGGAAGCCTCAGGATTCTAAAGGGTACAGAAGAGTCTAGAGCTAGACAGATGTTTCTGGAAGAGACTGCGGTGGTCTCGAGGAGGACAGAAGAGTCTCTAGAATACAGAGGCGTCTGGAGGAAGACTTGCGGTTCTGGCTGGTACATCAGAGTCTGGAGGAGGACCGAAAAGTCTAGAGAAGGAAACTAGGCTAATAGAGGAGGACAGGTGCCTGGAGGAAGGCTCAGGATGCTGGTGGGTCCATACGAGTCTGAAGGTACAGAGAAGTCTCTGGAGGAGTAACCTAGGAATATGGAGAAGGACAGAGGTGTCTGGAGAAAGGCTCAGGAGTCTGGAAGGTACAAAGGAGTCTAGATGTAGACAGAGGTGTCTGGAAGGGACTGGGGTGGTCTGGATGGCGACTGAGGAGTCTTCAGGGGGAATAGAGATGTCTGTAGGGAGACAGAGTAGTCTAGAAGGAACCGAGGAGTCTGGGAGCTAAGGGGTTTCTTTAGGAGACTAGAGGTGGACAGAGGAGACTTGACAGGGGTAAAAGGGTCTAGAGGTCCTCAGAGTACTCTAAAGGAGACAGTGAATTGGAGGACAGCAGTGTATGAAGATGGACATAGGTGTCTGCATGTGGACATGGTAGTCTCGTGGTGGACAGAGGATCTTGGAAGGTGCCGAGGTGTCTGGAGGAAGACAAAGGAGTCTGGGGAGTGCATAGAAGTTTGGAATAGGACAGGGGGCTTTGGAGGGGACATTGGTCTTGGCAGAGCATGTGTTGGAGGTCAGAGGAGCTTGTTTGGCAGCGATGATTTCTGTGCATCCAGCTTTAGTGGGCCATTGTTTGCTTTCCAAGTCTAGCTTTATTGTCAGGGTGACACCATGGATGGTCCTGCACACGACTGATCAGGTTTCCACGTATGAGCTCGTGTGTGAAGGTGACATAAGAATGGAAAGTGTCAGCCATGTTTATAGTAAATATGAATGTAGCTTCTTCCATGCGCCACGTTCAGAGCTGCAGGTTTCTATATCATCAGCTTAGTCGCACTAAACCAGCAGTGGCCCCAGCGTGTGTGATAGGGATCCGCGCTGACAGCTGGGGTTCCCCAAGGCTTTCCTGTGGGCTGTGTCATCACAAGCTGGTTACATGGCACTGGGACAAGGGTTTGAAATTAACTTGTGCAACTTTTTCACTTTTACTTGTCATATCAAAACAGAAACTGTTCAGCGCTCTGGGCCATGCTGGTGGGTTCTACTCTATGTTCTAGAAATTGCTGTAAAGATCAGAGACCAAAGAAAGACCTTACTAAGGCATTGGGAAGTTTCATATGTTTCCCCATCTTCATGGGTTTCCTCCTAGTCCTCCAGAGACCTCTGACCCCTTCAGAGTGCTGTTTCCCCCTCTCTCTCCCCTCTGGACTCTTCTGTCCCTTCTAACAGACTTCTCTGTCTCCATCAAATACCTTTATCCCCTCAAGATTCCTCTGTCCTCCTCCAGTCTTTTCTGTCCTCCTCCAGTCTCCTCTGTCCTCCTCCAGTCTCCTCTGTCCTCCTCCAGTCTCCTCTATCCTCTTCCAGTCTCCTCTATCCTCCTCCAGCCTCCTCTGTCTTCGTCCAGTCTCCTGTGTCTTCCTCCAGCCTCCTGTGTCTTCCTCCAGCCTCCTGTGTCTTCCTCCAGCCTCCTGTGTCTTTCTCCAGCCTCCTCTGTCCTCCTCCAGTCTCCTCTGTACTCCTCTGTCCTCCTCCAGTTTCCGTTATCCTCCTCCAGCCTCCTCTGTCTTCCTCCAGCCTCCTCTGTCTTCTTCCAGCCTCCTCTGTCTTCTTCCTGTCTCTTCCTCCAGCCTCATGTCTCCTCCTCCAGCCTCCTCTGTCCTCCTCCAGCCTCCTGTGTCTTCCTTCAGTCTCCTGTGTCTTCCTCCAGCCTCCTTTGTCCTCCTCAAGCCTCCTTTGTCCTCCTCCAGCCTCCTGTGTCTTCCTCCAGCCTTTTGTGTCTTCCTCGTGTCTTTCTCTGTCCTACTCCAGTCTCCTTTGTCCACCTCCAGTCTCCTCTGTCCTCCTCCAGTCTCCTCTGTCCTATTCCAGTCTCCTCTATCCTCCTCCAGCCTCCTCTGACTTCCTCCAGCTTCCTCTATCTTTCTCCAGCTTCCTCTATCCTCCTCCAGCCTCCTGTGTCTTCCTCCAGCCTCCTGTGTCTTCCTCCAGCCTCCTGTGTCTTCCTCCAGCCTCCTGTGACTTCCTCCAGCCTTTTGTCTTCCTCCAGCCTCCTGTGTCTTCCTCCAGCCTCCTGTGTCTTTCTCCAGCCTCCTGTGTCTTTCTCCAGCCTCCTGTGTCTTCCTCCAGCCTCCTCTGTCTTCCTCCAGCCTCCTCTGTCTTCCTCCAGCCTCCTCTGTCTTCCTCCAGCCTCCTCTGTCTTCCTCCAGCCTCCTCTGTCCTCCTCCAGCCTCCTCTGTCCTCCTCCAGTCTCCTCTGTCCTCCTCCATTCTCCTCTGACCTCCTCCAGTCTCCTCTGTCTTTCTCCAGCTTCCTCTATCCTCCTCCAGCCTCCTCTGTCTTCCTCCAGTCTCCTGTGTCTTCCTCCAGCCTCCTGTGTCTTCCTCCAGCCTCCTGTGTCTTTCTCCAGCCTCCTGTGTCTTTCTCCAGCCTCCTCTGTCTTCCTCCAGCCTCCCCTGTCTTCCTCCATCCTCCTCTGTCTTCCTCCATCCTCCTCTGTCTTCCTCCATCCTCCTCTGTCTTCATCCAGCCTCCTCTGTCCTCATCCAGCCTCCTGTCTTCCTCCAGCCTTCTGTGTCTTCCTCCTGCCTCCTCTGTCCTCCTCCAGCCTCCTGTGTCTTCCTCTAGCCTCCTGTGTCTTCCTCCAGCCTCCTGTGTCTTCCTCCAGCCTCCTGTGTCTTCCTCCAGCCTCCTGTGTCTTTCTCCAGCCTCCTCTGTCTTCCTCCAGCCTCCTCAGTCTTCATCCAGCCTCCTCTGTCTTCATCCAGCCTCCTCTGTCCTCATCCAGCCTCCTGTCTTCCTCCAGCCTTCTGTGTCTTCCTCCTGCCTCCTCTGTCCTCCTCCAGCCTCCTGTGTCTTCCTCCAGCCTCCTGTGTCTTCCTCCAGCCTCCTGTGTCTTTCCCCAGCCTCCTCTGTCTTCCTCCAGCCTCCCCTGTCTTCCTCCATCCTCCTCTGTCTTCCAGCCTCCTCTGTCTTCATCCAGCCTCCTCTGTCTTCATCCAGCCTCCTCTGTCCTCATCCAGCCTCCTGTCTTCCTCCAGCCTTCTGTGTCTTCCTCCTGCCTCCTCTGTCCTCCTCCAGTCTCCTCTGTCCTCCTCCAGTCTCCTCTGTCCTCCAGTCTCCTCTGTCCTCCTGCAGTTTCCGTTATCCTCCTCCATCCTCCTCTGTCTTCCTCCAGCCTCCTCTGTCTTCTTTCAGCCTCCTCTGTCTTCTTCCGGTGTCTTCCTCCAGCCTCATGTCTCCTCCTCCAGCCTCCTCTGTCCTCCTCCAGCCTCCTGTGTCTTCCTTCAGTCTCCTGTGTCTTCCTCCAGCCTCCTTTGTCCTCCTCTAGCCTCCTTTGTCCTCCTCCAGCCTCCTGTGTCTTCCTCCAGCCTCCTGTGTCTTCCTCGTGTCTTTCTCTGTCCTACTCCAGTCTCCTTTGTCCACCTCCAGTCTCCTCTGTCCTCCTCCAGTCTCCTCTGTCCTACTCCAGTCTCCTCTATCCTCCTCCAGCCTCCTCTGTCTTCCTCCAGCTTCCTCTATCTTTCTCCAGCTTCCTCTATCCTCCAGCCTCCTCTGTCTTCTTCCAGCCTCCTCTGTCTTCTTCCTGTCTCTTCCTCCAGCCTCATGTCTCCTCCTCCAGCCTCCTCTGTCCTCCTCCAGCCTCCTGTGTCTTCCTTCAGTCTCCTGTGTCTTCCTCCAGCCTCCTTTGTCCTCCTCAAGCCTCCTTTGTCCTCCTCCAGCCTCCTGTGTCTTCCTCCAGCCTCCTGTGTCTTCCTCGTGTCTTTCTCTGTCCTACTCCAGTCTCCTTTGTCCACCTCCAGTCTCCTCTGTCCTCCTCCAGTCTCCTCTGTCCTACTCCAGTCTCCTCTATCCTCCTCCAGCCTCCTCTGTCTTCCTCCAGCTTCCTCTATCTTTCTCCAGCTTCCTCTATCCTCCTCCAGCCTCCTGTGTCTTCCTCCAGCCTCCTGTGTCTTCCTCCAGCCTCCTGTGTCTTCCTCCAGCCTCCTGTGACTTCCTCCAGCCTTTTGTCTTCCTCCAGCCTCCTGTGTCTTCCTCCAGCCTCCTCTGTCTTCCTCCAGCCTCCTCTGTCTTCCTCCAGCCTCCTCTGTCTTCCTCCAGCCTCCTCTGTCCTCCTCCAGCCTCCTCTGTCCTCCTCCAGTCTCCTCTGTCCTCCTCCATTCTCCTCTGACCTCCTCCAGTCTCCTCTGTCTTTCTCCAGCTTCCTCTATCCTCCTCCAGCCTCCTCTGTCTTCCTCCAGTCTCCTGTGTCTTCCTCCAGCCTCCTGTGTCTTCCTCCAGCCTCCTGTGTCTTCCTCCAGCCTCCTGTGTCTTTCTCCAGCCTCCTCTGTCTTCCTCCAGCCTCCCCTGTCTTCCTCCATCCTCCTCTGTCTTCCAGCCTCCTCTGTCTTCATCCAGCCTCCTCTGTCTTCATCCAGCCTCCTCTGTCCTCATCCAGCCTCCTGTCTTCCTCCAGCCTTATGTGTCTTCCTCCTGCCTCCTCTGTCCTCCTCCAGCCTCCTGTGTCTTCCTCCAGCCTCCTGTGTCTTCCTCCAGCCTCCTGTGTCTTTCTCCAGTCTCCTCTGTCTTCCTCCAGCCTCCCCTGTCTTCCTCCATCCTCCTCTGTCTTCCAGCCTCCTCTGTCTTCATCCAGCCTCCTCTGTCTTCATCCAGCCTCCTCTGTCCTCATCCAGCCTCCTGTTTTCCTCCAGCCTTCTGTGTCTTCCTCCTGCCTCCTCTGTCCTCCTCCAGTCTCCTCTGTCCTCCTCCAGTCTCCTCTGTCCTCCTGCAGTTTCCGTTATCCTCCTCCATCCTCCTCTGTCTTCCTCCAGCCTCCTCTGTCTTCTTCCAGCCTCCTCTGTCTTCTTCCGGTGTCTTCCTCCAGCCTCATGTCTCCTCCTCCAGCCTCCTCTGTCCTCCTCCAGCCTCCTGTGTCTTCCTTCAGTCTCCTGTGTCTTCCTCCAGCCTCCTTTGTCCTCCTCTAGCCTCCTTTGTCCTCCTCCAGCCTCCTGTGTCTTCCTCCAGCCTACTGTGTCTTCCTCGTGTCTTTCTCTGTCCTACTCCAGTCTCCTTTGTCCACCTCCAGTCTCCTCTGTCCTCCTCCAGTCTCCTCTGTCCTACTCCAGTCTCCTCTATCCTCCTCCAGCCTCCTCTGTCTTCCTCCAGCTTCCTCTATCTTTCTCCAGCTTCCTCTATCCTCCTCCAGCCTCCTGTGTCTTCCTCCAGCCTCCTGTGTCTTCCTCCAGCCTCCTGTGTCTTCCTCCAGCCTCCTGTGACTTCCTCCAGCCTTTTGTCTTCCTCCAGCCTCCTGTGTCTTCCTCCAGCCTCCTGTGTCTTTCTCCAGCCTCCTGTGTCTTTCTCCAGCCTCCTGTGTCTTTCTCCAGCCTCCTCTGTCTTCCTCCAGCCTCCTCTGTCTTCCTCCAGCCTCCTCTGTCTTCCTCCAGCCTCCTCTGTCTTCCTCCAGCCTCCTCTGTCCTCCTCCAGCCTCCTCTGTCCTCCTCCAGTCTCCTCTGTCCTCCTCCAGTCTCCTCTGTCCTCCTCCAGTCTCCTCTGTCTTTCTCCAGCTTCCTCTATCCTCCTCCAGCCTCCTCTGTCTTCCTCCAGCCTCCTCTGTCTTCCTCCAGCCTCCTCTGTCTTCCTCCAGCCTCCTGTGTCTTTCTCCAGCCTCCTCTGTCTTCCTCCAGCCTCCTCTGACTTCCTCCATCCTCCTCTGTCTTCTTCCAGCCTCCTCTGTCTTCATCCAGCCTCCTCTGTCTTCCTCCAGCCTCCTCTGTCTTCCTCCAGCCTCCTCTGTCTTCCTCCAGCCTCCTCTGTCTTCCTCCAGCCTCCTCTGTCCTCCTCCAGTCTCCTCTGTCCTCCTCCAGTCTCCTCTGTCCTCCTCCAGTCTCCTCTGACCTCCTCCAGTCTCATCTGTCCTCCTCCAGCCTCCTCTGTCTTCTTCCAGCCTCGTCTGTCTTCATCCAGCCTCCTCTGTCTTCATCCAGCCTCCTGTCTTTCTCCAGCCTCCTGTGTCTTCCTCCAGCCTCCTGTGTCTTCCTCCAGCCTCCTGTGTCATCCTCCAGCCTCCTCTGTCCTCATCCAGCCTCCTCTGTCCTCATCCAGCCTCCTGTCTTCCAGCGTCTTCCTCCAGCCTCCTATGTCTTCCTCCAGCCTTCTGTGTCTTACTCCAGCCTCCTGTGTATTCCTCAAGCCCCCTGTATCTTCCTCCGGCCTCTTCTATCCTCATCCAGCCTCCTCTGTCCCCCTGCAAACTCCTCTGTTTTTCTTCCGTCTCCTCTATCCTCCTCAAGACCCTGCTGTCCTCCAGTTTCCTCTGTCTTCTTCTTTCAGACTCCTCAGCAACCTCCAGACCCAGTGTCCTCCTCCAGACTCTTTTTTTCACCTCCTCCAATCTCCAGTACATTTACAATTTTATTCCTCAATTTCTTTTATCCTTGTTTCCTTTTTTCATATTTTTGGATATTTTTGTGGCGTTTAGTTTTCCCTGGGCCTGTGGTCTCACCTGGAGGCTCAGGTGATGCGTCCTCGCCCCTCTTATTATTATTACTTTGTATCTCTTTTATATGTAGACTTGATATTGTATCGAATGCTGTTTTTTTTAACTGTTTTGTAGACACTTGGAGGCAATAAAGAAATGGGATGAAGGGATCCACTTGACTCCGGAAGATGCCGCCATGTACGAGATGAAGGCTCAGGTACGGTAAATAACTAACGTTCCTGCCTTGGTGGGATCGGATGATGTGACTTGCAGTCGCCATGGACTGAACGTAGTCAGCACCAGAGTGTGGGAGTGACACAACCGGCCGCATGTTTCACCGCCGTGCTCCGCTGCCTCCCGGTTTCCTGCTTGCTCATGGCGGCGGTGCGCTCCAGATGATTGACAGTTCGGACCAGCGGCATAGCCAAACCACTGGCCTGAATTGTGCGCTTTCCCATGCTTCAAGTGCTGCGCTCGTTACTTAGGATACCGGCTATCTCTGATAGACTGCAGCAGTAGTCAGTAACGTAAGCAACGAGCAATAAACAGGAAAATTAAAAATCTCTTTGCCCTTTGGAAATTGCAGCGTTGCTTGTTTTTATTTCCCCTGCAATTATAATTATAATGTTGAGAATGCTCCTTTTAAAGTCGTCCTCTCGTTAACCCATTGTCTGTCCATTGGTCAATGAATGTCACTGACGGAGGCCCTGAGAGATTGCTTTGAAGCTTTTACTATTTAGACAGCAAGCACAGGACAGCCTGCAGCAATGTTCTTTCCCTCAAAAAAAAAAAAAAAAACTAGAAATCCAGTTACACAAGTTTCTAATATATTTTCATTATTGATTCATAAAACTTTTTAAGATTTCCACTTGCTGTTATTCTTTGGGAGCCTTTATTGTTTACTGCCAGATTGTTACAAGGTGCAGCTTTAATAACTGGCCTGTAGTGAGCTGTGCAGCTGCGACTCCATCACAGGACTGTAAATAGTGACTCAGGTGCACAGACTGTTACAAGGTGCAGCTTTAATAACTGGCCTGTAGTGAGCTGTGCAGCTACGACTCCATCACAGGACTGTAAACAATGACTCAGGTGCACAGACTGTTACAAGGTGCAGCTCTAATAACTGGCTTGTAATGAGCTGTGCAGCTGCGACTCCATCACAGGACTGTAAACAGTGACTCAGGTGCACAGATTGTTACAAGGTGCATCTCTAATAACTGGCTTGTAATGAGCTGTGCAGCTACGACTCCATCACAGGACTGTAAACAGTGACTCAGGTGCACAGATTGTTACAAGGTGCATCTCTAATAACTGGCCTGTAATGAGCTGTGCAGCTACGACTCCATCACAGGGCTGTAAACAATGACTCAGGTGCACAGATTGTTAGAAGGTGCAGCTCTAATAACTGGCTTGTAATGAGCTGTGCAGCTGCGACTCCATCACAGGGCTGTAAACAATGACTCAGGTGCACAGATTGTTACAAGGTGCAGCTCTAATAACTGGCCTGTAATGAGCTGTGCAGCTGCGACTCCATCACAGGACTGTAAACAATGACTCAGGTGCACAGATTGTTACAAGGTGCAGCTCTAATAACTGGCCTGTAGTGAGCTGTGCAGCTGCGACTCCATCACAGGACTGTAAATGACTCAGGTGCACAGATTGTTACAAGGTGCAGCTCTAATAACTGGCTTGTAATGAGCTGTGCAGCTGCGACTCCATCACAGGACTGTAAACAGTGACTCAGGTGCACAGATTGTTACAAGGTGCATCTCTAATAACTGGCCTGTAATGAGCTGTGCAGCTACGACTCCATCACAGGGCTGTAAACAATGACTCAGGTGCACAGATTGTTAGAAGGTGCAGCTCTAATAACTGGCTTGTAATGAGCTGTGCAGCTGCGACTCCATCACAGGGCTGTAAACAATGACTCAGGTGCACAGATTGTTACAAGGTGCAGCTCTAATAACTGGCCTGTAATGAGCTGTGCAGCTGCGACTCCATCACAGGACTGTAAACAATGACTCAGGTGCACAGATTGTTACAAGGTGCAGCTCTAATAACTGGCCTGTAGTGAGCTGTGCAGCTGCGACTCCATCACAGGACTGTAAATGACTCAGGTGCACAGATTGTTACAAGGTGCAGCTCTAATAACTGACTGTAGTGAGCAGTGCACTTGTGTGCCAAGTAACTGTATAGATAACTGTATCACACACTGGGGCAGGGCTCGTTATAAGGCATGGCTCTGGTAACTGAACTGCAATGAGCCATGCACCTTTGTGTGCATTAAATGACCCTGTAAAAGATACAGGTGCAGGGCTGTAATAACAGGACTGTAATGAGCTGTGCAGCTGCGAATCTATCACATGACTGTAAACAAATACTCAGTGTACGGCTTGTTAAAAGGCATAGCTCTAATAATTGGACTGTAACAAGCTGTACACATGTGAGTCCATCAGATGACTGTATCAAAGACACCGATGCCGGACTCCTTACAAAGCACAGCTCTGATAACAGGACTGTAATGTGCCGTGCATCTGTGAATCCATCACATAGTAATTTGTAGTGTTGGTCAGATACATAAAAGTGTTGTGTCACAGTGGTGCACCTACTGTATAGTAGCGTCATGTCACAGTTCTCCATATAATTGTGTTGTGTCACAGTTCTCCATATTATTGTGTTGTCACAATGCCCCATATAATAGTGTCGTGTCACAGTTCTCCATATAATAGTGTAGTGTCACAGTTCTCCATATAATAGTGTCGTGTCACAGTTCTCCATATAATAGTGTCGTGTCACAGTTCTCCATATAATAGTGTAGTGTCACAGTTCTCCATATAATAGTGTAGTGTCACAGTTCTCCATATAATAGTGTCGTGTCACAGTTCTCCATATAATAGTGTAGTGTCACAGTTCTCCATATAATAGTGTAGTGTCACAGTTCTCCATATAATAGTGTAGTGTCACAGTTCTCCATATAATAGTGTCGTGTCACAGTTCTCCATATAATAGTGTAGTGTCACAGTTCTCCATATAATAGTGTCGTGTCACAGTTCTCCATATAATAGTGTAGTGTCACAGTTCTCCATATAATAGTGTAGTGTCACAGTTCTCCATATAATTGTATCTTATCACAGTGCCCCATGATAGTGTCGTGTCACTGTGCCCATATAATAGTGTCATGTCACAGTGCCCCATATAATTGTGTCGTGTCACAGTTCTCCATATAATTGTATCGTATCACAGTGCCCCATGATAGTGTCGTGTCACAGTGCCCCATATAATATTGTCATGTCACAGTGCCCCATATAATAGTGTCATGTCACAGTGCCCCATATAATTGTGTCGTGTCACATTCTCCATATAATTGTATCGTATCACAGTGCCCCATGATAGTGTCGTGTCACTGTGCCCATATAATAGTGTCATGTCACAGTGCCCCATATAATTGTGTCGTGTCACAGTGCTCCATATAATTGTGTCGTGTCACAATGCCCCTATGATATTGTCGTGTCACAGTGCCCCTATGATAGTGTCGTGTCACAATGCCCCTATGATAGTGTCGTGTCACAGTTCCCTATATAGTGTGTGTCACAGTTCCCATATAATATGTAGTGTCACAGTTGCTCCCATAATTGTTCGTATCACATGCCCATGATAGTGTCGTGTCACTGTGCCCCATAAATAGTGTTGTGTCACAGTGCCCCTAATGATAGTGTCATGTCACAGTGCCCCATATAATTGTGTCGTGTCACAGTTCTCCATATAATGTGTCGTTCACAGTTCTCCATATAATGTTCTTATCACAGTGCCCCATGATAGTGTGTGTCACAGTGCCCCATATAATAGTGTCGTGTCACGTGCCCTATAATGTGTCATGTCACAGTGCCCCTATATATTGTGTCGTGTCACATGTTCTCCATATAATGTGTGTGTCACAATGCCCCTATGATAGTGTGTGTCACAGTGCCCCTATAATAGTGTCGTATCACAATGCCCCTATGATAGTGTCGTGTCACATGTGCCCCATATATAGTGTCGTGTCACAGTGCCCCTATAATAATTGTGTCGTGTCACAGTTCCCATATAATGTATCGTATCACAGTGCCCCATGATAGTGTCGTGTCACAGTGCCCCTATAATAGTGTCATGTCACAGTGCCCCATATAATATGTGTCGTGTCACAGTGCCCCATATAATAGTGTCGTGTCACAGATGCCCCTATGATAGTGTCGTGTCACAGTGCCCCTATGATAGTGTCGTATCACATGCCCCTATGATAGTGTCGTTCACATGCCCCTATGATAGTGTCGTGTCACAATGCCCCTATGATAGTGTGCTGTCACAGTGCCCCTATGATAGTGTCGTGTCACAGTGCCCCTATGATAGTGTTGTGTCACATTGCCCCTATGATAGTGTCGTTCACAGTGCCCCTATATAGTGTTGTGTCACAGTGCCCCATATAATAGTGTCGTGTCACAGTGCCCCTATAATAGTGTCGTGTCACAGTGCCCCTATGATAGTGTTGTGTCACATTGCCCCTATGATAGTGTTGTGTCACAGTGCCCCATATAATAGTGTCGTATCACAGTGCCCCTATGATAGTGTTGTGTCACAGTGCCCCTATAAAGTGTCGTGTCACAGTGCCCCATATAATAGTGTCGTATCACAGTGCCCCTATGATAGTGTCGTGTCACAGTGCCCCTATAATTGTGTCGTATCACATTGCCCCTATATAGTGTCGTATCACATTGCCCCATATCCTATATAGTGTGTTCAATGCCCTTGATAGTGTTCACATCCCTTGGTGTTCACTCCTTGATATGTGTTCACAATGCCATGATGGTGTGTACATGCCCTTAAGTGTGCACCCCTATGATAGTTTGTGTCACATGCCCTAATAGTGTTGTGTCACATGCCCCTATGATAGGTTGTTCACATGCCCTATATAGTGTGTCACTGCCCCTATTTGTGTACATGCCCTATAATAGTTGTGTCACAGTGCCCCTAATGTTGTTCACATGCCCAATATAGTGTCGTATCACAGTGCCCCTATGATAGGTTGTGTCACAGTGCCCTATAAGTGTCGTCACAGTGCCCTTATAGTGTGTGTCACAGTGCCCTATAAGTGTCGTGTCCAGTGCCCCTATAATGTGTCGTATCACATGCCCTATGATAGTGTGGTCCCAGTGCCCATAATAGTGTCGTTCACGTGCCCATATAGTGTCGTATCACAGTGCCTATGATAGTGTGTTCACATGCCTATGATAGTGTTGTTCACATGCCCTAGATAGTGTGTGTCACAGTGCCCTATAATGTGTCGATCACATGCCCTATAAGTGTCGTTCACATTGCCCATGATAGTGTGGTCACAGTGCCCATAAAGTGTGTGTCACAGTGCCCTATGAAGTGTGTTCACAGTCCCTATGATAGTGTTGTTCACAGTGCCCCATATAAGTGTTGTGTCACATGCCCTATAAGTGTGTTCACAATGCCCCTATAAGTGTCGTGTCACGTGCCCTATGATAGTGTGTACATGCCCTATAAGTTGTGTCACTGCCCCTATATATGTCTATCACATGCCCTATGATAGTTTGGCACAGTGCCCTATAAAGTGTCGTGTCACAGTGCCCTATAATTGTGTGTATCACAGTGCCCTTGATAGTGTCGTGTCACAGTGCCCCTATATGTGTGTCTGCCCCTATGATAGTGTGTGTCACATGCCCCTATGATAGTGTGTTCACATGCCCTATGATAGTGTGTTCACATGCCCATATATTGTCGTGTCACAGTGCCCTATGATAGTTGTGTCACATGCCCTATGATAGTGTTGTGTCACAATGCCCCTATAATTGTGTCGTTCACAGTGCCCCTATGATAGTGTTGTGTCACATTGCCCCTATGATAGTGTGTGTCACAGTGCCCCATATAATAGTGTCGTATCACAGTGCCCCTATATAGTGTTGTGTCACAGTGCCCCATTATGTGTTGTGTCACAGTGCCCCTATGATAGTGTCGTATCACAGTGCCCCTATGATAGTGTGTGTCACAGTGCCCTATGATAGTGTTTTCACAGTGCCCTATATAGTGTCGTATCACAGTGCCCCTATGATAGTGTGTATCACAGTGCCCCTATATAGTGTCGTTCACATGCCCCTATGATAGTGTCGTGTCACATGCCCCTATGATAGTGTTGTGTCACAATGCCCCTATGATAGTGTTGTGTCACATGCCCCATATAATAGTGTCGTGTCACAGTGCCCCTATGATAGTGTGTGTCACAGTGCCCCTATGAATAGTGTCGTATCACATGCCCCTATGATAGTGTCGTATCACAGTGCCCCATATATAGTGTTCGTGTCACAGTGCCCCTATGATAGTGTTGTGTCACAGTGCCCCTATGATAGTGTTGTGTCACAGTGCCCCATATAAAGTGTGTGTCACAGTGCCCCTATGATAGTGTGTGATCACAGTGCCCCTATGATAGTGTCGTATCACAGTGCCCCTATGATAGTGTCGTATCACAGTGCCCCTATGATAGTGTGTTCACAGTGCCCCTATAATTGTGTCGTTCACAGTGCCCCTATGATAGTGTTGTGTCACAGTGCCCCATATAATCAGTGTCGTATCACAGTGCCCCATATAATAGTGTCGTATCACAGTGCCCCTATGATAGTGTTGTGTCACAGTGCCCCTATAATTGTGTGTGTCACAGTGCCCCATATATAGTGTTGTATCACAGTGCCCCATGATATTCGATACGTGCCTATATGTGTCGTTCACAGTGCCCCTATATAGTGTCGTATCACAGTGCCCCTATGATGTGTCGTATCACAGTGCCCCTATATAGTGTCGTGTCACAGTGCCCCTATGATAGTGTCGTATCAAAATGCCCCTATGATGGTGTCGTATCACAGTGCCCCTATGATAGTGTCGTATCACAGTGCCCCTATGATAGTGTGTTCACGGCCCTAATTGTGTCGTATCACAGTGCCCCTATGATAGTGTCTGTGTCACAGTGCCCCTATGATAGTGTTGTGTCACATGCCCCTATGATAGTGTCGTTCACAGTGCCCCTATGATAGTGTCGTATCACAGTGCCCCTATGATAGGTGTCGTATCACAGTGCCCCTATGATAGTGTCGTATCACAGTGCCCCTATGATGGTGTCGTATCACAGTGCCCCTATATGTGTCGTATCACAGTGCCCCTATGATAGTGTTCGTGTCACAATGCCCCTATGATAGTGTCGTGTCACAGTGCCCCTATGATAGTGTCGTATCACAGTGCCCCTATAATGTGTCGTGTCACATTGCCCCTATGATAGTGTCGTTCACATTGCCCCTATGATAGTGTCGTATCACATGCCCCTATGATAGTGTTGTGTCAAGTGCCCCTATGATAGTGTTGTGTCACATTGCCCCTATGATAGTGTTGTGTCACATTGCCCCTATGATAGTAGCATAGTTATTAACATAGTTATTAAGGTTGAAGGAAGACTTTAAGTCCATCTAGTTCAACCCATATCCTATCCTAACCTGCCCTAACATGTTGATCCAGAGGAAGGCAAAAAAAACCCAAGTGGCAAACAGTAAGCTTCACATTGGGGAAAAAAATTCCTTCCCGACTCCACATACGGCAATCAGACTAGTCCCTGGATCAACGCTGTATCTAGGAAACTAGTGAATATAGCCTGTAATATTATACTTTTCAAGAAAGGCATCCAGTCCCTCTTAAATTCTAGTAGGGAATCACTCATTACAAGATTAGACGGCAGAGAGTTCCAAAACAAATAAGATGTATAATTATGTGCTTAATTGTAAAACACTGGGCAAAACTGTCAGTGAAAAAGACCTGGGTGTATGGGTGGACGACAAACTCACATTTAGTGGCCAATGTCAGGCAGCTGCTGCCAAGGCAAATAAAATAATGGGATGCATTAAAAGAGGCATAGATGCTCATGAGGAGAACATAATTTACCTCTATACAAGTCACAGGTGCGACCACACTTAGAATACTGTGTACAGTTCTGGTCTCCGGTGTATAAGAAAGACACTAGCTGAACTGGAGCGGGTGCAGAGAAGAGCGACCAAGGTTATTAGAGAACTGGAGGGTCTGCAATACCAAGACAGGTTATTACACTTGGGGTTATTTAGTTTGGAAAAACGAAGGCTTAGGGGTGATCTTATTACAATGTATAAATATATGAGGGGACAGTACAAAGACCTTTCTAATGATCTTTTTACTCTTAGACCTGTGACGGGGACAAGGGGGCATCCTCTACGTCTGGAGGAAAGAAGGTTTAGCCATAATCACAGATGCAGATTCTTTACTGTAAGAGCAGTAGTGTCGTATCACAGTGCCCCATATAATAGTGTCGTGTTACAGTGCCCCATATAATTGTGTTGTGTCACTGTGCCCCTATAATAGTGTCATGTCACAGTGCCCCATATAATAGTGTCGTGTCACAGTGCCCCATATAATAGTGTCGTGTTACAGTGCCCCATATAATTGTGTTGTGTCACTGTGCCCCTATAATAGTGTCATGTCACAGTGCCCCATATAATAGTGTCGTGTCACAGTGCCCCATATAATAGTGTCGTGTTACAGTGCCCCATATAATTGTGTTGTGTCACTGTGCCCCTATAATAGTGTCATGTCACAGTGCCCCATATAATAGTGTCGTGTCACAGTGCCCCATATAATAGTGTCGTATCACAGTGCCCCTATGATAGTGTCGTATCACAATGCCCTATGATAGTGTCGTGTCACAGTGCCCCATATAATAGTGTCGTGTCACAGTGCCCCATATAACAGTGTCGTGTCACAGTGCCCCATATAACAGTGTCGTGTCACTGCCCCTATAATAGTGTCATGTCACAGTGCCCCATATAATAGTGTCGTGTCACAGTGCCCCATATAACAGTGTCGTGTCACAGTGCCCCATATAATTGTGTTGTGTCACTGTGCCCCTATAATAGTGTCATTTGATAGTGCCCCTATAATAGTGTTGTGTCACAGTGCCCATATAATAGTGTCGTGTCACAGTTCTCCATATAATTGTGTTGTATCACAGTGCCCCTATAATAGCATCGTGTCACAGTGCCCCTATAATTGTGTCATGTCACAGTGCTCCTATAATAGCGTTGTGTCACAATGACGTGTCACTATGTGGCAGTCGGTGCCCAGGTAGCTGATATGGTTTTCCCCTACTGATCTCCGGGGATCGCCTGTGCGGCTGTCACCATCTCCTGTGCAGCTGTCTCCATGGCATGTGCGGCTGTCTCCATGTCCTGTGCGGCTGTCTCTATCACCTGTGCGGCTGTCCCCATGGCCTGTGCGGCTGTCGCCATCTCCTCTGCGGCTGTCCCCATGGCCTGTATGGCTGTCCCCATGGCCTATGCAGCTGTCGCTGTCCCCATCTCCTGTGCGGCCGTCTCCATGGCCTGTGTGGCTGTCTCCATGGCCTGTGCGGCTGTCACCATCTCCTGTGCGGCTGTCTCCATGTCCTGTGCGGCTGTCTCTATCACCTGTGCGGCTGTCCCCATGGCCTGTGCGGCTGTCGCCATCTCCTCTGCGGCTGTCCCCATGGCCTGTATGGCTGTCCCCATGGCCTATGCAGCTGTCGCCATGGCCTATGCGGCTGTCCCCATCTCCTGTGCGGCCGTCTCCATGGCCTGTGTGGCTGTCTCCATGGCCTGTGCGGCTGTCACCATCTCCTGTGCGGCTGTCCCTATGGCCTGTATGGCTGTCTCCATGGCCTGTGCGGCTGTCTCCATGGCCTGTGCGGCTGTCTCCATGGCCTGTGTGGCTGTCTCCATGGCCTGTGCGGCTGTCTCCATGTCCTGTGTGGCTGTCTCCATGGTCTGCGTGGCTGTCCCCATGGCCTGTGCGGCTGTCCCCATGGCCTGTGCGGCTGTCCCCATGGCCTGTGCGGCTGTCCCCATCTCCTGTGCGGCCGTCTCCATGGCCTGTGTGGCTGTCCCTATGGCCTGTGCGGCTGTCCCCATGGCCTGTGTGGCTGTCTCCATGGCCTGTGCGGCTGTCTCCATGGCCTGTGCGGCTGTCTCCATGGCCTGTGCGGCTGTCTCCATGGCCTGTGTGGCTGTCTCCATGGCCTGTGCGGCTGTCTCCATGGCCTGTGTGGCTGTCTCCATGGCCTGTGCGGCTGTCTCCATGTCCTGTGTGGCTGTCTCCATGGTCTGCGGGGCTGTCCCATGGCCTGTGCGGCTGTCCCCATGGCCTGTGCGGCTGTCCCATGGCCTGTGCGGCTGTCCCCATGGCCTGTGCGGCTGTCCCATGGCCTGTGTGAATATCCCCATGGCCTGTGCGGCTGTCCCCATGGCCTGTGTGAATATCCCCATGGCCTGTGTGGCTGTCTCCATGGCCTGTGCGGCTGTCTCCATGTCCTGTGTGGCTGTCTCCATGGCCTGTGCGGCTGTCTCCATGGCCTGTGCGGCTGTCTCCATGGCCTGTGCGGCTGTCCCCATGGCCTGTGCGGCTGTCCCCATGGCCTGTGCGGCTGTCCCATGGCCTGTGTGAATATCCCCATGGTCTGTGCGGCTGTCCCCATGGCCTGTGCGGTTGTCACACCTCATTGTATGTGATGATATTCGGAAGCTCATTTCCACGTCACCCAGAGAGCGTGGAGTTGCCATTCATCACTGGAGCTGCCAGGTAAAAGCGTCCCTATGATAACACTTCAGGACCAATCACTCCCATCCAGGAGGAGACGAGCAGCGGGAATTTTCGAGATGGTTATTTCCTAAAGCAAATATTGTGTCCTGTGCCCGGTACAGAACCGAAAACGTGAGTCAACATTCCGGCAACTGGCGTGTGGCTCATCCCCCTCGTGCTGGAAAGTCGGCGCACGGCACAATACTATTGTGTTCTGTGAGAAGCCATTCCTCGCAGGCGATTAGGATATTACCGCCTGAATCTCCTGGGAATGTTGTGAACCGCACACTAAGAATTTGTGGTTGGGGCAGAGGATCGTAAAATCATCACTTTTTGGCTTTCTCCCATGGAGGCTGTCGTAGATTTGGGGGCTTGGGGATGAAGCGCGGTCTTATGACTACGTCGTATCGGCAGCCGCTCGCTATGATGTGAGCTCGTGGGCCGCGCGCTGCAGACATTGATCCTCATTCCGGATTTTCATCTAATCTTGGAAGGACGCGAGAAGTTCCCTAAGAATGAAGAATGGTCATTGCTGTAAATTGCGGGCAGCTCAGTGTCTCCTCTCGCGAGCGAGGGACGTATCAAGGGACATTATATTGTGGGAAGGGGCGCAGGGTCATACGGAGGTGACCGTCCTCTGGAAGAAAGTCACAAGGCCTCACCGCCACTGCGGTGTGCACAGGGACGGTAGAGCAAGCTCAGGTTTTGTAGATTTACTTTATTTGGACTTCTGTGATCCAAATTTATATTGAATTGTGAGTACTTATTACTGTGACGCAGTGAGCACAGGAGCATACCGCACCGCATGCAGCTGTACATCACCTCCATACACTGCAGAAATTATAAACCCCTATATACTCTACCTACAAGGAAGCAACACACAATGTCTAAGGATATACTGATATATAGCGATCAAATAATACCGCCATGTAGTGATTAATACTGCCATACAGTGTTCAAAAAATACTGATATACAGTGACCAAATAATGATATATAGTGCTCAAATAATACCGATATTAAGTGACCAAATAATACTGCCATACACTAATACTGATATACAGTGATCAAATAATACTGCCATTCACTAATATACCCATATATAGTGACAGGACAGAGGGATCTGGAGGAGTAGGACCGAGGTGCCCGGAGAAGCGGGACAGAGGGGTCTGGAGGATAGAGAAGGAATTGTCTGGAGGAGGACAGAGGTGCCTGGAGGAGGAGGACAGAGGGGTCTGAGGAGAACAGAGGGGTCTGGAGAAGGACAGAAGGATCTGGAGGAAAGAGAAGGCAGTGTCTGGAGGAGGACAGAGGTGTCAGGAGCAGGATGAGAACAGAGGTGCCAGGAGCAGGAGGAGGACAGAGGTTCCTGGAGCAGGAGGAGGACAGAGGTGCCTGGAGCAGGAAAAAGACAGAGGTGCCTGGATCAGGAAGAGGACAGAGGTGCCTCGAGAAGGTGTACAGAGAGGTATCTTGGGGAGGAGGGCAGAAGTGCCTATAGCCAGAGGAGGACATATGTGCCTAGAGCAGGAGGAGAAAAGATGTATTTGGAGTAGATGAACAGAGGAGTCTGGAGGAGGACAGAGGTGCCTGGATAAGGAAGAGGACAGATATGCCTGGAGCAGGAGGAGGACGATAGAGGTGCGTGGAGCAGGAGGAGGACACAGGTCCCTGGATCAGGAAGAGTACTGAGGTGCCTGGTTCAGGAAGAGTACTGAGGTGCCTAGATCAGTAAGAGGTCAGAGGTGCCTGGATCAGGAAGAGGACAGAGGTGCCTGGAGATGGTGTACAGAGAGGTTTCTGGAGGAGGAGGACATAGGTGCCTGAATCAGGAAGAGGATAAAGGTGCCTGGATCAGGAAGAGGACAGAGGTGCCTGGATCAGGAAGAGGACAGAGGTGCCTGGATCAGGAAGAGGACAGAGGTGCCTTCAGAAGGTGTACAGAGAGGTATCTGGAGGAGGAGGACAGAGATGCCTGGAGTAAGGGGACATAGGTGTCTAGAGCAAGAGGAGGACAGATGTGCCTAGAGTAGGAGGAAAACAGAGGTATTTGGAGGAGATGGGCAGAGGAGTCTGGAGGAAGACATGGGGGTCTGGATCAGGAGGAAGCAATCAGAGGTGCCTGAAGCAGGAGGAGGACAGAGGAGTCTGGAGGAGGACATAGGGGTGTGGAGGAGAAGTACAGAGGGGGATGGAGGAAAGAGAAGGAAGTGTCTGGAGGAGTACAGAGGTGCCTGGAGAAGGTGTACAAATATCAAAAAAACTGACCGTCACATCCAAACATAATTCAGGTCTGAACAGGTGCTTACCTAGAGTCACCAACTCATATACAATCAAACAGGTAAGGCAGCACTCTGTAGCGCTATAGCATGCAAACATAAAATATCAAAATTGAATTGCATTACTGCACTAGAAATATGAAAAATTGAGAAAACTTAGAGCATAAACTGGACAATTCATGTGTACCTGGCAGCCATGATAAGGCGCTTCTCGTTGCCAGGACCTAATGCCAATCCTCTCTTAGATAGTCTGCATCTCTCTGGGAACCTAATATGAATCCTCTGTTGGACTGAAGTCTATATCTCTATGGAGGGGGAGGATCCTGGTGCAATTAAAAACATCTAAGGCTAAGGGGCCTTCACAGAGAAGGCTACCCCTCCACAGAGATATAGACTTCAGTCCAAGAGAGGATTCATATTAGGTTCCCTGAGAGATGTAGACTGTCTAAGAGGATTGCCATTAGGTCCTGGCAACGAGAATCGCCTTATCGTGGCTGCCAGGTACACATGAATTGGCCTATTTATGCGCTAAGCATTCTCAATTTTTCATATTTCTAGTGCAGTAATGCAATGCAATTTTCATATTTCAGCAGCAGGTGGAAGGAAGAGAGCCACAGTCATTACTAGTGGGTAGGCGGAGCCCAGATAGGATTGACACCTCAGATTATAAAGAGTGTTGACCGGCCCCTCCAGCTCGGGCTCCTCCTACTCCTGCTTCTCCAGTCTGAAATTTGAGGTCCAGAGGATGGTCGCTGCTGAAGCAGCTCCTCAGAAAACTTTATTATTTTCATCGGACAAGAGACTTGGATCACCAGAAGTGGTCTAGAGGTCTCAGGGGTCTCAGCGCTGCTGGACCCCCACCTCTCCCTTGGCGGATCTGTATTACCCTATATGGTGGTCCCTGCAGTTTCACGCCGGCCCGGGGGGATGAGGATTGCTTCCCTGGCGGGGACGCAAACCGCGCATCTGGGGTCACTGCGTTCCCCGCCCTGGGGGAAGCGATGGGCATAGCGCCAGAAACCCCTGGGGGTCCCTGTGGCGCTCGGCTGGTGAGTACCGCATTTGAGTGATTCAGCGACTGCTGCGGCAGCCGCTGTACATTACATGTCGGTGACTGTGTTTTTTGTCCGCAGGTTGATGCCTGCAGGACATAGGAGAGAGGAGTGCGCGCTTTTTTATTTGAATTTTCGCGCCGCTCTGAGCGCGCGCTTTACGGCAGTCTCCATTTCCGGCTTCTCTCATGGAGAACATCGGAGGCACAGCGCGGCGGCCATTACAGAAGCAGGCTGAAGCTTCCTCGGGCTTTTCTCCCTCCTCCCCTCCCGGCAAGATGTTACACCGTACCAGCTGGGTGAGTCGCTTCTACCCGCCCGGGCAGAAGCTTAACCCCCTCACCCCCACAGCACAGGCGCCTTCTGAGGCACTAATGAGTGACAGACTGCGCTGTCCTGCGGCTGTTATCCCATAAGGGGCTCACACACCATTTTCATTAAAAAGGTTGTGGGGAGTCTGCGACATTAATGCCACTATACCGCTAACGATACCGATAACGACGCATACTAATGCGATCGTTTGTGTGATCATTTTTAATGTCGCTAGTAGCTGCCAATCTGGGTGATCTCATTAACATCGCATAAGCGGTTAGCGATCTCCTTAATGACTTTGGCGGTCATTGCGATATACAAAACAGCGCAATTTTTTAGCGATCTTGTTGAACTTTCTTGTTTAGTGTGGCATAGCTGTCCTGTAGCTGCGACCTTATAAGAGGCACTTGAGGCTCGCACACCCTTTTCATTATCAAGGTTGTGGGGAGTCTGCTACTTTAACCCTTCTTAGGCGGTTAACTCTTAATGGGGGACAGCTGGGGTAGCTCTCTCTTTAAGAGCTTTAACCCTTCAGCGTTTGTTTTTTCTTTAAGAAACACACTGTTCTAGTACTGACAGTTTTAACCTGCCATATACTGTGCAAGGACATGTCAGAGACCGTCTCCCAGATCCGCTACAGGATCAGTCTCGCTGACACGCAGACCTCGACGGCGTCATGCGCAGCGGTCGGAGGTTCCAGTGGTGTCAAAATGGAGGCCCTTGCTAGTTCTATTCCTTCTAGGTTACGCGTAACGAAGATGTCCGATTCGGACAAGGAGGATCGGCAGGGACACTCTGCCTCTCTTTTGGGCCATACAGAGACTTTTATTGGAGCGTTACAGTTACCGGAGGAGGTAACTAGACGTCCTGGTAAGTCGGCCCGGATGTACAGGAGAAAGTTTTCAAGGGACACGGTCTTTGGAGACACTGTATCCGTGTTCGACGGAGTTGATTGATAATTGGATCCCTTCTCCTGAAGTGGATGTCCCTTTATCCCAGCTTAGCAAATCTCCCTGTTAAAGGGAAGGCGAGTCTGCAGGACCTGCTGGACAGAAAAACGGAGATGGCAGCAATATCCATCTGCGAGACCGCGGGTCATGGATTCAGTATTAAGGATCCATGTGTGCTTGTAAAGTTTCCCTGAGCCGGTTGGACCGTCTACGGACGGCGTGGCAAGGTGGATCCCCTCTATCGAGGTAGATGGGCTTTTCAAGTTGTTGGAGGATACTGCGTCACTGCTATCCAGGGCGCAATCCTCGGCAGTCACAGTCAGAAGAGCACTGTGGCTTAGACAGTGGACTGGGGACGCGGTTTCCAAGCACGCATACCCTGGAGGGTTTGCTATCTTTAGCTTACAAAGTGGTCAGCTATTTGGATCTGACCTCACGGAGCTGATTGCCAAGGCAAAAGCAAAAGAAACAGCTTTATCGCAGCGCAGAGCTGTGACTTCTGCGTCTGGCAGGACTAGTGCCGGTAGTTGACGGCAGTCCTTTCGGTTGGGGGTTCGGGTCGTCCCTCTCTTTTTTAAAAAAAAAAAAAAAAAGGAATTCTTAGAAATTCCGCATACCCTGGAAACAGAACTTCCGTTAAGACAAACGGGAAGCTGGCAAAAAGCCCGCAAAGGTGGACTGACGCCTGGGTCTCACTTGAGAGCTCTCGAGTGGGGGGTCGTTTACTCCAATTCAAACCGACTTGGGCTTCCGGCGTGTCGGACGCCTGGGTGACACAGGTTGTGTTGGCAGGCTACTTCATAGAGTTTCTTTCTCGACCCCCAGACAGTTATGTCAGAGCCCGAGCCTTTTGCCGCTCTACTGCGGGAGGTAGATTCCCTTCTGCAGAAAGGTGTGGTGGTGCTGGTTCCGCCGGAGGGCCGGGGAAGAGGGTTTTATTCTAACCTCTTTGTGGTCCCCAAAAAAGAGGACAAATTTCGGCCCATTCTGGATCTCAAAAGATTGAATCGGCATGTCCACGCCAGAAAATTCACATGGAGTCGCTTCGTTCCGTTTTGGCGGCCCTGTCGCAGAACGCTTTTTTGGTGTCAACCGACATTCGCGACGCTTATTTGCACTTCCCAATCGGAAGGGCCCACCAACGCTTCCTTAATTTTGCCATAGGTCAGGACCATTACCAGTTTGTGGCTCTGCCATTCGGGTTGGCCTCAGCGCCCAGAGTTTTTACAAAAATTCTGGCGCCTCTCATGGCAATTCTTCGAAGACAGGGGGTTTTCGATTCTTTCCTACCTGGACGACCTTTTGATTGTGGCGTCCTTAAAGGAGCAGGCAGTGACTGCTGGCAATCTATCCCTTCAGCTCCTGGAGGACTTCGAGTGGCTGGTCAGTTGGGAGAAGTCGTCTCTGGAACCGTCGCAGTCAATCCTGTTTTTGGGGATGCATTTCGACACGTTACGAGCAGTGGTGTCTCTGCCTCCAGACAAGCAAGCATGTCTCCTTCGACATGTACAGGTTATGAAGTCTTCGACAGCTATGTCCCTTCGAAGGTGTATGCGCCTTCTGGGTTTGATGGTGGTCCATGGAGGCACTTCCGTTTGCTCAGTTTCATTCCAGGGCCCTCCAAAGGCTTATTCTGAGCCGTTGGCGATCGCAGACTTCCCTAGATTGCAGTGTCATCATCTCCCACAGGGTACGAGAGTCTCTAGGATGGTGGTTACGTCCGGAAGCGTTATCCCTGGGGAAGTCTTTCCTCCCTCCGAGGTGGTCGGTCATAACCACCGATGCCAGCCTGACGGGCTGGGGAGGTGTCTGGAACGATCTCTGGATTCAGGGGGTATTGTCGTCGGAGGAGTCTATCCTGCCGATCAACATCCTGGAATTGAGGGCAATTTTCCTTTGCCTCCAACACTGGACGGTCCCTTTAAGCGGTCTGCCAGTCCGAGTGCAGACAGACAATGCGACGGCGGTCGCGTATATCGACCAGAATCTAGGCGGGACAAGGAGTTCCAGGCTCATGGTGGAGGTATCTCGGATCCTGGTATGGGCCGAGACCAGAGTGCCAGCCATCTCTGCGATCCACATTCCAGGAGTTCAGAATCACGGCAGACTTTCTCAGTCACGAGAAGATGGATCCCTGGGAATGGAGTCTTCATCCGGAGATTTTTTTGCACTGCTGTGCTCCCTTTGGGGAACTCCCCAAGTGGATTTGATGGCATCCAGGTTCAATGCCAAGTTACCAACTTTCATGTCCAGGTACAAGGACCCGAAGGCTGTGACGGTGGATGCTCTGGTGGCTCCGTTGGACCAATTCGAGCTAATCTTTGTGTTCCCGCCGATACCCTTACTTCTTCTGGGGTTGCGTCGGATCAGACTGGAAGAGAATCCCGGCTATGTTGATAGCCCCAGATTGGCCAAGGAGGACGTGGTTCTCGACACTGGTGTCGCTTCTGGCAGCGCCTCCTTTTTCCACTTTCTCTTCGCCCGGACCTGTTAACCCAAGGGCCCGTTCGTCATCCGGACCTGAAGTCTCTGCGTTTGACGGCGTGGCTCTTGAGACCGAAATATTGACCGTCAAGGTTTTTCAAGCCAAAGTCATTGCCACTTTGCGGGCCGTCAGAGGTCCGGCTACTACTAGGATTTATCACAAGTCTTGGGAAGCCTTCTTTTTGTGGTGTTCGGGTTCTTCAAGGAACCCGAGGATTCTTTCCATTCCCAATTTGTTGGCCTTTTGCAGTACGGGCTGGACAAGGGTTTGGCAGTTAGCACTCTGAAGGGTCAGGTTTCTGCCCTGTTTTTGCTTTTCGGAAGGCTATCGCCTCGCGTAGGGACGTACGTTCCTTTTTTCGCGGAGTAACCCGTCAGTTTCCGCCGCGGAAGGCACCTGTGTCTCCTTGGCGGCTCAATCTTGTATTGGAGGCTCTTCAACATGGGCCTTTTGAGCCTATGGACTCTGCTAGCTTTTCTTTGCTATCTTGGAAGGTTGCCTTTCTAGTGGCGGTCACCTTTTTGAAAAGGTTTTCTGAGTTGGCAGCTCTTTCTTGCTCGCCTCCTTTCCTGGAGTTTCACCCGGATCGCGTAGTAATTCGCACACGGGGCGACTTCCTACCTAAGATGCCCTCGCTCTGTCCAGAGCCGAGGAATGCGAAGGAACGGGCCTTGCACAAATTGGATTTGGTGCAGGCTTTGAAGTTCTATTTGTTTATTACTCAAAATTTTCAGAAGTCGGAACTCTCTGTTTGTGATTCCAGCAGGTCGTCAGCGTGGTCAACGAGTTTCCAAGGACTCTATAGCTCGTTGGATTCGGTCGGCCATTTTGGAGGCTTAACGACTTAAGAGCGAACCTTGCCCGATTAAGATTCGAGCTCACTCCACGAGGGCTGTGGCTTCCTCGCGGGCCTTTCATCAAGGGGCCTCGGCAGCTCAGCTCTGCCGGGCGGTGACCTGGCGTTTCGTCCACACGTTTATAAAGTTTTATAAGGTGGACGTTAGTGCTTCCGCTGATGCGGCCTTAGGACGTAGGGTCCTGCAGGCGGCTGTAGTTTAAAGTTCTAGTTAACTTGTATTTGGCGCCTGTTGCGCATTTATCTAGGTTGTTGGGATTCTGCCTATTTTGTTTTTTTTCCCACCCTAGTTTTTGGACTGCTTTGGGACGTCCCACTAGTTATGACTAGTGTGTCTCTCTTCCTTCCACCTGCTGCTGAAAGACGGATTTTGGTAAGAACTTACCTGTAAAATCCTTTTCAGCGAAGGAAGGAAGAGAGACACAGCTCCCTCCCATGGCAGAAGTGTGTTGTTGTTTTCAGATGCGGCGTGACCCTTCTCTGATAGCGATTATCTGGGCTGAGGTCGGCGCGCTAAGGCTCTGTTCCAGCATCGCCAGCTCATCGCAGTGGTCAGGTCCAGTGAGTAGTACCTGGAACTGTGTGGTTTCTTTCTGTTGCATGCATAACCTGTATTCCTGTCTTTTCTCTGAAGTCCTTCAGAAGGGGTTATGTTGCTCCGCTGGTGATATTTGCTCTTCCTTAGCTTGTGTACGACTGGAGAAGCTGGAGTAGGAGGAGCCCGAGCTGGAGGGGCCGGTCAACACTCTTTTTAATCTGAGGTGTCAATCCTATCTGGGCTCCGCCTACCCACTAGTTATGACTAGTGTGTCTCTCTTCCTTCCTTCGCTGAAAAGGATTTTACAGGTAAGTTCTTACCAAAATCCGTCTTTTATGTTTGCATGCTATAGCGCTACAGTGTGCTACTTTATCTGATTGGAGACGGTGTACAGACAGGTCCCTGAAGAGGGGGACAGGTATCTGGAGGAGGAGGATAAAGGGGTCTAGAGGTGGAGGACAGAAGGGTTTAGAGTATAAAGGGGAGGAGGTTCCTGGAGGAGGACAGAGGTTCCTGGAGGAGGAGGACAGAGGTGCTTAAAACAGGTGGAGAACAAAGGTGCCTAGAGGAGGGGGACAGAGGGGTCTGAAGAGAACAGAGGGATCTGGAGGAAAGGGAAGGCATTGTCTGGAGGAGGGCTCAGGTGCCTGGAGCATGAGGAGGATAGAGGTGCCTGAAGCAGGAGGAGAACAGAGGTGCCTGGAGCAGGAGGAGGGCAGAGGTGCCTGGAGCAGGAGGAGAACAGAGGTGCCTGGTGCAGGAGGAGGGCAAAGGTGCCTGGAGCAGGAGGAGGGCAGAGGTAGCTGGAGCAGGAGGAGGGCAGAGGTGCCTGGTGCTGGAGGAGGGCAGAGGTGCCTGGAGCAAGAGGAGGGCAGAGGTGGCTGGAGCAGGAGGAGGACAGAGGAACCTGGAGCAGGAGGAGGGCAGAGGTGCCTGGAGCAGGAGGAGTACAGAGGTGCCTGGAGCAGGAAGAGGACAGAGATGCTTGGAGAAGGTGTACAGAGGGGTTTCTGGAGGAGGATGACAGAGGTGCCTGGAGAAGGAGGAGGACACAGGTTCCTGAAGTAGGAGGAGGACAGAGGTGCCTGGAGCAGGAGGAGGACAGAGGTGCATGGAGCAGGAGGAGGACAGAGGAGCCTGGAGGAGGGCAGAGGTGCCTGGAGCAGGTGGAGTAGTAAATAAAGGGTGTGCACTCAGGTCGTGATTAAAGTGGTGCAGGTGGAAATGGACCTATTAAGGTACCAAAGTCATATGAAAGTAACAATCCACCGCACACATATAAATTGGATGCCAATGAAAAGGATATTTATTGTAATGTTAAACAAACTAGAAAAAGTGCCATAGGATAAGATACATATACCATATATACAATAGTACCCAACGTTTCGATCCATCTGGATCTTATTCATGGGTAACTGTAGAGAAATCAGAGAACAGAATCAGAAGACAAGCACTTATAGAGCATAAATATATACACACAATTATATACAGAAATATATACAAAATATATACAAAAAAATATACAAAATAGTATAACAGAATTAAATGTAACTAGGAATATAACCTTTGCAACAACATATTATGTGGGTATAACGTTCCCATGTTTCAAGTTCTAGACTAGAGCAAATATCATATAGTACCCACTGAAGGTAAGTTACAGGGAGTATGAGAAGGTACCTTAGATATATGTATTTCAAAGATAATGGCACTTAGTTGCAAATATATGACGTCCCCATAGATATAGTAGCCAGGTACTGGAATAAAGAAGGACACACTAGAAGTAATACAGATTATAATGATGCATTATAAAGCACTATATGGCTAAAAAAATTTGTGGAGCCGGAGTCCTCATCAGGAACAAATGTTACCTGTAGCTGTGGTGTAGCAGTAGGGGCTAACTGAGCCCAAGAACAGAAGGTACTGCTGAGGAAAAAAGATACCTATGAGGACCCGTGTTACTAATGCAAAGTGACCCACTATTGGCTACTATATCTATGGGGACGTCATATATTTGCAACTAAGTGCCATTATCTTTGAAATACATATATCTAAGGTACCTTCTCATACTCCCTGTAACTTAACTTCAGTGGGTACTATATGATATTTGCTCTAGTCTAGAACTTGAAACATGGGAACGTTATACCCACATAATATGTTGTTGCAAAGGTTATATTCCTAGTTACATTTAATTCTGTTATACTATTTTTTGTATATTTTTTGTATATATTTTGTATATATTTCTGTATATAATTGTGTGTATATATTTATGCTCTATAAGTGCTTGTCTTCTGATTCTGTTCTCTGATTTCTCTACAGTTACCCATGAATAAGATCCAGGTGGATCGAAACGTTGGGTACTATTGTATATATGGTATATGTATCTTATCCTATGGCACTTTTTCTAGTTTGTTTAACATTACAATAAATATCCTTTTCATTGGCATCCAATTCATATGTGTGCGGTGGATTGTTACTTTCATATGGAGCAGGTGGAGGGCAGAGGTGCTAGGAGCAGGTGAAGGGCAGAGGTGCCTGGAGCAGGAGGAGGACAGAGGTGCCTGGAGCAGGAGTACAGAGGTGCCCGGAGCAGGAGGAGGACAGAGATTCCTGGATCAGGAAGAGGACAGAGGTGCTTGAAGAAGGTGTACAGAGAGGTATCTGGAGGAGGATGACAGAGGTGCCTGGAGGAGGGGGGCAGAGGTGCCTAGAGCAGGAGGAGGACACAGGTTCCTGAAGTAGGAGGAGGACAGAGGTGCCTGGAGCAGGAGGAGGTCAGAGGTGCCTGGAGGAGGACAGAGGGGTCTGCAGGGAGACAGGGTGGTCTGGTCTCTGCATGTTGCCGATACTTTCCTTCTCATTAATTATTAATCATTGCATCTGCCAAATACTGCCCCCATCCTGCAGTACTGTCTGTACATAAGAGAGCGAGTGTCTCCAATATGGCCGCCTCCGGGACTATATGTGACACATATGAGTCTTGTTTGCTGCCCTTTTCTTCCTCTGGCCACTGTCTGTCTTCTAATGTCTGCTCCCTGCAGGGTCACCCGTATCACGCAGCACTCGTCACCCCAGGCCGCGTCCCTGCCTGACACCACAATGTCCCCCTGAACCAGAACCGACCCCGAGCTCTTACTGGGTGCACCAGGCTAAGCGTGCAGAGAATGTGGCGACCGATCAGGACATCACAACAGTGAAACTGCAGATGGCTCCGAGCCACAGAGTATGGTAACCACAGAGGTGTCAGCGCACGGCTGACAGGAAGCCGCCCGGAGCGCGTCTGTACAACATGTGACGTCACATACAGTGGGTGCATAAAGTATTCAGACCCCTTTAAATTTTTCACTCTTTGTTTCATTGCAGCCATTTGGTAAATTTTTCTCATTAATGTACACTCTGCCCCCCATCTTGACTGAAAAAAAAGGAATGTAGAAATGTATTAAAAAAGAAAAAATGAAATATAACATGGTCATAAGTATTCATCCCCTTTGCTCAGACACTCATATTTACGTCACATGCTGTCCATTTCCTTGTGATCCTCCTTGAGATGGTTCTACTCCTTCATTGGAGTCCAGTTGTGTGTAATTAAATTGATAGGACTTGATCTGTAAAGGCGCACACCTGTCTATATAAGACCTCACAGCTCACAGTGCATGTCACACCAAATGAGAATCATGAGGTCAAAGGAACTGGCCAAGGAGCTCAGAGACAGAATTGAGGCAAGGCATAGATCTGGCCAAGGTAACAAAAGAATTTCTGCAGTACTCAAGGTTCCTAAGAGCACAGTGGCCTCCATAATCCTTAAATGGAAGAAGTTTGGGACCAACAGAAGTCTTCCTAGACCTGGCCATCCAGCCAAACTGAGCAATCGTGGGAGAAGAACCTTGGTGAGAGAGGTAAAGAAGAACCCCAAGATCACTGTGGCTGAGCTCCACAGATGCAGTAGGGAGATGGGAGAAAGTTCCACAAAGTCAACTATCACTACAGCCCTCCAACAGTCGGGCCTTTATGGCAGAGTGGCCTGACGGAAGCCTCTCCTCAGTGCCAGACATATGAAAGCCCGCATGAAGGACTCCCAGACTGAGAAATAAGATTCTCTGGTCTGATGAGAAGAAGATAGAACTTTTTGGTGATAATTCTAAGCGGTATGTGTGGAGAAAACCAGGCACTGCTCATCAATTGCCCAATACAATCCCAACAGTGAAACATGGTGGTGGCAGCATCATGCTATGGGGGTGTTTTTCAGCTGCAGGGACAGGATGACTGGTTGCAATTGAAGGAAACATGAATGCGGCCAAGTACAGAGATATCCTGGATGAAAATCTCTTCCAGAGTGCTCTGGACCTCAGACTTGGCCAAAGGTTCACCTTCCAACAAGACAATACCCTGAGCACACAGCTAAAATAACAAAGGAGTGGCTTCAGAACAACTCTGTGACCATTCCTGACTGACCCAGCCAGAGCCCTGATCTAAACCCAACTGAGCATCTCTGGAGAGACCTGAAAATGGCTGTCCACCAACGTTCACCATCCAACCTGACGGAACTGGAGAAGATCTGCCAGGAAGAATGGCAGAGGATCCCCAAATCCAGGTGTGAAAAACTTGTTGCATCATTCCCAAGAAGACTCATGGCTGTACTAGCTCAAAAGGTGCTTCTACTCAATACTGAGCAAAGGGTCTGAATACTTATGACCATGTGATATTTCAGTTTTTCTTTTTTTAATAAATTTGCAAAAATTTCTGCATTTCTGTTTTTTTCAGTAAAGATGGGGTGCAGAGTGTACATTAATAAGAAAAAAAATGAACTTTACTGAATTTACCAAATGGCTGCAATGAAACAAAGATGAACATTTTAAAGGGTGTGAATACTTTCCATACCCACTGTATATAGCCACGGTATATGTAGTGCAGAGATCACCGCAAACTGTGTGTCACGATAAATAACATCTGCGTCATGACCGAGAAAAGAAACAACTGCCGGCAGCATTAACGTCTGACGAGACAACCTGCAGGTAATGACGAGTGACATCAGCGACCTTCATCATCACCATCTGCTCTGGATAACAGGGCGGGTGACATTTCTATGCAATGATGGTGGAAAACTGAAGAAATGGAGAAAAGTAAAGGACGCAAGTCTGTATCATTGTATTCCAGTTTCTCATTTTGTCCCCTGGTGTATAACCTCCGGCCCCTCTCCCCTCAGTGTATAACATCAGGCCCTTCACCCCCGTTATATAACCTGCGGCCCCCCACCATGCCGGCTGCCTTTCCTACCATGTGACAGAGCGGCCGGTGGTGCAGAGCTCCTGATCCCAGCGCAGTCCTGTAATAGGAGCCACCGTGGTAACAAGTCCGTCCATGACAATTCTTCCTCCTAAATCTTCCCCCATCACCTGTGAGAGATATTATTGAGAAATGGAAGGAACTGCAACAACTCAGCCACAAAGTGGAGACCCCATAATGTTATAGAGCGGGGGACAAAGTACTCCTGAGGAGCAGAAAAGTCACCGCCGCTCTGCTGACCCCATAACTGCAGAGTCCAGATCTCCTCTGGTATAACATCAGCACAAACACTGCGCCCCCGCCGGGAGCTTCATGGCCGAGCAGCTGCATGCAGCCTTACATCACTAAGCACAATGCCGAGCGTCGGATGGAGTGGTTTAAAGCCGCCACCACTGGACTCTGGAGGAGACGTGTTCTGTGCAGTGACGGATCACACTTCTCTATCTGCGTCTGATGGAGGAGTCTGGGTTTGGTGATTCCAGGAGGACGTTACCCCCCTAACTGCATTGTGCCCTCTGTACAGATGGTGAAGGAGGATAATGCTATGGGCCGTTATCAGGGGACGGCATTGGACCCTCAGCTCCGGTGATGGGAAATCTGAATCATCAGCACAAGACAATGTGGACACTTGGAGCTTCAACTTTGTAGGATCAGTTTGGGGAAGACCCTCTTCTGTCCCCATGATGGTGCACAGTGTGCAAGCTCCACACACATATGGGGGGAGGTTGGTGGAAGAACATGACTTCAGCCCCATCCAACAACTAGACCGGAGATTGTGAGCCCGGCCTCACCCCAAAATCAGGTTCTAACTTCACAAATGTTCTTCTCGATGTTGGGGCAAAAATTCCCACAGGCCCTTCCCAAATCTGGCACCAAGCTCAGTCACGGTGCATTATTATCCAGGTTTAAGGAACCGTATGTGACCGGCCCAGCTGGGGCTGTGTCCTGCTAGTGAATTATTGCAGGAATGTATAAATCAGGGGTGACGGTGGCCTCAATGACCAGATCTGGGGTCAAGCATGAACTCATCCTCCTACAATGTAACAAGCTAAAGATACAATGTAACAAACGATAGCTACACGATAACAAGCGATAGATACAATGTAACAAGCGAGATATTCAATGTAACAAGCGAGAGATACAGTGCAACAAGTGATAGATACACTGTAACAAGTGATAGATACACTGTAACAAGCGAGAGATACAGTGCAACAAGTGATAGATACACTGTAACAAGTGATAGATACACTGTAACAAGCGAGAGATACGAACAGGATGATACACTGTAACAAGTGAAGATACAGTGCAACAAGTGAAGATACATGTAACAAGTGAGAGATACAATGTAACAAGCGATAGTACAATGTAACAAGCGATAGATACAATGCAACAAGCGATAGATACAATGAACAAGGAGAGATACAATGCAACAAGCGATAGATACAATGCAACAAGCGATAGATACAATGCAACAAGCGATAGATACAATTGAACAAGTGAGAGATACAATGCAACAAGCGATAGATACAATGTAACAAGCGATAGATACAATGCAACAAGCGATAGATACAATGCAACAAGCGATAGATACAATGAACAAGTGAGAGATACAATGCAACAAGCGATAGACTACAATGTAACAAGCGATAGCTACAATGCAACAAGCGATAGCTACAATGTAACAAGCGATAGATACAATGCAACAAGCGATAGCTACAATGTAACAAGCGATAGTACAATGCAACAAGCGAGAGATACAATAACACAAGATGATACAAGGGATAACAAGCGATGATACACTGTAACAAGCGAGAGATACATGCAACAAGTGATAGATACATGTAACAAGCGAGAGATACAATGCAACAAGCGATAGATACATGTAACAAGCGATAGCTACAATGAACAAGTGCGATAGATACACTGTAACAAGCGAGAGATACATGAACAAGTGATAGATAACTGTAACAAGCGAGAGATACAGTGCAACAAGTGATAGATACATGTAACAAGTGATAGATACACTGTAACAAGCGAGAGATACATGCAACAAGGATAGATAACACTGTAACAAGTGATAGATACACTGTAACAAGCGAGAGATAACTGTAACAAGTGATAGATACACTGTAACAACGAGAGATACATGCAACAAGTGATAGATACAATGTAACAAGTGATAGATACAATGCAACAAGCGATAGCTACAATGTAACAAGCGATAGATACAATGCAACAAGCGATAGATACAATGCAACAAGGAGAGATACAATGAACAAGCGATAGCTACATGTAACAAGCGATAGATACAATGCAACAAGCGATAGATACAATGCAACAAGTGAGAGATACAATGCAACAAGCGATAGCTACAATGTAACAACGATAGATACATGCAACAAGCGATAGATACAATGCAACAAGCGATAGATACAATGTAACAAGGATAGATACAATGTAACAAGCGATAGATACAATGTAACAAGCGATAGCTACAATGCAACAAGCGATAGCTACAATGTAACAAGCGATAGATACAATGCAACAAGCGATAGATACAATGTAACAAGCGATAGCTACAATGCAACAAGCGATAGATACAATGATAACAATGATAGATACGCATAACAAGCGATAGATACAATGTAACAAGCGATAGATACATGTAACAAGCGAGAGATACATTGTAACAAGCGAGGATACAATGTAACAACGTGATAGATACAATGTTACAAGCGATATACATGTAACAAGCGATAGTACAATGTAACAAGCAATAGACACATGAACAAGCGAAGATACAATGCAACAAGCGATAGATACAATGCTAACAAGCGAGAGATACAATGTAAACATATACAATGTAACAAGCGATAGAACAATGCAACAAGCGATAGATACAATGCAACAAGCGATAGCTACAATGTAACAAGCGATAGATACAATGTAACAAGCTAGAGATACAATGTAACAAGCGATAGACACATGCAACAAGTATAGTACAATGTAACAAGCGATAGATACAATGTAACAAGCAGTGATACAGTGCAACAAGGATAGATACACTGTAACAAGCAGGACGAGAGATACAATGTCAACAAGCATGAAGAGATACAATGAACAAGCGAGAGATACAATGTAACAGCGAAGATAAATGTAACAGCTGATACAATGTAACAAGTGATAGACACAATGTCAACAAGCGATAGATACAATGTTACAAGCGATAGATACAAGTAACAAGCGATAGACACAATGTAACAAGCGATAGTACAATGTAACAAGCGATAGATACAATGTAACAAGCGATAGATACAAGTAACAAGCGATAGACACAATGCAACAAGCGAGAGATACAATGTAACAAGCGATAGATACAATGCAACAAGTGATATAACAATGCAACAAGCGATAGTACAATGTAACAAGCGATAGTACAATGTAACAAGCGAGAGATACATGCAACAAGCGATAGATACAATGCAACAAGCGAGAGATACAATGTAACAAGCGAGAGATACAATGTAACAAGCGATAGACACAATGCAACAAGCGATAGATACAATGCAACAAGCGATAGATACAATGTAACAAGCTAGAGATACAATGTAACAAGCGAGAGATACAATGTAACAAGCTAGAGATAAAATGTAACAAGCGATAGACACAATGTAACAAGCGATAGATACAATGTAACAAGCGATAGACACAGTGCAACAAGCGAGAGATACACTGCAACAAGCGAGAGATACAATGTAACAAGGGATAGACACAGTGCAACAAGCGAGAGATACACTGCAACAAGCGAGAGATACAATGTAACAAGGGATAGACACAGTGCAACAAGCGATAGATACAATGTAACAAGCGATAGATACAATGTAACAAACGATAGACACAATGTAACAAGCGAGAGATACAATGTAACAAGCGAGAGATACCATGTAACAAGCGATAGATACACGATAACAAGCAAGAGATACAATGCAAAAAGCGATAGATACAATGCAACAAGCGATAGACACAATGCAACAAGCGAGAGATACAATGTAACAAGCGATATATACAATGTAACAAACGAGAGATAAAAATGTAACAAGCGATAGATACAATGTAACAAGCGATAGTTGCAATGCACCAAATGATAGCTACAATGTAACAAGTGAGGGATACAATGTAAAACGCGAGAGATGCAATGCACCAAGCGAGAGATACAATGTAACCAGTGTATGAGGTTCTGTTGTGTAATACCGTGCCTCTGATCTATAACGTAAAGTTTGTACATAAGTTGGTTGTTTGCTTTTAACGCTTTAGGGTCTGTGACGTCTGACCCAGACCCCAGCGGGTGATAAGATCACACATGTCCTACTGTCGGCCGCTGAGTAAATCATGGGTAGACCACAGAAGTCTTGGCGTGCAACGTACAGGAAGAAACCTGTTATCTGGTCAGTGCAAACATAGAAGTGAGAAAGTAGCGGAACCCGTCACTGACAAAAATTAGAACAATGTGACGTCCAAACAGGGCGAGGAATAGACCACAAGGGACTTGGTGACAATAGAGACCGTCCCCAACTGTACCAGAACCCTTAGAGGTAAATTATCCCGATGTCTCGTCAGAGAAGCACTTCACATGAGTTTCGGATCTCTTGTGCTACAACTCGTCTTACGGACCTTCCTGTTCTTTACTCTTCACCGCTCATGGAGATAATGTCTTTTTTGGTTGATACCCCAAGCTGAGCCCCTCAGAGTCGTCACCACTTGGCAGTGGGATGTGTGGCCGAGATGTGATGTGGTTGCAGGTGAATAGGTCAGGACAGTAGCATAGCATGGTAAATGCCACATTCCCAAAATTTATGGGGGTGCAAAAACTTGTATTTTGAGACTCAAATTGGGGCTAAGGTTTAGGGTAATAACTGAGTTGCATAGTCTGGACGATGCTCCGTCATATTATTCTGAGATGATGGAACACCAGGCTTGGAGGACCACCATGCACCTCCTCTGCTCCTTCTTTTTTTTACTTGTAGAACTTTCTGTTAAGATTTTCTGGACTTCTGAGCAGATTTCGGTTCTTCGTTTCGCACTTTGCACTTGAGATGAGTTCGGATATTTTCCAAGAAAAGATCTGGGAAAATTGTGACAGATGTCTGGAAACATTCTGCTCCGTGTGTCCCAAAATCAGACATGATGAAAGGTGTGATAAGGGGGGGGGAACTGATGAAGCTTCGACTGAAGAGACCCTTGAGAAGTTCTGTAGAAGGTGACCGGTGCCACCAGACACCAACATGAGGGCGTAGGCCAAGCATGGCAGCAAAATAGAAGAGTTCCCAAGAGTCTGATTAGCAAGACCAGCTTCGACTGAAGAGACCTTCAAGAAGTTCTGTAGGAGGCGTCTGATGTTCAGAGTCGCGCTTACAAGCTCTACAGCAAAGAACTTGTAAGCACTCTGCCACCTCTGATAACACTGCAATGGTGGTCGGGAACCGAAGCAACAAGCAGTTAACTATAAAATTAAAAAAATCTCTGTTCTTGAAAAATTTGCAATTTTACCCATTTAAAAAAGATGAGACAACTCTTAAAGGGAACCTGGCAGCTGCCGCTTGCTGCCGATCCACGGGCAGCTTATGTCAGTGGCTACACGATTCCAGCCGTCCATGTTTTACTCTGTAACGCTGCTCCGGGGATATATACATATATACATATGTGGCAGGAAATGTGCAGATTGGGCAGCATGTGTCACTGTCAGGTTCCCTTTAATGGTGTTCTGCCTGAACCTTTCTGCTAGAAGAGGCCCCTCATGGCCCTTTTATAAGGGCTCTTCACATTCAGGAGTGATACGATCAGGCAGCACAAGCTGTGATAACAATCCAGCCCACCTATGTAACTAAACATTCAGAACGTCCCCTGTGGAGTACAGATGATGGCAGTGATGGGTCCGCCCCTGTCTCCTCCTCTGAGTGTTCAGCCTATCAGGACAATCTCCCGCAGCAGCTTCTTCGCAGAGTTAGTGAGACACCGGTGTTGACACTTTAACTGCCATCATCTGTACTCCAGTTTTGATATTAATGCAGCTGGAGGAAGGAAACTCTGGGGAAAGCCGGACTTTGGAGGCCACTTACATATCATTTTCTTTACAGGAGTCAAGACAAATCTCCTAATAAAGGGAGATGCAAAGTTTCATAACTTTCCTTGTTGGACAAAATTATAAAAAAAAAATGTAATAAAAGTTTAGTTACTCTAATCGGTTTGGGGTCCCAACAGTAGGTGTCGCCTTCCCTGCAGCGCCACTAGAGGACAAACCAGGTATTACACAGTGAACTCAATAAGACTGTCCTTGCCGTGTAAGGATGTGCTGGGTCTTCCAGAAAAATGGCCACAAATTGCAGAATATTGCGGATCACGTCCTGAACACCGGAGCGGCCCGACAATCACCAGAACTAAAGTTCTGAGATCAGGGCAAACAAGGCCAAGGGTTTGGCTATTTCGTTTTCTGAAATGGAGGACACGCAATGAATGTGATAAATATATTAGTAATGATGATATTAGCTTAATGAGTGTACTCTATATTTACCCCGATCCCCGGGGCCACACCTGCCTCTTATACAGCTCGTCACAGTGATACACATAAAGAGATGGAAGAATGGCTGGAATGAAGGCGACACTTAACGTCCTGCTTCTGTGTTCCTACAAGGCTGCGGTGTATATACTGTAGTTTCCGCATGTCTACACAAATATGCACCACAAAGCGTTGTAAAAACTGTAGAAAAGTTCAGGGAAACCAAAAAGTGAGATTGAAGTGGTGCTGGAGAACCAAACCAAGGTTTTACTCTAACTGGCGCCATTGTATTTTCTTTGAAATCTCTCAGGTATCTGAATTCTTACTGCTAGAACCACGAGCTAAATGTTCTGCAGCACCTCCGCAGGTGAGATAAAGCATTACATGTCCATATACTTGCCCAGTCCTCCAGAGAGATAAAGTCTCTTTTTTAGGTGCTCTGGTTAAAGCGTAGCTGTACGGAATAAATTGGCAGGTGTGGAAATGAGAAATGAAAAAAATATTTCATTGCCTTGTATGACTTGCACCCTGCATTTTTCACTAATTCTCCACTCTGCAGGTTTTATCTCTAACAGTTGCAGTCTGCAGTTGTTTTTAAGCTTGTGTGTTGAGAATATTATGTCTTCCATACAAAACACAAACAGACATGAGGGATATACAGTTTCCTGTTATGTTTTGGTAGCTGAGGAGAGCAGGAAAAAACGGCAATACACCAGAGAGGTTGGAATCTACTGGATTGCAGTACCCTGACTAACCACCACAACTAAAGGCAGCCGTGGAGCGTTCCTATGTTGGTCCTAGACGCCTCGTCACAGCCTGAGAGGTTAACTACACCTAAAGATAGAAAGAGGAAAGCTATCTGCCCCGGAGCAGATCCCCAAAGAACATAGAAAGCCCCCAAACATGCAATGGCAGCTAGACAAGAGGAAATACGGACACAGACAGAAAATAGTATGAGCAAACGTTGGGGCCCAATCTGCCTGGACAGAAAAGGATAGGAAGGACACTTACTGCAATCCAAAAAACCCTAAAAAAAAGCCAACGCTACTAATTGCAAAAACACCTGAGCTCACACGACCTCTACAACCTAAATTAGCTCTCTGGTGTAACAAAACTTAGCCGCAGCCACTGAAAAAACTGGAAAAGGCAAATGAACAAACAACAGTGGCTCCAGAGGAACCGAGAGGCGCCCAAGCCCCCCGGGGAGGGGAACCTGGCTAACCTCACAGAAAATAATGCTGAAAGCGAAAAGGGCAAAATGCATACGTGCGTACAAATGGTGATCAAACATTAGATCACCAAAAGATGCACAATTGCCAAATGGACAGTAATAGACCGACTGCTAAAGAGCAAGCAAAAAAAGGGGGGAGAGAGAAAACAGTCTAATGGTCATAAAATGTGAACTTTATTAATAATAATGGTAATAGTAACAGGTATTAGCAGCCAAGGGGGAATGTACCCCTAAATAACATGATCAAAAACAAGGGGCCAGGAAACAGAATGGACCACTAACATATAACATCCCGCCAATTAGGCATAATATGAGCCATATAGGAAACATAATCGAGTGTCCCAGTACATATACATGCAGGTGCTATAAAATCATGGTAAATACCGATATATATATACATATAGCTGACAAGGGATACACATATGGCTACAGGATGATAGGCAGAAATAATTACCCAAATAATGCAGCGGTCCACGATTGCCTAGCCCACCCCGACGCGCGTTTCGGAGCGGTAAAGCTCCTTCCTCAGGGGGCATGCCCGAAACGCGCGTCGGGGTGGGCTAGGCAATCGTGGACCGCTGCATTATTTGGGTAATTATTTCTGCCTATCATCCCTGTAGCCATATGTGTATCCCTTGTCAGCTATATGTATATATATATCGGTATTTACCATGATTTTATAGCACCTGCATGTATATGTACTGGGACACTCGATTATGTTTCCTATATGGCTCATATTATGCCTAATTGGCGGGATGTTATATGTTAGTGGTCCATTCTGTTTCCTGGCCCCTTGTTTTTGATCATGTTATTTAGGGGTACATTCCCCCTTGGCTGCTAATACCTGTTACTATTACCATTATTATTAATAAAGTTCACATTTTATGACCATTAGACTGTTTTCTCTCTCCCCCCCTTTTTTTGTAACCTCACAGAAAAGCAGAGAAAAATGCAAATGGCAAGCACAAAAACAAAAAACAGAAAATATCTTATCTGAGAGCAGGAGAAGAGGCAAGGCTCAGCAAGCTTCCAAGTGAACCAGGAAACAACGTTGAGACAAGAACAATTGATCACCGGCAACCATGATGGGGGGAAACCTCCCTTATATCCAGCCAGTCTGCGATTCCTGATTGCCAATCCTCATTGAATGGTTCAGTACTGTCTGTAACCACCAGAGGGAGCTTCTGCTCAGAATTCATTTCTAAAACATTCATAACAGTTTCCTGTCTCTATGTAGCATATGTTCAAACAAAGCAGCAGTATGGAGGATTGAGTAGTGTAGCTGTGAATCCAGCTTCGTGGTGACGTAAACATTATATAGCAGTACTGAGCAGTGTAGCTGTGAATCTCGCTCTGGGGGTAAGATAAAACACTGAATAGCAGCATCATGGAAAACATACAGCAGTACTAAGCAGTGTAGCTGTAAATCTACCTCTCGGGTAATATAAAACACTGAAAAGCGGCAGCATGGAAACATTATACAGCAGTACTCAGCAGTGTAGCTGTGAATCCAACACAAGGATAAGATACACTACTCGGTACTGCTGTATAATGATTATCTGTGAATCCAGCTCTGGGGTGAGATAAACATATAGCAGAGCTGAAAAATGTAGCTGTGAATCCTGCTCTGGGAGTGAAATAAGACACTGAAATAAAGCAGCATGGCAGACATACAGCAATGCTGAGCAATGCAGCTGTGAATCCAGCTCTTGGGGTCAGATAAGACACTGAAAAGCCGCAACATGGCAGACATTATACAGCAGTACTGAGCAATTTACCTGAGAATCCAGCTCTGGGATTGAGAAAATACACTGAATGGCAGCAGCATGGCAGATGGTATACAGTAGTACTGAGCAGTGTAGCTGAGAATCCAGCTATGTGGGTGAGATAAAACACTGAAAAGCAACAGAATTGAAAATATTATGCTGCAGTACTCTGCAATGTAGCTGTGAATCCTGCTTGGGGGGTGAGATAACCAGTCCTTAGAAAGCAGAAGTATGATGAACATTATACAGAAATACTGGACAGTATAGCTGTGAATCCAGAACTGGAGTGTGATAAAACACTAGAAAGCAGCGGTAGCATGCAGATCATTTTCCAGCTCTATTAAACAGTGTAGATGTGAATCCAGCTCTAGATTAAGATGAAATACTCACTAGAAAGCAGCAGAATGGAGGGAACTATACAGCAGTACTGAGCAATGTTGCTGTGAATCCAGCACAATCTGCCTCTTTCACTTTGCTTCTCTCTCCTTCTTCTCCATTCCATCTGTGTAGAATTTAAATGGCAGCTGTAATCTGTATTTATAAAACAGACAGCCTCTATGAGGAGACAGCCTCAACATGCTCATGTCAGAAAAAGATGGTAATGGTTGGTTCTTAGAGAATGACTTTCACTTGTGGACAACTTTTCATTATGTGAAAACCCAACTTCAGGGCCCACTACCAAATTGTTATAAATTAAAGGAATACTTCAAGAAAAATAAAAAAGTTACACTGCTTTATTACTAATGTTGGTTTGGTGTGGATGGTGCGGAGGTTTTTTAATGTGAATCTGCACTAAATACAGTGTTAAAAAATGCTGTGTGAACATAACCGAGGTCTGCAGCTTCTTTCCATACTTGATACGTGGCGCACCTGCTCCTTACATGGCACTTCTTCTTACATGACTGCTCCTTACATGGCTGCTCCTTACATGACGCGCCTGCTCCTTACATGACTGCTCCTTACATGACGCGCCTGCTCCTTACATGGCTGCTCCTTACATGACGCGCCTGCTGCTTACATGACTGCTCCTTACATGACGCGCCTGCTCCTTACATGACTGCTCCTTACATGACGCGCCTGCTGCTTACATGGCTGCTCCTTACATGACGCGCCTGCTGCTTACATGACTGCTCCTTACATGACGCGCCTGCTCCTTACATGACTGCTCCTTACATGACGCGCCTGCTGCTTACATGGCTGCTCCTTACATGACGCGCCTGCTCCTTACATGACGCGCCTGCTGCTTACATGGCTGCTCCTTACATGACGCGCCTGCTCCTTACATGACTGCTCCTTACATGACGCGCCTGCTGCTTACATGGCTGCTCCTTACATGACGCGCCTGCTCCTTACATGACGCGCCTGCTGCTTACATGGCTGCTCCTTACATGACGCGCCTGCTCCTTACATGACTGCTCCTTACATGACGCGCCTGCTGCTTACATGACTGCTCCTTACATGACGCGCCTGCTCCTTACATGACTGCTCCTTACATGACGCGCCTGCTGCTTACATGGCTGCTCCTTACATGACGCACCTGCTCCTTACATGACGCGCCTGCTGCTTACATGACGCGCCTGCTCCTTACATGACTGCTCCTTACATGACGCGCCTGCTGCTTACATGGCTGCTCCTTACATGACGCGCCTGCTGCTTACATGACTGCTCCTTACATGACGCGCCTGCTGCTTACATGGCTGCTCCTTACATGACGCGCCTGCTCCTTACATGACTGCTCCTTACATGACGCGCCTGCTCCTTACATGACTGCTCCTTACATGACTGCTCCTTACATGACGCGCCTGCTGCTTACATGGCTGCTCCTTACATGACGCGCCTGCTCCTTACATGACGCGCCTGCTCCTTACATGACGCGCCTGCTCCTTACATGGCTGCTCCTTACATGACGCGCCTGCTCCTTACATGACTGCTCCTTACATGACGCGCCTGCTGCTTACATGACTGCTCCTTACATGACGCGCCTGCTTCTTACATGACTGCTCCTTACATGACGCGCCTGCTGCTTACATGGCTGCTCCTTACATGACGCGCCTGCTCCTTACATGACGCGCCTGCTGCTTACATGACGCGCCTGCTCCTTACATGACTGCTCCTTACATGACGCGCCTGCTGCTTACATGGCTGCTCCTTACATGACGCGCCTGCTGCTTACATGACTGCTCCTTACATGACGCGCCTGCTGCTTACATGGCTGCTCCTTACATGACGCGCCTGCTCCTTACATGACTGCTCCTTACATGACGCGCCTGCTGCTTACATGGCTGCTCCTTACATGACGCGCCTGCTGCTTACATGACTGCTCCTTACATGACGCGCCTGCTGCTTACATGGCTGCTCCTTACATGACGCGCCTGCTCCTTACATGGCTGCTCCTTACATGACGCGCCTGCTCCTTACATGACGCGCCTGCTGCTTACATGGCTGCTCCTTACATGACGCGCCTGCTCCTTACATGACGCGCCTGCTGCTTACATGGCTGCTCCTTACATGACGCGCCTGCTGCTTACATGGCTGCTCCTTACATGCCTGCTCCTTACATGGCTGCTCCTTACATGGCTGCTCCTTACATGCCTGCTCCTTACATGGCTGCTCCTTACATGACGCGCCTGCTCCTTACATTACGTGCCTGCTGCTTACATGGCTGCTCCTTACATGGCACTTCTTCTTACATAACGCGCCTGCTGCTTACATGGCTGCTCCTTACATTACGCGCCTGCTGCTTACATGACACTCCTGCTCCTTACATGGCTGCTCCCTACATGACGCGCCTGCTCCTTACATGGCTGCTCCTTACATGACGCGCCTGCTCCTTACATGGCTGCTCCTTACATGACGCGCCTGCTCCTTACATGGCTGCTCCTTACATGACGCGCCTGCTCCTTACATGGCTGCTCCTTACATGGCTGCTCCTTACATGACTGCTCCTTACATGCCTGCTCCTTACATTACGCGCCTGCTGCTTACATGACGCTCCTGCTCCTTACATGGCTGCTCCCTACATGACGCGCCTGCTCCTTACATGGCTGCTCCTTACATGACGCGCCTGCTCCTTACATGGCTGCTCCCTACATGACGCGCCTGCTCCTTACATGGCTGCTCCTTACATGACGCGCCTGCTCCTTACATGGCTGCTCCTTACATGACGCGCCTGCTCCTTACATGGCTGCTCCTTACATGACGCCCTGCTCCTTACATGGCTGCTCCTTACATGACGCGCCTGCTCCTTACATGGCTGCTCCTTACATGACGCGCCTGCTCCTTACATGGCTGCTCCTTACATGGCGCGCCTGCTGCTTACATGACGCGCCTGCTCCTTACATGGCTGCTCCTTACATGACGCGCCTGCTCCTTGCATGGCTGCTCCTTACATGACGCGCCTGCTCCTTACATGGCTGCTCCTTACATGACGCGCCTGCTCCTTACATGGCTGCTCCTTACATGACGCGCCTGCTTCTTACATGGCTGCTCCTTACATGGCTGCTCCTTACATGGCTGCTCCTTACATGGCTGCTCCTTATATGGCTGCTCCTTACATGGCTGCTCCTTACATGACGCGCCTGCTCCTTACATGGCTGCTCCTTATATGGCTGCTCCTTATATGGCTGCTCCTTATATGGCTGCTCCTTATATGGCTGCTCCTTACATGGCTGCTCCTTACATGACGCGCCTGCTTCTTACATGGCTGCTCCTTACATGGCTGCTCCTTACATGGCTGCTCCTTACATGGCTGCTCCTTATATGGCTGCTCCTTACATGGCTGCTCCTTACATGACGCGCCTGCTCCTTACATGGCTGCTCCTTACATGGCTGCTCCTTATATGGCTGCTCCTTACATGGCTGCTCCTTACATGGCTGCTCCTTATATGGCTGCTCCTTATATGGCTGCTCCTTATATGGCTGCTCCTTATATGGCTGCTTCTTGCATGGCTGCTCCTTACATGACACGCCTGCTCATTATATGGCTGCTCCTTACATGACGCGCATGCTCCTTACATGGCTGCTCCTTACATGACGCGCCTGCTCCTTACATAGCTGCACCTTTCATGATGCGCCTGCTCCTTACATGGCTGTTCCTTACATGACGCGCCTGCTCCTTACATGGCTGCTCCTTACATGACGCGCCTGCTCCTTACATGGCTGCTCCTTTCATGATGCGCCTGCTCCTTACATGGCTGCTCCTTACATGACGCGCCTGCTCCTTACATGGCTGCTCCTTTCATGATGCGCCTGCTCCTTACATGGCTGCTCCTTACGTGACGCGCCTGCTCCTTACATGGCTGCTCCTTTCATGATGCGCCTGCTCCTTACATGGCTGCTCCTTACATGACGCGCCTGCTCCTTACATGGCTGCTCCTTACATGACGCGCCTGCCCCTTACATGGCTGCTCCTTTCATGATGCGCCTGCTCCTTACATGTCTGCTCCTTACATGACGCGCCTGCTCCTTACATGGCTGCTCCTTACATGACGCGCCTGCTCCTTACATGACGCGCCTGCTGCTTACATGGCTGCTCCTTACATGACGCGCCTGCTCCTTACATGGCTGCTCCTTACATGACGCGCCTGCTCCTTACATGGCTGCTCCTTTCATGATGCGCCTGCTCCTTACATGGCTGCTCCTTACATGACGCGCCTGCTCCTTACATGGCTGCTCCTTTCATGATGCGCCTGCTCCTTACATGGCTGCTCCTTACATGACGCGCCTGCTCCTTACATGGCTGCTCCTTACATGACGCGCCTGCTCCTTACATGGCTGCTCCTTTCATGATGCGCCTGCTCCTTACATGGCTGCTCCTTACATGACGCGCCTGCTCCTTACATGGCTGCTCCTTTCATGATGCGCCTGCTCCTTACATGGCTGCTCCTTACATGACGCGCCTGCTCCTTACATGGCTGCTCCTTTCATGATGCGCCTGCTCCTTACATGGCTGCTCCTTACATGACGCGCCTGCTCCTTACATGGCTGCTCCTTACATGACGCGCCTGCTCCTTACATGGCTGCTCCTTACATGACGTGCCTGCTCCTTACATGGCTGCTCCTTTCATGATGCGCCTGCTCCTTACATGGCTGCTCCTTACATGACGCGCCTGCTCCTTACATGGCTGCTCCTTTCATGATGCGCCTGCTCCTTACATGGCTGCTCCTTACATGACGCGCCTGCTCCTTACATGGCTGCTCCTTTCATGATGCGCCTGCTCCTTACATGGCTGCTCCTTACATGACGCGCCTGCTCCTTACATGGCTGCTCCTTACATGACGCGCCTGCTCCTTACATGGCTGCTCCTTTCATGATGCGCCTGCTCCTTACATGGCTGCTCCTTTCATGATGCGCCTGCTCCTTACATGGCTGCTCCTTACATGACGCGCCTGCTCCTTACATGCTGATCCTTTATTAGCATCTTATCATTTCCTTACTTAGTGTCATGACTTCCTATTACCCTTTACACAGAGCACGAGATTTACCTTACATTTCACATCCCCTTTTATTGCAGCCTTGTGACGCTTCTTTCATACACTGTGCGGATGATTTACTGCGCAAAACCCACAGAAAGAATCAGGCCCCTGACGACATCTCACCTCCTACAAATTAATCTGATCACCTGGGAGTGGAGTGAGGTTATTAGGAGCCTCTAGGAAGGAAGGAACAGAGAGTTTACATTTCATCCGCAGCGCAGGAGATTTATGAATGTGCTCCGGTGACCTTATTAAAACCAAAGTGTAAGATTGAGAAATCAGATTGTGAACTTTCTATACTGTATACACTGCGTGGAGGACAGGGCGCTGCTGTATACACTGTGTGGAGGACGGGGCTCTGCTGTATACACTGTGTGGAGGATGGGGCTCTGCTGTATACACTGCATGGAGGATGGGGCGCTGCTGTATACACTGCGTGGAGGATGGGGCTCTGCTGTATACACTGCTGGAAGGACAGGGCGCCACACATATTGTGAAACGATTTTGCATGGTGGTCATATACTTACTAATAATATGCAGAAATGTGCAGCGGTGGTGCAGGGTCCAGGGAGAGCGTGCCCGCCCCAACACACGTTTCGGTCCAGCCTTCGTCATTGCTGCATATTATTAGTAAGTATATGACCACCATGCAAAATCGTTTCACAATATGTGTGGCATGGTTAGAGGCAGGCTTAGATACACATAGTGTGTTGTAGTGTATAGATGTATACCATTAGCAGATAGTGAAGGAGTTTTCTGCATATAGATATATAGTCGTCTTACAGGTTTAAGTAAGTTAGCATTTGGATATATATCCTCAGAGTTGACAATGAGTAATATATGAACAATTGAAGGGGGATATTGTGGTCATCTTGAGGTCCCGATTGAAATTAAAAGGTTATGCACTGAGTTTTAAGAAAGTGAAAGTACTCTATATGTTGGTATATGTGATATATGCAATATTGCTTATGATCTGGACATATTGGTATTAATTGATATGTGTATCTTACTTGGCTATCTATATGTTTAGTCTACCTTATCTGGTGGTATGGTTACAGGGATTGCTGTGCCCTTCACGATGGCATTTTTATGGCTGTAAATTATTGCTGTAACACTTGTGTCAATTATGTTGTTTGATATGTTTAATAAAGAATTTTGTTAATTTTGAAATATATTGGACTTGTACATCGTTTTCCTTTTTGGAATGTTTTGTTTGTTAGTTTGATGTGTCCTTTTTTTTGGATTACCGTAAGTCACCACAGGGGTGCGGACAAGTGAGTCTGCTCTAGATCCCAGAATATGTGGTTACATGTGTTGTTAATTATACTTGTATACACTGCATGGAGGACGGGGCACTGCTGTATACACTGCATGGAGGACGGGGCGCTGCTGTATACACTGCGTGGAGGACGGGGCTCTGCTGTATACACTGCGTGGAGGACGGGGCTCTGCTGTATACACTGCGGGGAGGATGGGGCTCTGCTGTTTACGCTGCGTGGAGGATGGGCGCTGCTGTATACACTGCGTGGAGGATGGGCGCTGCTATATACACTGCGGGGAGGACGAGGCGCTGCTGTATACACTGCGTGGAGGACGGGGCGCTGCTGTATACACTGCGGGGAGGACTGGGCGCTGCTGTATACACTGCGTGGAGGACGGGGCGCTGCTATATACACTGCGGGGAGGATGGGGTGCTGCTGTATACACTGCGTGGAGGACGGGGCGCTGCTGTATACACTGCTGGGAGGACGGGGCGCTGCTGTATACACTGCGTGGAGGACGGGGCTCTGCTGTATACACTGCGTGGTGGACGGGGCGCTGCTATATACACTGCGGGAAGGATGGGGTGCTGCTGTATACACTGCGTGGAGGACGGGGCGCTGCTGTATACACTGCGTGGAGGATGGGGCGCTGCTGTATACACTGCGTGTAGGACGGGGTGCTGCTGTGTACACTGCGGGGAGGACGGGGCTCTGCTGTATACACTGCGTGGAGGACGGGGCTCTGCTGTATACACTGCGTGGAGGACGGGGCGCTGCTGTATACACCGTGGAGGACGGGGCTCTGCTGTATACACTGCGTGGAGGACGGGGCGCTGCTGTTTACACTGCGGGGAGGACGGGGCTCTGCTGTATACACTGCTGGGAGGACGGGGCGCTGCTGTATACACTGCGTGGAGGACGGGGCTCTGCTGTATACACTGCATGGAGGACAGGGCGCTGCTGTACATCAGCAGATCGGAGCCTTGCAATCCACTTTTTCATTATTACCGACCTCTCCTCCATCGTGAGCACTAACATAAAGTACATAGAAAATTCTGTAGATTTCGTATACAGTCGAGCTGCAGCCAGTCACAGCCACTAATCTACAAGTCTGTGAGCTAGCATAATAATGGCCACAAGGGCTGGCATTGGGATGGGGGGGAAGAACTGGTCAATTGCCCAGGGTCCCATCGCCAAAAGGAGCCTGAGACATTAAAAGCCAGAAATTGTGCATTCCTGCATTCTCAGTTCATTTCCCGAGGTTAGAAATGTAGAAGGACCTTTGCTGACATTTTGGTCCTGTGACCAGAGGTCCTTAACCCTGTGGTGGTATTGAGGAGCTAAAAAGGAGGAGAGAGCCGGTGTGTAACATGCAACGTTTGTTAGATAGAGTCAGTGTGTAATAGTGTGTAACGTACAGTGTCTGTAGCATGGAGTGTGTATGTAACATAGCGTGTGTGTATAGTTAGCATGCACAGTGTGCAGCATGCATTGTGTGTTTGTGTAGCATGCAATTTGTGTAACATGGAGTGTGTATTATTATTATTATTCATTTTTATAGCGCCATTTATTCCATGGCGCTTTACATGTGAGAGGGGGTGAATATAGACAAGTACAATAAATATGAGCAATACAGGACACACACAAGTACAGAAGGAGAGAGGACCCTGCCCGCAAGGGCTCACAATTTACAGGGGATGGGTGCGGATACACTAGGAGAGGGAAGAGCTGGTCGTGCGGTGGTTCAGTAGACTGAGGATCACTGCTGGTTGTAGGCTTGTCGGAAGAGGTGGGTCTTCAGGTTCTTTTTGAAGGTTTCCATGGTAGGCGGGAGTCTGATGTGTTGGGGTAGAGAGTTCCAGAGTATGAGAGAGGCACGGGAGAAGTCTTGTATGCGGTTGTGGGAAGAAGAGATAAGAGGGGAGTAGAGGAGGAGATCTTGAGAGGATCGAAGGTTGCGTGTGGGTAAGTAACGGGAGACCATGTCACAGATGCATGGAGGAAACAGGTTGTGGATGGCTTTGTAGGTCATGGTTAGGGTTTTGAACTGGAGCCTCTGAAAGATAGGAAGCCAATGAAGGGCTTGGCATAGGGGAGAGGCTGGGGAATAACAGGGAAACAGGTGTATTAGTCGGGCAGCAGAATGTAGGATGGATTGGAGTGGTGCCAGAGTGCTAGAGGGAAGGCCAGAGAGTAGGAGGTTGCAGTAGTCGAGGCGGGAGATGATAAGGGCGTGCACTAGTGTTTTTGTGGTGTTCTGGTCAAGGAATGCACGGATCCGGGAAATATTTTTGAGTTTGAGACGGCAGGAGGAGGCTAGGGTTTGGATATGTGGCTTGAAAGAAAGGGCAGAGTCAAGGATCACCCCGAGGCACCGAGCATGCGGGATCGGGGAAACTGAGCAGCCGTTGACATTGAGGGACAGGTCTGGTGGAGGGGAAGAGTGAGATGGGGGAAGATGATAAATTCTGTTTTGTCCATGTTCAGTTTTAGAAAGCGAGCAGAAAAGAAAGCAGAAATAGCGACAGACAGTGTGAGATTTTTGTCAGTAAGGAGGTGAGGTCAGGTCCAGATAGGTAGATCTGCGTGTCATCGGCATAGAGGTGATACTGCAATGTATGTAACACAACGTATGTTTAGCCTGAACGTGTGTGTATAGCTAGCATGCATTGTGTGTTTGTGTAGCATGCAGTGTGTGTAACATACAGTGTCTGTAGCATGGAGTGTGTATGTAAGATTCAGTATGTGAGTGTGTGTATAACTGGCGTACAGTATATAACATTCACCCCCTACCCCCCCCCCCCCCCCCCCCGATGAACGAGAAAATTGCTGATTCATCGGGTCATTTGAACCAAAATCATCATCCCTCTCGCAGCACATCTTAAGGAGTAAAGAGGACATGTGCTGCCAAGTCTGTGATACTGTATGGGAACAGATTGATCTATTAGTGATCATCCTCCTATCATTATTCGTCATCTTGTGTAGAGAGTCCAGGAAACGAGTGACAAGGTCTTCAGTCTTGTCGCTCGCGTCCGTTTAATGGCTCATGTAAATGCAGCGGAAATCTTTGTGTGATGGTGCAATACGTGGGCATTTAGGTGATCAATGCAAGATCTGACTGCGTTGTCGCCCCTAGATCAGAAGAACAGGGGTCCCAATGTCTTTTGCATGACTGAAGCTGTGGTGAGCATGTGCAAACAATGCTCCATTTATTGTCTGGTGGTTGCACATGCTCACTAATGCTCCAGGGTAGTCGCACATGCTCTCTTAACGATCCAGGGTGGTCGCACATGCTCTCTAACTCTTCAGGGTGGTTGCACATGCTCACTAATGCTTTAGTGTGGTTGCACATGCTTACTAATGCTCCAGTGTCGTTGCAAGTGCTCTTTAACGCTCCAGGGTTGTTGCACATGCTCACTAATGCTCCAGTGTGGTTGCACATGCTCTTTTAACGCTCCAGGGTGGTTGCACATGCTCACTAATGCTCCAGGGTGGTCGCACATGCTCTCTAACGCTCCAGGGTGGTTGCACATGCTCACTAATGCTTTAGTGTGGTTGCACATGCTTACTAATGCTCCAGTGTCGTTGCAAGTGCTCTTTAACGCTCCAGGGTGGTTGCACATGCTCACTAATGCTCCAGTGTGGTTGCACATGCTCTCTAACGCTCCAGGGTGGTTGCACATGTTAACTAATGCTCCAGGGTGGTTGCACATGCTCTTTAACGCTCCAGGGTGGTCACACATGCTCTTTAACGCTCCAGGGTGGTCACACGTGCTCTTTAACGCTCCAGGGTGGTCACACATGCTCTTTAACGTTCCAGGGTGGTCACACATGCTCTTTAACGCTCCAGGGTGGTCACACATGCTCTTTAACGCTCCACTGTGGTTGCACATGCTCTTTAACGCTTCAGGGTGGTCACACATGCTCTTTAACGCTCCGGGGTTGTTGCACATGCTCTCTAACACTCAATTCACAGAGGGAATGTTAGACCCTCAATTCTTGGGATGCTGGAGGTCTTAGCATCTGGGTCACTATCCGAATACAAAATCAGGCAGTGATTGTCATGACTTCCAGGAACCTGTGTAGAAATTCCCTTTGAAGCTTCTATACAGAGTGGGTCATGACGACCTAGAGCCTGAGCACACAGAGAAGCCGATCGCCATTTGTCCCACTCTTAGACTCAGCAGCAAGTATTCAACTTTCCTGCGCTGCTCCCACAGGAGAAGTGAAGTATTGCACGCTGGAATACTTCCTCCAGGAAAAGAGAAATATGCTCTTTGTAGCTGCACTGTTTAATACATAAGGGTCTTATATGGGGGATCGCCCGTATTAACTCCTAGGGGTATGAATTTGGGCTGTCTGCTGCTTTTTTGGCAGTTTTTCACCCGCAGCTCTGGTTATGTGCCTGAAATATATCGCCCCAGATTAATTACAGGTTCCGGGAATCTTTGGTGTTGATAATGAATCCTCCATCTGGCGTTTCATCAGAATGCTTATTTTTAGGGTCTTCTATAGAAATTCCTTTTGAAGCTTCTATACAGAGTGGGACATGACGACCTAGAGACTGCAATTGAGAACATTAGACAGCAGTACTGAGCAGTGAAGCTGTGAATCCAGCTTTGGACAAATAAAAAACTTAGTAAAAAACAAGATGTAGATATTTTGCAAAAGTACTGAGCAGACAAGCTGTGAATCCTGTTCTGGATTGAAATACAATATTTAATAGAAAGCTGCAGCAGATGCAATATTATTAATTTTTTTTCTACTCATTTATATAGCGCCATTAATTCCACAGCGCTATACAGACATTATTGGCACTGTCCAGCAGTATTGAGCAGTAGTGTGGCTCTGAATCCAGCACTGGAGTGAGATAAACATATTAATGAAACCAGCAGCATAAAGGACATAATATATCAGTACTGAGCGCTGAATCTGTGAATCCAGTTTTGATGATGTAATAAAACACTTACTGGAAAGCAGCATGAAAGAAAATATGTGTCAGTAGCTATGAATCCAGCATTGGAGTGAGATAAACACTTACTAGAAACAGCAACATGGTCGACATTATGAAGCAGTACTGAACAGTTATAGAGGTTATCCACTACTTTAACATTGATGACCTATTCTTAGGATAAGTCATCAATGTTTGGTCGGTGGGGGTGTGACTCCTGGCCCCCTCTCTGATCAGCTGTTCTCGGTGCTGGCAGAGGCCAGAAGTGCTCAATTACTAAGCACTTGTTGCCTCTGATGGCACCGATAATAGCTGATAGGTCATCAATGTTAAAGACAACCTCTTTAAGCTGTGAATCTACCTCTGGAGTGAGATAAAGAACTTACTAGAAAGCAGCAGCATAGCAGAAATTATGCAGCAGTACTGAGCAGTAGTGTAGCTATGAATCCAGCACTGGAGCTAGATAAACATGTAAAAGAAAGCAGCAAGCATGCATGACATTATAAAGCAGTACTGAGCAGTGAAGCTTTGAGTCCAGCTCTGAGGCGAGATAAAACACTTAATAGAAAGCAACATGGAGGAACTTAAGCAGCAGTACTACTGAACAGTGTAGCTATGAATTCAGCACCGGAGTGAGATAAACGCTTACTAGAGTGCAGCAGCATGGAGAACATTATGAAGCAGTACTGAGCAGTGTAGCTGTGAATCTAGCATTGGGATGAGATAATGCAATGGTTAGAGAGCCACAGCATTCTCACTGCCTCCATCTTTCTTTTTGCCGCCTCTGCTCTCTCCATATATTTCATTAGGCAGCTGTAATATGTTTCCTTTGTGAGCAGTCAGTCTTGTTTTGACCAACATGGACTAGAGCTGTAGAGGGGGCAGGTGAGGAGAAAGAAGTGTCTCATAAATGGAGAAAGAAGCATATTTCTCTGCTGCTTATATTCACTGATTTATGCAAAGTTTTTTGATACAACAGTGACTTTTTCAGACAAAAAATGCTTTTTGGGGGAAGCCGACGGGTGAGGTTGTGGGGTGTCCAACAGCCATAAGTTGATCCTGTAAGGAAGCCTGGCAGTCATTTTTGAGTTTCTCTTCGGTACCTCCTCAGGGGACATGCTATCCATTACAGGGATTCTGTCATCAGTCTTCAGGGAAGCATGAAGCGAAACTTTAAAAAAAACTTTAAAAATGTTTAGTTTTTTATTTCTAGCATTTCACCCCACTTTTACTTTTTTGTTACTGGCTTTCAGTACATTCTATAGTAAAATATTTGGTGTCATTCAAAATTTCAACTTCGCCTGTAAAAAAAAAAAAAAAAAACAAGCCGTTTTATGGCGGAAAAATAAAGAAAAGTTATAACTCTTGGAAGAAGGAGAGGAAAATAAAATGGAGTGAAAAATCAGGGAAGGGATAATTGTCCATGTGACTATTACTTTTGGACCTGAGACTGGTGGCTGCGCGGCTGCCCGCCGGAGGCTTGGAGCTGCCGCGCTGCCACCGATCCCGGTCTAGATCTGATCTATTGCATCTTTAATCCAGAGACGTTAGCGAATACTGATGATCGCGTTAGTGCCGGAGACGACAGCTCTCGCATTTCCCAGATTTACAGACCTCATAATCCGGAGCGGAGATTGGTTTTACCCGGCCGCTATTGTCTCGACTTTATCACCTCCTTGTTCCAAATCACTTTAATATATCGTTGCCTAAAATGTTCTCGTCTTGTGGAGCCGGGCGCGCTATTCTGCGTTGCTCGTGTAGGGTCGTTGATCACCTTCTTGCCGTACAGAGCGCGGGGTACTTTGGGACTGATTTACTAAGCTGCATGCGCCAGATTTCTGTCCTTCGTGCCTCGCGCCACATTTATAACGTTTTTAGACATGCCCAATAAAGGAGCGAGCGTGACTTACCGGAAAGTCGGCATTTTTCCTGTACACGGAAGCTAGATTGATGACACATAATAGAGAGTGTAGCATAGATCGCACTTTGCGGCTTCCGCAATGAATGGAAGTCAATAGAGAATTGGGATAAATTGATACAATCTTCGAGAAGTGATGGAGTACAGCCTCGCCCCTAGAGACCGAGAAGTGATAGGGGAGTCCTATCTGTATGTCCTGCATTACTTAGGCCTCCAGCGGTACAAATGAGCATCGCTAATAAAGATGACTCTTTAACGAAATGACTCTGTTCATTCCGTCTCAGTCTACACACCAAAGCTGAGAGTGATCCGCAGAAAGTGTCAATCAATCGTTTGCTGTATTGTGAAATCTGGAATTTGGTACAAATTTCCATCTCTGATAAAATGTACAATCCCCCACCTCCCAAAATATAATTATTTGATTATACATTCCCTTCAAGATAGGGTTAAAAAAAGAGAAAGTTGCTTTAAGTGTTGTGATTTCCACTTTTATCGTGTAGATAAGTTTTATCTGCGGTTCCACTTTTCTGTTTCATGGTAAATTCCAACCACGTCCTGCAGTAACGAGACATTTTTTACACTTTGTCTTATATCTACCACATTTTTCCTGTGGCTTTCATTAATGTTTCTCGTTTATTTTTTTTCTAAATGTTAATGTTATTTCTTTATATATTAATATATTTTATTTAATTCTGCCCACCGGTGACGTTATATAGACTGGAGGAGCAGAGAACTTGTGTGCGAGGAAAATCCAAAAACTGATTATGTCTGTTATGATTTGGTAGCTGAGGAGAGCAGGCAAAAAACGGCAATACACCAGAGAGGTTGGAATCTACTGGATTGCAGTACCCTGACTAACCACCACAACTAAAGGCAGCCGTGGAGCGTACCTACGTTGGTCCTAGACGCCTCGTCACAGCCTGAGAGGTTAACTACACCTAAAGATAGAAAGAGGAAAGCTATCTGCCCCGGAGCAGATCCCCAAAGAACATAGGAAGCCCCCAAACATGTAATGGCGG
>JARQOD010000001.1:992739688-992860403 GCA_033576555.1 Oophaga sylvatica | reverse complement strand
CCATCCTGACTCCGTCCCTTTAATGTCCGGTTAGATGTCGGCCATTAGGAATATTTTGATCATGAACAAAAACTTACAGCTCATCTGGATTCATAGATTATATCTGGTGTCAGGACATTGTATGTGGAGGTGCCCAGGAGCGGCCAGGATGGCAGGAACAAGGCAGGAGGATTGCATAAGATTTGCCCGCTCCTCCGGAGTGTCATGGGTGTATCGCCACAAGGATCGTCGCGATTACACACTCTGACTTCTCACAGCTGAGTTGCTGTTTCTTTGTGTTTGGTAATGAGGGAGTTAATTTTACCTAGCTCTTTGCTAAGACTAGGTCCTGCCTCGCCCGGCTGCTTTTGATTATGTTCTAATTAGATTCCTTCATATACCTGCCAGTCTGGGTGTTAGATGCCGGTGAAAGCCTTCATGTAGTCTAGCAGACTGGATCGGTTCTGAGAATATTTAAGCTAAGAGCTCCTTAGTTGTTTTTACTCTTATAGCTTATAGTTTATCTCTGAGACCTTAGGTGTTCCTACTGTGTGTGAGTGTTGTATGTAAGACTTTATTTACTTTATTTCTTGTCTTTCTTGTATGTCTTTCTGTTCATTAACCGTTACCTGTTCATTCCCTTTGGTGGTAATCAGGGTCCTTCTTAAGGGTATGCCACACTAAACAGCGTCGCTAACGAGATCGCTAAAATACGTCACTATTTAGCGATCTCGTTCGTGACGCTAACGTGTGTGGCATGTAGCAACGACGTGGCCCCTGCTGTGATCTCGCTAATCGTTCACTAGAGTTCTGGACCGTATTTAGATCGTTGGCGTCCCGCTGGTGAGCCTATATCGCTGTGTCTGGCACCTTTTGTGAGCGATGTGCGCTGTTTTTTACATCGCAATGACCGTTAAAGTCGTTAATGAGATCGCTAACCGCTTTTGAGTCATTAACGAGATCACTAAGTGTGGCAGCTACTAGAGACATTAAAACGATCACAAAAACGATCTCATTAGCTTGCGTCGTTATTGAGATCGCTAACGAGATCACTAAGTGTGGCAGTACCTTTAGGACTAGATTACAGTTGGCAGGGATTGATAGGAGACAGGGTTTACGCTGGTGGCCTGGACCTCTGTACCTTTAACAGTACCTCCAGGTAGAGGGATTAGTTAGGACCCCAGTTTAGGGTCAGCATAGACCCCGGTCACCCTCTAGCCGGAGACAGCGTATAACGGATTCCGTATTGACCCACTGGACATTCTGTCAGGTAAATCTATGTTATCATATATCTATGCGCATGTTATATAATATGTTGCCCTTTTGATATAGATTACTGACATCACATATATATATCTGCTATACAGCGTGACATTTTCACCGGCCATACTAAAGATTCTCCCCAGCTGTCATGGATCCAGTAGCCCAGCTGGCCCGGCAGTTGCAGGGTTGTCCATGGAGTTGGCAGACATTAAGTCCAAGGTTTTGTCCCCCCGGAGCAAACCAGATCTGAACCTAAGGTTGCTCTCCCGGACAGGTTCACTGGTGGGCGGGACAAATTTTTTACTTTCCGGGAGGCATGTAAATTGTACTTTCGGCTGCGGCCTCGGTCATCTGGGAGTGAAGAGCAGAGGGTGGGAATTGTTATCTCGCTCTTACAAGGGGACCCTCAATCTTGGGCGTTCTCTATTCCTCCAGGCTCCCCAGATCTCCAGTCAGTGGATCGATTTTTTACTGCCCTGGGTCTGGTATATGATGATCCGGATCGAGTTTCCCTTGCTGAAACAAAGTTACGTAAAATACGGCAAGGAAATCGTCCAGCGGAGGAATATTCTTCTGAGTTCCGTAGATGGGCGACGGATACTCAGTGGAATGATCCAGCTCTTAGGAGCCAGTTTTGTCAAGGGTTGTCTGACAAATTAAAAGATGTGTTGGCTCAGTATGATTCTCCTCCATCACTGGAGGCTGCTATGGCCCTCGCTATTCGCATGGATAGACGAATTCGGGGAAGACGCGAGGTAACTCCGCCTCCCGTGATGACTCCACCTACTACTAAAATCCCTTATACTGAGGTTCCCCTGGTCTGTTCTCAGGAACCCATGCAGTTGGGAGGGACATCTTTTTGTAGGAGGGAATCGGCGGTGCACCGCAAGACTAGAAGGTGTTTCTTTTGCGGGAGAGAGGGACATTTTGTTGGGGGGTGTCCATCCCGGGCCTCTTTGAGCAAAGGAGTTAACCTGGGAGTGTGTATTTCGTCCCAAATCCCTCTCAGTTTCTCGTGCCTGCGGAGGTGGTGATTGGTACTAGAACTGAGAGGATTTCTGTTTTTCTTGATAGTGGGTCCGGGGCTAATCTGGTGGACGCTCGGTTTGCCCAGGTGCATGGTATGCAACTGAGTGTATTGGCCAAACCGGTCCCTATAGTCTCTATTGATTCTAGACCTCTCGGTCAAGGTAGCTTGGTACAAGCTGTTCATAACATAGATCTTCGAGTAGGGGCAAGACATAAAGAGCAATTGTCTTGTTATGTGTTGGAGGGTCTACCTACTCCTATTGTATTGGGACTTCCTTGGTTGGCTAAACATAACCCAGTGATTGATTGGCAATCCGGAAAGATAAGCCAGTGGGGTGAATTTTGCAGGAATAACTGCATGAGCACGGTCATCGGTGCGGTTGTGCCTAGGACTTTGTCTCCTTTTCTGGAGGACTTTGGGGAGATGTTCTCAGAGGAGGGGTGTAAAGAGTTACCTCCTCATCGCGCATATGACTGCTCAATAAAGTTGCTTCCTGATGCCTTATCTCGTACTTTCCCAGGGGCCGGGAAGACGGATGATCCGGTTCCTATTCCTCAGGAGGGAGTTGTGGTGTCGGCTGTGTGCTCTGAGCTTGAGTGGGAGGTATTGGGGGCTCAGGGGGACGCCCCGGTGGGACTTCCAGGGAGACTGATAGTTCCAGATTGGTTAAGACTGAAGGTTACGGGGAACCGTTACAAACGGATGGCTGATAGGGGGAGAGTTTCTGGTCTAGATCTGAAGGTGAACGATCTAGTTTGGTTGTCTACCAGGAATATAAAACTTAAAGTTTCCTCCTGGAGGTTGGGTCCCATATTCATCGGCCGTACAGGATCAGTTCCATAATTAATCCTGTGGCATTTCGTCTGGACCTCCCTCCTACGTTTAAAATTCATAATGTGTTTCACAAGTCATTACTTAAAAAGTATGTGGCACCAGTCATACCGTCACCTCTACCTTCTCCTTCAGTGGTAGTCAATGATAACGTGGAATTTCATGGGTCGAAAATCATTGACTCACGTCTCAGTCGCCGATCCCCTCAGTACTTAGTTCATTGGAGGGGGTATGGTCCTGTGGAGAGGACGTGGGTCCCTGTGTCTGATGTTAACGCAGATCGATTGGTTCGGACCTTTCACACAACTCACCCGGGCAGACCTGGCCCTGAGGGTCCGGAGTCCCCTCGTAGAGGGGGGGGTACTGTCATGGGTGTATCGCCACAAGGATCGTCGCGATTACACACTCTGACTTCTCACAGCTGAGTTGCTGTTTCTTTGTGTTTGGTAATGAGGGAGTTAATTTTACCTAGCTCTTTGCTAAGACTAGGTCCAGCCTCGCCCGGCTGCTTTTGATTATGTTCTAATTAGATTCCTTCATATACCTGCCAGTCTGCTTGTTAGATGCCGGTGAAAGCATTCATGTAGTCTAGCAGACTGGATCGGTTCTGAGAATACTTAAGCTAAGAGCTCCTTAGTTGTTTTTACTCTTATAGCTTATAGTTTATCTCTGAGACCTTAGGTGTTCCTACTGTGTGTGAGTGTTGTATGTAAGACTTTATTTACTTTATTTCTTGTCTTTCTTGTATGTCTTTCTGTTCATTAACCGTTACCTGTTCATTCCCTTTGGTGGTAATCAGGGTCCTTCTTAGGACTAGATTACAGTTGGCAGGGATTGATAGGAGACAGGGTTTACGCTGGTGGCCTGGACCTCTGTACCTTTAACAGTACCTCCAGGTAGAGGGATTAGTTAGGACCCCAGTTTAGGGTCAGCATAGACCCCGGTCACCCTCTAGCCGGAGACAGCGTATAACGGATTCCGTATTGACCCACTGGACTTTCTGTCAGGTAAGTCTATGTTATCATATATCTATGCGCATGTTATATTGTATGTTGCCCTTTTGATATAGATTACTGTCATCACATATATATATATCTGCTATACAGCGTGACACGGAGACACCGTCTCATAATGTTCTATCAGCAGCAGAGACCAAACAAGACAAACTCTGCCCCCGATTAAAAAAAGACTGCCCTCCCTTATAAAGCCCCACCCTCCCTTATAAAGCCCCGCCCTCCCTTATAAAGCCCCGCCCTCCATGATAAAGCCACGGCCTCCATGATAAAGCCCGCCCTCCATGATAAAGCCCCACCCTCCATCATAAAGCCCCGCCCTCCATTATAAAGCCCCACCCTCCATGATAAGGTCCGCCCTCCATGATAAAGCCCCACCCTCCATGATAAAGCCCCGCCCTCCATGATAAAGCCCCGCCCTCCATGATAAAGCCCCACCCTCCATGATAAAGCCTGCCCCCCATGATAAAGCCCCACCCTCCATGATAAAGCCCCGCCCTCCATTATAAAACCCCACCCTCCATGATAAAGCCTGCCCTCCATGATAAAGCCCCACCCTCCATGATAAAGCCTGCCCTCCATGATAAAGCCCTGCCCTCCATTATAAAGCCCTGCCCTCCATTATAAAGCCACGCCCTCCATGACAAAGCCCCACCCTCCATGATAAAGCCCCGCCCTCCATGATAAAGCCCCACCCTCCATGATAAAGCCTGCCCTCCATTATAAAGCTCCGCCCTCCATGACAAAGCCCCACCCTCCATTATAAAGTCCCGCCCTCCATGATAAAGCCTCCCTTTATTATAAAGCCTCGCCCTCCATGATAAAGCCCTGTCCTCCATAATAAAGCCCTGCCCTCCATGATAAAGCCCCGCCCTCCATGATAAAGCCCTGCCCTCCATAATAAAGCCCTACCATCCATGATAAAGCCCTGCCTTCCATGATAAAGCCTCGTCCTCCATGATAAAGCCCCACCCTCCATGATAAAGCCCCGCCTTCCATGATAAAGCCTCGTCCTCCATGATAAAGCCATGCCCTCCATGATAAAGCGCTGTCCATCATGATAAAGCCCCGTCCTCCATGATAAAGCCCCACCCTCCATGATAAAGCCCGCCTTCCATTATAAAGCCCCACCCTCCATGATTAAGCCTGCCCTCCATGATAAAGCTCCGTCCTCCATGATAAAGCCCCAACCTCCATGATAAAGCCCCGACCTCCATGATAAAGCCCCGCCCTCCATGATAAAGCACTGCCCTTTATTATAAAGCACCGCCCTCCATTATAAAGCCCTACCCTCCATGATAAAGCCCCGTCCTCCATGATAAAGCCCTACCCTCCATGATAAAGTACCACCCTCCATTATAAAGCCCTACCCCCATAATAAAGCCCGCACTCCATGATAAAGCCCCGCCCTCCATGATAAAGCCCGTCTTCCATGATAAAGCCCTGCCCTCCACGATAAAGCCCCGCCCTCCACGATAAAGGCCAGATCTCCATGATAAAGCCCCGCCCTCCGTGCACTGGGATTGCCAGTATCTGCATAACTGTGCTTTTTAATATGATGATCAAATAAACGTCAAGTTTTAAGAATCATATTTCCTGTGGTCGCTGGAGACACCTTTTTTGTATATTGGCCTTCTTTTGAATGCTCACTCCATTGCTGCACCTCTTCTTTTGAATGCTCTCTCCATTGCAGCACCTCTTCTTTGGAATGTTCTCTCCATTGCAGCACCTCTTTTTTGGAATGTTCTCTCCAATGCTGCACCTCTTCTTTGGAATGCTCTCTCCAGTGCTGCACCTCTTCTTTGGAATGCTCTCTCCAGTGCTGCACCTCTTCTTTGGAATGCTCTCTTCAGTGCTGCACCTCTTCTTTGGAATGCTCTCTCCAGTGCTGCACCTCTTCTTTGGAATGCTCTCTCCAGTGCTGCACCTCTTCTTTGGAATGCTCTCTTCAGTGCTGCACCTCTTCTTTGGAATGCTCTCTCCAGTGCTGCACCTCTTCTTTGAAATGTTCCCTGTAAATTACTGTACTGAACAGTGCTACTGAAAATATTGGCACGTCAATTAAAAAGATTAGAAGATGCAAGGAAATGTATGTTTTGATGAGACATATGGACATGATACCGCGTCACCGGCTTCACAGCAAACATCAGCAGATGTCACATATGGCACGGCGCGGGAGCGTCATGTTCCGACAGTAAGGTCCAGATACCGCCCGCTGCATGGCAGGATAAATATGTCATCGGTTTAGGAAGTGGCTCAGGTCCGTCTGTGACGAGCACCGGGCAATGGTCACTCCGAGTAACGGCACATTAGTGCGGGCGCATCCTGTCCTTAATGGAATGTTATCACACGGCGTGTTGGTTTTCCCAGTGTGGGACGCGCAGTAGATGGAAGCGGCTGATTAGACAAAGCTCATGACACGGACGATAATCCGGAAACTAGCAGGAATACTGCCGCAGATCAGTGCAATGACCGGTCATACAGTGAATACAGACGTGAATGGAAAGTGTCATCAGAAAAATGATCGATTTTTTAAATCAGGTTTTTGTCTTACATGTATTTTTAAATATCATTTTTGACAAAGGCTTCTCTCTTTCCCCATATCACAATCTGTATTAAAAATAAAAATCTTGCAATTCTCACACTATCCACTGGGGCAATAGAGTCTGTTGTTTCAGGAAATGCACATGTACATTAGCAGCAATGAACAGGAAGACTCTATTTTTATATTGACACATCTAATGAGCGTGTAAAAAGGAGATTGGAAGAGAGGGGAGGAGGTGAGCTGTGACATCACTTATTGTGAATGGTGGATCATGTGTTATCTACTGTATATAGAGGTGTTATCAGTCATTGTACAGGAGGAGGAGGAGGTGAGCTGTGACATCACCTATTGTGAATGGTGGATCCTGTGTTATCTACTGTATATAGAGGTGTTATCAGTCATTGTACAGGAGGAGGTGAGCGGTGACATCACCTACCGTGAATGGTGGATAATGTGTTATCTACTGTATATAGAGGTGTCATTGTACAGGAGGAGGAGGAGGTGAGCTGTGACATCACCTACTGTGAATGGTGGATCCTGTATTATCAGTTGTATATAGAGGTGTTATCAGTCATTGTCCAGAAGGAGGAGGAGGTGAGCTGTGAAATATCCTATTGTGAATGGTGGAACCTGTGTTATCTACTGTATATAGATTGTGTTATCAGTCATTGTACAGGAGGAGGAGGTGAGCTGTGACATCACCTATTGTGAATGGTGGATCCTGTGCTATCTACTGTATATAGAGGTGTTATCAGTCATTGTACAGGAGGAGGAGGTGAGCTGTGACATCACCTATTGTGAATGGAGGATCCTGTGTTATCTACTGTATATAGAGGTGTTATCAGTTATTGTACAGGAGGAGGAGGTGAACTGTGATATCACCTATTGTGAATGGTGGAACCTGTGTTATCTACTGTATATAGAGGTGTTATCAGTCATTGTACAGGAGGAGGTGAGCTGTGACATCATCTATTGTGAATGGTGGAACCTGTGTTATCAGCTGTATATAGAGGTGTTATCAGTCATTGTACAGGAGGAGGAGTGAGCTGTGAGTGACATCACTTATTGTGAATGGTGGATACTGTGTTATCTCCTGTATATAGAGGTGTTATCAGTCATTGTACAGGAGGAGGAGGTGAGCTGTGACATCACCTATTGTGAATGGTGGATCCAGTGTTATCTACTGTATATAGAGGTGTTATCAGTTATTGTACAGGAGGAGGAGGTGAGCTGTGATGTCATCTATTGTGAATGGTGGATCCTGTGTTATCTCCTGTATATAGAGGTGTTATCAGTCATTGTACAGGAGGAGGAGGAGGAGGTGAGCTGTGAGTGACATCACCTACTGTAGAATATTGGATCCTGTGTTATCAGCTGTATATAGAGGGGTTATCAGTCATTGTACAGGAGGAGGAGGTGAGCTGTGATATCACCTATTGTGAATGGTGGTTCCTGTGTTATCAGCTGTATATAGAGGTGTTATCAGTCATTGTACAGGAGGAGGAGGTGAGCTGTGACATCAACTATTGTGAATGGTGGGTCCTGTGCTATCTACTGTATATAGAGGTGTTATCAGTCATTGTACAGGAGGAGGAGGTGAGTTGTGACATCACCTATTGTGAATGGTGGATCCTGTGTTATCTACTGTATATAGAGGTGTTATCAGTCATTGTACAGGAGGAGGAGGTGAGCTGTGATATCACCTATTGTGAATGGTGGTTCCTGTGTTATCAGCTGTATATGGAGGTGTTATCAGTCATTGTACAGGAGGGGGAGGAGGTGAGCTGTGACATCACCTATTGTGAATGGTGGATCCTGTGTTATCTACTGTATATAGAGGTGTTATCAGTCATTGTACAGGAGGAGGAGGAGGTGAGCTGTGACATCACCTATTGTGAATGGTAGATCCTGTGTTATCTACTGTATATAGAGGTGTTATCAGTCATTGTACAGGAGGAGGAGGTGAGCTGTGACATCACCTATTGTGAATGGTGGATCCTGTGTTATCTACTGTATATAGAGGTGTTATCAGTCATTGTACAGGACGAGGAGGAGCTGAGTTGTGACAAAATTACTAAATTAGGTTTTAAATAGAGATTGTGATATACGTATATATCATTAACAACATTTTAAAAACATACTCCTTACTAACGCGTGGTAATGGGGGATTATATTATTACTTGTCCTGTATGGGCTACAGATTTATTAATAACCGATGATGAAGGGGGTGAATAATTGGGCCTGAGATATTCTAATACCGGCGTATTAGCCAATGGTTCTAGAAGGAGAACGTTTGTGTTCGGCGGCTCCATCGCTTCCAGGAGTCATTGGGTTTAATCACCGTTAGCGATATACGGTTTGTACTCGACTCTTCTTAGAATCCCCGTACACTGTGCAGATATAAGATCAGTGTGTGGAGCGTCTCTCCTGGGGGGCGTTAGACGGTCTATTCTATATTGAGCTGTAAATATGTCTTGTGTAGATGGAAGTCTGAACCTCGTCCTATTTGTTATCTTGATTCTCAGACTGATTCCATCAACGTTATATAGTTTCTTTCTTTTTTTTAAAAAAAAAATTAATAAAAATGATCAGATTTAAAAAAACAAAAATGTTTGGAAAAAACTAAATATTAAAAAAAAAAAAAATAAAACAATTGTCGCCGTTTAAAGGGGCGACCTGGTGACGTCCAGAGCCGTTTGCCTCCGGAGAGGGTCGTACTATCCGATGCGGGAGTCAGCCGCTCGCTCTGTATGTTGCCAGATAACCTCTTTAAGCTTTATATATATCGACTGAATATCAACATAGATGCTTAAAGGGGATGTCCTTAAGGGACACATCTCCAAGTGGGTAACCATCCAACTCCTAGCTGGAAGGTGCAGTAAAAATGGCTCCTGTTCCCTCAGAATCAGCTGAGCACATACGACGCAAGAAGCCGCCCAGCCATAGATTAGAGAAGCAATCTGCTGACAGATTGGGCAGCTGTACTGTCCCTTTAAATATTTATTAGCAGATTTGACATTGAAATCTTTTGCATGCAGGGGGCACAGCTGCGGTTTTGCCCACCATGGGGGGCTCCTCTTCTCCGTCTCTCGTCTCAGGTGGATTTTCTTCTTGGATTACTCTTCCTTTCTCTAGGTGTCTCCACTGAGGACACAGATGCGGTTTTGCCCACCATGGGGAGCTCCTCTTCTCGGGAGATATCTGGATCTCTCGTCCCCGGTGGAATCTCTTCTTGGATTACTCTTCCTTTCTCTAGGAGTCTATGCCGAGGACACAGATGCGGTTTTGCCCACCATGGGGGGCTCCTCTTCCCCGGAGACATCCGGATCTCTCGTCCCCGGTGGATTCTCTTCTTGGATTACTCTTCCTTTCTCTAGGTGTCTCTGCCGAGGACACAGATGCGGTTTTGCCCACCATGGGGGGCTCCTCTTCCCCGGAGACATCCAGGTCTCTCATCCCCGGTGGATTCTCTTCTTGGATTACTCTTTCTTTCTCTAGGTGTCTCCGCTGAGGGCACAGCTGCGGTTTTGCCCACCATGAGGGATCCTCTTCTCGGGAGACAACCGGATCTCTCGTCCCAGGTGGATTCTCTTCTTGGATTACTCTTTCTTTCTCTAGGTGTCTCCGCTGATGGCACAGCTGCGGTTTTGCCCACCATGGGGGGCTCCTCTTCTCGGTAGACAACCGGATCTCTCGTCCCAGGTGGATTCTCTTCTTGGATTACTCTCCCTTTCTCTAGGTGTCTCTGCCGAGGACACAGATGCGGTTTTGCCCACCATGGGGGCTCCTCTTCCCCGGAGATATCCGGGTCTCTCGTTCCTGGTGGATTCTCTTCTTCGATTACTCTTCCTTTCTCTAGGTGTCTCTGCCGAGGACACAGTTGCGGTTTTGCCCACCATGGGGGGCTCTTCTTCTCCGGAGATATCCAGGTCTATCATCCCCAGTGGATTCTCTTCTTGGATTACTCTTCCTTTCTCTAGGAGTCTATGCGGAGGACACAGATGCCGTTTTGCCCACCATGGGGGGCTCCTCTTCTCCGGAGATATCCGAGTCTCTCGCCCCCGGTGGATTCTCTTCTTGGATTACTCTTCCTTTCTCTAGGTGTCTCTGCCGAGGACACAGCTGCGGTTTTGCCCACCATGGGGGCTCTTCTTCTCCGGAGATATCCGGGTCTCTCACCCCCGGTGGATTCTCTTCTGGGATTACTCTTCCTTTCTCTAGGTGTCTCTGCCGAGGACACAGATGCGGTTTTGCCCACCATGGGGGGCTCCTCTTCTCAGGAGACATCCAGGTCTCTCGTTCTCGGTGGATTCTCTTCCTTTCTCTAGGTGTCTCTGCGGAGGACACAGCTGCGTAGATGAGCGACATCCAGACTCTTTCTCCAAGGGGCTGAGATAAGAATATCCGACGAGCGAGTATGAGACATGGCGACGTCACTGCAACTTCAGGTCCTTCCTAATAAGCGGGAAATGGCGTCTGGGGAAGCGGGATGACATCAATGGCAGAGATATCTGCAGACACAGCCAGGCACTGTATCTAGAGATGCCATATTAACCGGTCGTCCCCCGGCGCTGCGCTGAATCACTACTTTACCATAAAAATACGATTAGTCTCCCATTACCGGCCCCCTGTTCCTTCCACGCCGAGGAGTGACTAACCGGCGCGCTGCCATCATCGCTGTTCATTACCAATGAGAAGATGATGGACGGCTTTAGACTTCCTTGTTCTCTCCCGTCCTCCTTGTCCGTTTTAGGAAGGTTGGGTGGCATCAGTGCAATAATGTAGATTTTCCATTTACTCAGACCGAATCCACACCAAAGCTCTAATGGCGGTCAGTCACCATGCAGCGCCCCCACAGGGCAAATAAAGCATTACACAGTGTTTACTGCAATTAATGGGGCGGCCCGTGCAATCCATGAACACGATGGATCCTCCAGACAGAGGGGGCGCCCTTTTAGGAGCTCTCCACATTGATTTCCCTTATGAAGAATATCTGACTATTGGTTTTGTAAATTAGACAACTCCATGAGGGTGGCCATGAACCTGTCCATGGTCCATTTGTGTATGGGGAAGGCCTCCTGACTCTCCTCCATGAAATGATGTGGGGAGGATGGAGATATCCGATAGTCCCTTACACTACTCCGCCACTGAAGAACTCATGTATGCTTAGGTGAATAGAGTGTGCATGTGCATGACGGGAGAAGAGTGGTCAGATGTGCATAACGGTCATTTCTGGTGACTGTTCAGAATAGGAAACTGTTCATAATATGGTTTCTGGCCATTATACGACTTGTTTTTGCAGGCTCTCTCTCTCTAATTTACAGTTGTCTCTGCGCTAGTGGAAGAAGACTAGCTGCTACGATGTGTCTCATAGACACGAGGGATTCCTGTCTCTTTGCAGTACATGTTCAGAAGCAGCAGAAGCGTGAAGAACATTATATAGCATTACTGAGCAGTGTACCTGTGAATCCAGCATTGGGGTGAGCTAAAACAATCAGTAGAAAGCAGCCACATGAAATTCATTATACAGCAGTACTAAGCGGTCTAGCTGTGAATCCAGCACTGGGGTGAGCTAAAACAATCAGCAGAAAGAGGTCATATGTAGGTAATAATAGAGCAGTATTGAGCTGTGTAGCTGTAAATCCTGCACTAGGTTGAGATAAAACAATTGCAACAAAGCAGCCACATGAAGGATATTATAAAGCAGTACTGAGTACTGTAGCTGTGATTCCAGCACTGCGGTGAGATAAAACAATCAGCAGAAAGCAGCCACATAAAGGACATAATACAGCAATACGGAGCTGTGTACCTGAGAGTTCAGCACTGGCCTAAGACGAAACACTTAAAAAGCAGCAGCATGGGGAAGATTTTACAGAAACTCTGAGAAGTGTAGTTGTGAATCTAGTGCTGCAGTTAGATAAATCACTTATTAGAAAGCAGCAGGATAAATTTATACAGCAGTACTGAGCAGCATAGCTGTGAATCCAGCTCTAGTCTGAGACAAAACACTTAATGTCTGCTTTTCTCTCTTACTATCCTCCTCTCCATTAACTTAAACAAGCAGCCTGTCTTGCTATCAGCAGTTTGTCAGAGTAACAGATGAGTCAAGGAGGTAGGAGGAAAAAAGCTGGCGTGGATTAAGAAGCACAGACTTCTAAAATATTACAAAAGGTTCTTATATATGTTTGTAGAGTTGACTTATGCAAAGGACAGTGACTATTTGTTGAAAACCCTGGTTTGCACAATTGCGATTCGTCAGGGGCTGCTTACATTAGGAGTAAAATTGAACCACCGTTTTGGACTGGGGTCTATTGTGGGACCTCGATGATGATCCCTTATAGTTCTAATTTCCTTCCTACAAAAAGCAGACGTGATGAACGCGCAAGAAGAGGGTGGTAGGGTCTCATGATATATTCCGTAGTAATGGCGGACGTACAATGTATCGATCGTCCCTAAATCTTATTATTATTATAAACATACCCATTAACCATATTATAAAGGTTCAGAAAGGTTACTTTACCAGCAAGAAACATCGAAATGACATACTGGGAACAATGGGAAACTCTCCAGCTGCTACATTACATCGGACCCCGATGACGAAGCTACAATAGAAATGTATCGACCTGTTCATATTTTTGGTTACATTTCCTCCCATGTTGCATCATTTCCAACTGACGCATCTTTCCTTTCCTGGGAGGAGCTTAGTCATCACATGACTATGGGTATCCAGATGAAATAGTAGGGTGGTCTGGTATATAGTTGTCACAGGTTTACCGCAACAGATAGGAGCCAGAAGACCGCAGCGTCTGATTTCTCCTAATCTTACAGTGTTTACAAGCACTTCACCGTCATAATAAAATGGTGTAGGTTTCTTTTAGAGGTGCAGGGGTTAATCTGCTCAGTTGAGAGCTCCTGGAAGCTTTTCTGCATTAAGGCTCTCAGTTGTTCACTGTTAGCCACTCGTATCTCCTATATAATTTGGGCCCTGGCGAGCACTCATTGCCAGAGCTGGCTTCATGCCGTATGGTTAGGACTTGGTGGTTTGCTGCTGTTGTTTGAGAAGGCGTTTGGTGGATTTATCTGAGACTGTTGCTAGGTTTTGGTAGTGTGCTAATTCCTCTTCTTCTCCTACTTTGGTTTTACCCCATCCTCCAATTCCCTGGTGTTTACCTCTGTTGTTTTTGTGTGTATATTTGTATGATTGCCATTTTCCTTTATCCCGGTTTGTATTACCTTGTTAGTCTGGTTGATGTATTACATTACACTACTACTTTCCTCTTCCCTGGGTGTGGGAAGGGTACAAACTGAGGGCGGATTCAGGAGCTAAGGCAAGGTACGTGGCCCCGGCATCTTCACCATCAGAAGTAATCTGGGGAACAAGGCGAGCTAGGGCACCTCTAGCATTAGGGACAGGAAAGGAGCCTCTGGTCCTGGAACCTCCGATAACAGAGTTGTGACAATAGTATATTCTACACTATATATGCACTAGCAGTTGCGTTGTAAACATGGGATGTCCACAGACTGCCCAAAAACACTTTCCTTTGAATGCAAATTGGTACGTAGCCCGCAGCTTTAAAAAAACAAGACTTTTACCTATTTTAGGTCATAGGGGAGTAATTTGGGATCCATAAACACATGCTGGGCCCCTCACATTCCCACAGTTGTGTCTAACTCTTACTGCAATAGTAACAGACCAACGGAGGAGCAGAGATCCCCCTTTCATGTGACTCGCTAGTGACCTATTACGTCTGGTCTTGTGGGCCGCTACCATCAGACTATTAACTCACAATCTGAATCCAAAGAAAACATGGAGAGATACAACAAGATCCCCAGCGCCAGAGAAAACATTCCCCATCAGTAAGTAAGAAAAGCAAATTAATCTGTCTCTGATTCTCCCACAAATCAGGCAGGAGCCCAGGCCGTCACTCGCTCTGCGTACGCGGACCCATCACCGCTAAGGCTGCTGCCCGCGATCAGTAATACTAGTGTTCTGGACGCAACATATTTTCACTGCATCCAAAATGCTGCGCTTTACAGTCCAAGCACAGTGGATGGGATTAATACAAATCTCACGCCTACTGTGCTTCTCTTTAATGCTGCGTAAACTCACCCGCGTCGCGGGTTTACGAGCCGCAGCATGTTAATTACTCTTGCGGGAACGCTCAGCCTTCTGTGCTGAATTATCCTATAGACTTGCAATAGTTAAAAAAAATTGGCATGGGTCCCCCCCCCCTCCATTAGTAACCCCAGTTTTTGATGGCAGCTGTGATTTTGGACAAATCACTGCTGACATCAACCCCAACCATCGCACCAGGGCAATCGGGAAGAGTCGGGCAAAGTGGCAAAATTGGCACATCTAATGCGATGCACCAATTCTGGGGTGGCTGCGGTCTTGTTTTTTTAGGCTGGGAAGGGCGCAATAACCTGGGACATTCCCAGCCTGATAATAAAAGCCTTCAGCTGTCTGTTTTACCTTGGCTGGTTATCAAAAAATGGGTGGGGACTCAACATCGTTTTTTCACTTATTTGTTTATTAGGTTAATCCATGTATAGAAAACTTCACATGATTACATGAACAGCACTAATTATATATTTCAGACTGAGATATCTCTCTGTCCCACATCTATCTATATCTTTGCACATCTAATCTAACATACTAAAGAGAGAAAAAACGCATCAGAAACACATGCGGCAAAAACGCAAGTCAGAGCGGGATTCATGCGGAAATTCAGCTACGTGACAGCCGGAAACACTGATCGTGGGAACGTACCCTAACACAGACCTTTCTCTCTTATCTGAACTTGTCATCCCTAACGCAGACTCGTCACCCCCCAATGCAGACCTGTAGCCCCCAATGCAGACATGACGCTCCAATACAGACCTGTTGCCCTCATTTTAGTCCTGTGGCCCCCAAAGCAGACCTGACGCTCCAATACAGACCTGTCGCTCCCAATGCAGACCTGTCGCCCCCAATGCAGACCTGTCACCCCCAAGATGAAGTATCCCAAATGGAGACCTGTTGCCTCCAACACAGACCCATCACCCCTCTGCAGACTCATTGGCCCTAATGCAGACCTGTTGCGAATAACTCAGACCTGCAGCAGGCCTGCATAGGGGCGATAGCTCCGCATACGAGCGACGGGTCTTAATATTACCTTGAGGAGCTTCACAGAAAAAAAAAAAGAGAAGACAAATTAGAGATGGAAGGACTTAATATACGGTAGAATAAATCTAATTTATTAGCAGTCAGTTAGCCGTCATAAGCAGCGGATTCATACGTCGCTTAAGAGGAATTAATTAGGAAAAAATGAAGTTAGAAATTTGCATTCATTATAGAAAATGTGATAAATCAGAGGTTAATCACATTGTGGAACGTGAGAACAGAAGCCTCCATCTAGGAAAGAGTAAAATCCATTTCTGTCCGCGGAGGGTAGAGATTGAAGAAGAAGGCGGCATGGGGACTAAAAACAGCACAAGATGAAAACATTACTCCTGAGAAAGAAGCGAGGGTGCCCGACGGGGTCAGGGGTCCGGAACATGAGCAGGAGCAGGACATCGGAAGGAACATTTACTGTCTGTAGGAGCTTTAGTGCGGATTTTAATCAAGAATTTGGTGTTATGTCCCGAGCACAACTGCGACTCTCAGAGCATCACAAATACATGAATACAATGTATCAGGCGTGCAGACGATGGATGAAACACACCGTACATTGTAAATGCAAGAACAGAATATGAGATGACAGGAAAAAGTCCCAAGACAAAGAAAAAGGGGACAAAGGGATCGTAGGATTTTAAAACATGGCTGCATTATTACAAGACAAGCGCCACTCTTCTCTCTAGGCTGCGTGTGACATTACACCTCAGCACAAACAGAAGCTGCAATTACAGACACAATGGCCAAAACCAGGGGAAACTATGGAACACAGGAGGAGGAGAAAACCGAGAAGCGACAAAATTAGGATGACAGAGGAAGAAGAGGACACCCAGGAGGGACAAAAGGAGGATGACATAGGAGAAGGAGGAGTAGGACAGAGGAGAAGGACACCCAGGAAAATATAGAACACAGGAGGAGAAAACTGAAAAGCGACAAAAGGAGGATGAGAGAGGAGGAAGAGGACACCTAGGAGGGACAAAAGGAGGATGACAGAGGAGGAAGAGGACATCCAGGAGGGACAAAAGGAGGATGACAGAGGAGGAAGAGGACATCTAGGAGGGACAAATGGAGGATGACAGAGGAGGAAGAGGACATCTAGGAGGGACAAAAGGAAGATGACAGAGGAGGAAGAGGACATCTAGGAGGGACAAATGGAGGATGACAGAGGAGGGAGAGGACACCAAGGAGGGACAAAAGGAGGATAACAGAGGAGGAAGAGGACATCCAGGAGGGACAAAAGGAGGATGACAGAGGAGGAAGAGGACATCTAGAAGGGACAAATGGAGGATGACAGAGGAGGAAGAGGACACCTAGGAGGGACAAAAGGAGGATGACATAGGAGGAGGAGGACAGAGGAGAACGACACCCAGGAAAATATAGAACACAGGAGGAGAAAACTGAAAAGCGACAAAAGGAGGATGACAGAGGAGGAAGAGGACACCTAGGAGGGACAAAAGGAGGATGACAGAGGAGGAAGAGGACATCCAGGAGGGACAAAAGGAGGATGACAGAGGAGGAAGAGGACATCTAGGAGGGACAAATGGAGGATGACAGAGGAGGAAGAGGACATCTAGGAGGGACAAAAGGAAGATGACAGAGGAGGAAGAGGACATCTAGGAGGGACAAATGGAGGATGACAGAGGAGGGAGAGGACACCAAGGAGGGACAAAAGGAGGATAACAGAGGAGGAAGAGGACATCCAGGAGGGACAAAAGGAGGATGACAGAGGAGGAAGAGGACACCCAGGAGGGACAAAAGGAGGATGACATAGGAGGAGGAGGACAGAGGAGAAGGACACCCAGGAAAATATAGAACACAGGAGGAGAAAACTGAAAAGCAACAAAAGGAGGATGACAGAGGAGGAAGAGGACACCTAGGAGGGACAAAAGGAGGATGACAGAGGAGGAAGAGGACATCCAGGAGGGACAAAAGAAGGATGACAGAGGAGGAAGAGGACATCTAGGAGGGACAAATGGAGGATGACAGAGGAGGAAGAGGACATCTAGGAGGGACAAAAGGAAGATGACAGAGGAGGAAGAGGACATCTAGGAGGGACAAATGGAGGATGACAGAGGAGGGAAGGACACCAAGGAGGGACAAAAGGAGGATAACAGAGGAGGAAGAGGACATCCAGGAGGGACAAAAGGAGGATGACAGAGGAGGAAGAGGACATCTAGGAGGGACAAATGGAGGATGACAGAGGAGGAAGAGGACATCTAGGAGGGACAAAAGGAGAATGACAGAGGAAGAAGAGGACACCCAGGAGGGACAAAAGGAGGATGACATAGGAGGAGGAGGACAGAGGAGAAGGACACCCAGGAAAATATAGAACACAGGAGGAGAAAACTGAAAAGCGACAAAAGGAGGATGACAGAGGAGGAAGAGGACACCTAGGAGGGACAAAAGGAGGATGACAGAGGAGGAAGAGGACATCCAGGAGGGACAAAAGGAGGATGACAAAGGAGGAAGAGGACATCTAGGAGGGACAAATGGAGGATGACAGAGGAGGAAGAGGACACCTAGGAGGAACAAAAGGAGGATAACAGAGGAGGAAGAGGACATCCAGGAGGGACAAAAGGAGGATGACGAGGAGGAAGAGGACATCTAGGAGGGACAAAAGGAGGATGACAAAGGAGGAAGAGGACATCCAGGAGGGACAAAAGGAGGATGACAAAGGAGGAAGAGGACATCCAGGAGGGACAAAAGGAGGATGACAAAGGAGGAAGAGGACATCTAGGAGGGACAAATGGAGGATGACAGAGGAGGAAGAGGACATCTAGGAGGGACAAAAGGAGGATGACAGAGGAAGAAGAGGACACCCAGGAGGGACAAAAGGAGGATGACATAGGAGGAGGACAGAGGAGAAGGACACCCAGGAAAATATAGAACACAGGAGGAGAAAACTGAAAAGCGACAAAAGGAGGATGACAGAGGAGGAAGAGGACATCCAGGAGGGACAAAAGGAGGATGACAAAGGAGGAAGAGGACATCCAGGAGGGACAAAAGGAGGATGACAAAGGAGGAAGAGGACATCTAGGAGGGACAAATGGAGGATGACAGAGGAGGAAGAGGACACCTAGGAGGAACAAAAGGAGGATAACAGAGGAGGAAGAGGACATCCAGGAGGGACAAAAGGAGGATGACGAGGAGGAAGAGGACATCTAGGAGGGACAAAAGGAGGATGACAAAGGAGAAGGGGGACATCCAGGACGGACAAAAGAAGGATTTCAAAAGCAGGATGAAAAATGAAAAAAGTGTATACAGAAAGGGAGGAATAAGGCTAAGCAACAGCACATGTGAAAAAGACTTGGGTATACTAATAGATGACAGACTGAACATGAGTCAACAGTGTGATGCAGCAGCAAAAAAGGCTAATACAATTCTGGGATGTATTAACAGAAGCATACAGTCTAGATCACGTGAAGTCATTATTGCCCTCTACTCCTCTTTGGTCAGACCTCATCTGTGTGGTGCCCATCTGTGTGGTGCCCAAAACTGTGTCCAGTTTTGGGCACCACATTTAAAAAAAGACATCAACAAACTGGAGCAAGTTCAGAGAAGAGCCACCAGAATGGTGACCGGTCTGCAAACCATGTCCTATGAGGAACGGTTACAGGATTTGGGAATGTTTAGCTTGCAAAAAAGAAGACTGAGAGGAGACTTAATAGCTGTTTACAAATTTCTCAAGGGCTGTCACATTGTAGAAGGATTATCTTTATTCTCATTTGCACACGGAAAGACTAGAAGCAATGGGATGAAACTGAATTGGAGGAGACACAGATTAGATATTAGAAAAAAACTTTTTGACAGAGTGATCAATGAGTGGAACAGGCTGCCACGAGAGGTGGTGAGTTCTCCTTCAATGGAAGTCTTCAAACAGAGGCTGGACAGACATCTGTCTGGGATGATTTAGTGAATCCTGCTTTGAGCAGGGGGTTGGACCAGATGACCCAGGAGGTCCCTTCCAACTCTACCATTCTATGATTCTATGACATAGGAGGAGGAGGACAGAGGAGTAGGACACCCAGGAAAATATGGAAGACAGGAGGAGGAGAAAACCGAGAAGCGACAAATGGATGATGACAGAGGAAGAGAACACCTAGGAGGAACAAAAGGAAGATGACAGAGGAGGAAGAGGAATACACCTAGGAGGGACAAGAGGAGGCTGACAGAAGACATCTAGGAGGGACAAATGGAGGATGACAGATGAGGAGGACAGCTAGGAGGGACAAAAGGAGGATGACAGAGGAGGAAGAAAACACCTAGGAGGGACAAATGGAGGATGATAGAGGAGGAGGAGGACACCTAGGAGGGTCAAATGGAGGATGACAGAGGAGGAAGAGGACACCTAGGAGGGACAAAAGGAAGATGACAGAGGCGGAAGAGGAATACACCTAGGAGGGACAAAAGGAGGATGACAGAGGAGGAAGAAGACACCAATGAGGGACAAAAGGAAGATGACACAGGAGGAAGAGGAATACAACTAGGAGGGACAAAAGGAGGATGACAGAGGAGGAAGAAGACACCTAGGAGGGACAAAAGGAGGATGACAGAGGAGGAAGAGGACTTCTAGGAGTGACAAATGGAGGATGACAGAGGAGGAAGAAGACACCAATGAGGGACAAAAGGAAGATGACACAGGAGGAAGAGGAATACAACTAGGAGGGACAAAAGGAGGATGACAGAGGAGGAAGAGTACATCCAGGAAAGACAAAAGGAAGATGACAGGAGGAAGAGGACACCTAAAAGGGACAAAAGGAGGATGACAGAGGAGGAGGGGGACACCGGGGAGGGACAAAAGGAGGATGACAGAGGAGGGGGAAACCTAGGAGGGACAAATGGAGGATGACAGAGGAGGAGGGGTACACCTAGGAGGGACAAAAGGAGGATGACAGAGAAGGAAGAGGACACCTAGGAGGGACAAATGGAGGATGACAGAGGAGGAAGAGGATGTGTAGGAGGGACAAAAGGAGGATGACAGAAGAGGAGGGGGAAACCCAAGAAGGACAAAAGAAGGATGACAGATGAGGAGGGGGACACCTAAGAGGGACAAAAGGAGGATGACAGAGGAGAAGGGGGGACACCCAGGAGGGACAAAAGGATGACAGAGGAGGAGGAGGGGGACACCCAGGAGGGACAAAAGGAGGATGACAGAGGAGGAAGAGGACATCCAGGAGGGACATAAAGAGGATGGGGATACCCAGGAGGGACAAAAGGAGGATGACAGGAGGAAGAGGACACCCAGGAGGGACAAAAGGAGGATGACAGAGAAGGAGGGGGACACCCAGGAGGGACAAAACACGGATTTTGGTAAGAACTTACCTGTAAAATCCTTTTCAGCGAAGGAAGGAAGAGAGACACAGTATTCATTACTGATGGGTAGGCGGAGCCCCAGATCAGGATGTCACCTCAGATCAAAAGAGTGCTGACTGGCTGGCCCCTCCAGCTCGGGCTCCTCCTACTCAGCTCCAGTCGTACCAAAGCTTTTAGGAAAAGAGCCAAGATCACCAGCGGAGCAACATAACCCCTTCTGAAGGAACTTCAGAGAAAAAACACAAGGATACAGGTTATGCATGCAAAGAAAGCCAAAAACCACAGAGTTCCAGGTACTACTCACGGAACCTGACTACTGCGATAAGCTGGCGATGCTGGAACAGAGCCTTAGCGCGCAGACCTCAGCCCAGATAATCGCTATCAGATAAGGGTCGCGCTGCATCTGAAAACATCAACACACTTCTGCCTTGGGAGGGTGCTGTGTCTCTCTTCCTTCCTTCGCTGAAAAGGATTTTACAGGTAAGTTCTTACCAAAATCCGTGTTTCAGCTGCAGATGGAAGGAAGAGAGCCACAGTATTCATTACTGATGGGACGTCCCAAAGCAGTTCAAAAATAAGGGTGGGAAAAACCAACAAAAGGCAGAAACCCAACAACCTTAACAACAAAGCGCAACCAGCGCTAAACACAAGTTCATCCAGAACTTCAAACTACAGCTGCCTGCAGGACCCTACGTCCGAGGGCTGCATCAGCGGAAGCACTGACGTCCACTTTATAAAACTTTGTAAACGTGTGGACAGAGCGCCAAGTTGCCGCTCGGCAGAGCTGCACTGCCGAGGCACCTTGATGAAAAGCCCACGATGAGGCCACAGCTCTCGTAGAATGGGCTCGAATCTTAATCGGGCAAGATTCACCCCGAAGACGGTAAGCTTCCAAAATAGCTGACCGGATCCAACGAGCTATAGAATCCTTGGAAGCTCGTTGACCACGCCGACGACCTGCTGGAACCACAAACAGGGAGTCCGTCTTACGAAAACCTTGAGTAATAGAAAGATAAAACTTCAAGGCCCGCACTAAATCCAATGTGTGTAAATCTCGCTCTTTCGCATTCTTCGGATCCGGACAGAGTGAAGGCAACACAATATCCTGGTTAACATGAAATTGTGATACCACTTTTGGCAAAAAATCACCCCGAGTGCGAAGCACTACACGATCCGGAAAAAACTCCAGAAAAGGAGGCGAACAAGAAAGAGCTGCCAACTCAGAAACTCTCCTCAAGGAAGTGACTGCAACAAGGAAAGCCACCTTCCAAGAAAGGAAAGAAAGGCTAGCAGAAACCATAGGCTCAAAAGGTTTATGCTGAAGAGCCTCCAAAACAAGGTTGAGCCGCCAAGGAGACACGGGTGCCTTCCGCGGCGGAAACTTACGAGATATACCTCGGAAAAAGGAGAGCACGTCTCTATTTGAAGCAATGGTTCTCCGGAACAATAAGGACAGAGCAGAAATCTGACCTTTCAGAGTGCTGACTGCCAAACCCTTGTCTAGCCCATGCTGCAGAAAAGCCAACAGGTTGGGAATGGAAAATTTTCTCGGGTTCCGAGAGGACCCCAAACACCACGAAAAGAAGGTTTCCCAAATTTTGTGGTAAATCCTAGTAGTAGCCGGACATCTTGCAGCACGAAGGGTAGCAATGACCTCGGCTGAGAAACCTCTACGGGTCAAGATTTCGGTCTCAAGAGCCACGCCGTCAAACGCAGAGACATCAAGTCCGGATGACAAACGGGCCCCTGAGTCAACAAGTCCGGTTGAAGAGGGAGTGGAAAAGGAGGTGCCGCCAACAGCGACATTATTGTCGAGAACCACACCCTTCTTGGCCAGTCTGGAGCTATCAAAATAGCTGGAATTCTCTCTAGTCTGATCCGACGCAGTACTAGAGGAAGTAAGGATATCGGCGGGAATACATAGATCAGCTCGAACTGATCCCACTGAGCCACTAGAGCATCCACCGCCACCGCCTTCGGATCCTTGTACCTGGACATGAATGTCGGTAACTTGGCATTGGACCTGGATGCCATCAAATCCACTTGGGGGGTTCCCCAGCGAGAGCACAGTAGTGCAAACACATCCGGATGGAGGCTCCATTCCCCGGAATCCATCCTTCTGCGACTGAGAAAGTCCGCTGTAACATTCTGAACCCCTGGAATGTGAATCGCCGAAATGGCTGGTACATTGGCCTCTGCCCAAATCAGAATTCGGGACACCTCTACCATGAGTCTGGAACTCCTTGTCCCACCTTGGTGATTGATATACGCGACAGCCGTCGCATTGTCTGTCTGCACTCGGACTGGCAGACCGCTCAAAGGGACCGTCCAATGTTGGAGGCAAAGGAAAATCGCCCTCAATTCCAGAATGTTGATCGGAAGCACAGACTCTTCCGATGACCATACCCCCTGAATCCAGAGATTGTTCCAAACACCCCCCCAGCCCGTCAGGCTGGCATCGGTGGTTATGACTGACCACTTCGGGGGGAGGAAAGACTTCCCCAGGGAGAATGCCCCTGGACGTAACCACCATTCTAGAGAATCCCGCACCGCGCGAGAAATGGTGACACTGCAATCCAGCGATTGCGACTGATTCCATCGACTCAAGATGAACCTTTGGAGAGTCCTGGAGTGGAACTGGGCAAAAGGAATTGCCTCCATGGACGCCACCATCAGTCCTAGAAGACGCATACACTTCCGTAGAGACATTGCCGTTGAGGATCTCATAATCTGTACATGTCGAAGAAGACATGACTGTTTGTCTGGTGGTAGGGAAACTACCGACCGAAACGTGTCGAGATGCATTCCCAAAAAGAGGATTGTCCTCGATGGTTCCAGGGACGACTTCTCCCAATTGACCAGCCAACCGAAGTCCTTCAGAAACTGAAGAGACAAATCCCGAGCCGTCAACGCCTCCTCCTCCGAGGAAGCCATGATCAAAAGATCGTCCAGATAAGGGAGAATCGTAATCCCCTGTCTTCGAAGGATTGCCATGAGGGGCGCCAGAATTTTTGTAAAGACCCTTGGCGCTGAGGCTAAGCCGAACGGCAGAGCCACGAACTGGTAATGATTCTGACCTATGGCAAATCGAAGAAAGCGCTGATGAGCCTTTCCGATGGGAATATGCAAATAGGCGTCGCGAATGTCGATTGACACCAGAAAATCGTTCTGTGACAGAGCTGCCACAACGGAGCGAAGCGACTCCATGCGAAATTTCCGGGCATGGACATGCCGGTTTAATCGCTTGAGATCCAGAATCGGGCGAAATTTGTTCTCCTTTTTGGGAACTATAAAAAGGTTGGAATAAAAACCTTTCCCTCGGTCCTCTGACGGAACCGGTATCACTACACCCTTTTGTAGCAGAGATTCGACCTCTCGCTGTAGAGCGACAACAAGCTCGGGTTCCGACGGAACGCGAGACTGACAAAAAACATTTGGGGGTCGAGAAGCAAACTCTATGAAATAGCCTGCCGACACAATCCGCGTTGCCCAGGAATCTGGAACGCGAGCCATCCAAGTCGCCTTGAAAAGAAGCAGGCGACCCCCCACTCGAGAATCCTCGAGTGGACCCCTGGCGTCAATTAGACTTTGCGGGCTTCTTGTCAAGTTCCCGCTTGTCCTGGCGGAAACTCTGCTTCCAGGGAGTACGAGTTTTCTGAGAGGATTTCTTTCCTGGAAGGAAGGACGACCCGATCCCCACGAGGAGTGACTAGATCGTCCTCGGCCCCGAAAGGACCGCCGACCACTATAGACACCAGGCTTACTGGACACCGAGGCCATGGCCCTACGCTGTGGTAATGCTGATTCCTTCGCCTTAGCCTTGGAAATCAGCTCTGTGAGGTCGGATCCAAAAAGATGGCCACCCTTGTAAGGTAAGGCCAACAACCCTTGTTTGGAAACTGCGTCCCCGGCCCACTGTCTGAGCCATAAAGCTCTTCTGACTGTGACCGCTGAAGCTTGCGCTTTGGCCAGCAGAGATGCCGTATCCAGACCGGCATCAAAGATATAACAGGCTGCCGTTTCTAACCATTCACAAGTTTCCCGTATCTCAGATAACGGAGATTCATTGTGCAACTCCGTCTTCAGACGTGCCAACCAGCTTAGAGAAGCTCTAGCAGCACACATGGATCCTAGCACTGCTCGGAATCCATGACCCGCAGCCTCATAGCTTGCTTTTGCCGCCAATTCTGCTTTTCTATCCAAAGGCTCCTGTAAGCTCGCTTTTCCCTTAATAGGGAGTAGTGAGGATTTACTAAGCTGAGATAAAGACACATCCACTTCAGGAGCAGAAGTCCAATTAGCCTTTAACTCCGCAGAGCAAGGATAAAGTGTATCCAAGAAATGCGTTCCATGAAAACGCTTATCTGGACATAGACGTTCCTCCTCTATTACACATTAAGCTCATCCAGAGCTGGCAATGTTGTACGCGAAGCACGGGACTCCTGGAACATGCGTGCTGATTTACCAGGACGACTAGTTACCTCCTCCGGTAACTGTAATATATCTCTCATGGCTTCAATTAATGCCTCCGTACGCTTCGCCATAGAGGAACGCCCCTGCGGCTCGTCCGCATCTGAATCGGATATTTCTCCATCCGAATTTAAAGGGGAACTCTGCCCAATATCAGATACGTCTGACTCGCTCCGTGTAGAGGCCGGTAACGGCCTGCGTCGCTTCCTCTGAGAGGAATTAGCAGACACATATTGACCTAAAAGGTCAGACAAGTTGTTGATCGATCGAGCGATATCGTCCAATTTTTCACCGCTGTCGACCGCAGCGCTAGACGCTGTGGAGGTCTGCGTATCTGATTGCCGCAATGGCACTGGGACGTGATCCGCGGCATCTGAACTCTGTTCAGACATGTCTCACCTGTATGAACAGGTCAAAGCGGTAATACCAGCAAAAAACTATGCGGTTTTTTTCTTTTTTTTTTTATATGCTGAAGGGTTAACGCTCCACCAGGCAGGGTTACCCCAGCGGTATTCAGTCAAAAAATTTTTCTGGTAGAAATAACCCTCAGAAGGGTTAATATTGCAAACTCACCACAATATATATATATGAAGTGTGAGTCCCAGCCAATTTTATGTCTCTAATGAGACTGCAGCTGCAGGATAGCGATCGCTGCGCTGCGGGTGAGGAATCAGCACTCACCCAGCTGGCCGTGGTGTCTTATAAGGAGAGGAGCGGTCTGAGGAGCCCAGGAGCCTGTGTAATGGCCGCCACAGTGAGGGAGTCGCAGGAGAAGCGCCAGAGCGCGCGTCTTCCTGCTCAAAAGACCGGGATAGATAGGCCACGCCCCCGCCAGCTTAATATTGAGCGCGAACTCCCCCGCTCCTGCTCCCTCTCTGTCCTGCAGCTATCTGCCTGCGGACAAAAGATCACCACATCTACAATGTAACACGCTGCACGCAGCGCTGAGACTGACTACATATAGCGCTGTCACGCAGTGCTGAAGCATACTGACATACAAGTAGTAGCGCTGTCACCGCAGTGCTGAAGCACTCACACATTATTATAATAAAAATTGTGTGGAAAAACTCATCAGCTTAGCGCCACAGGGACCCTCAGGGGTTTCTGGCGCTATGCCCATGCTTCCCCCCAGGGCGAGGAACGCAGTGACCCAGCGTGTGGTTTGCGCCCCCGCCAGGGAAAACTCTCTTCATCCCCCAGGGCCGGCAAGGATTCTGCAGGGACCATTATGTAATTACAGATCCGCCAAGGGAGAGGCTGGTGAAAATACACTGATAAACATGTAATAGCGCTGTCACCGCAGCGCTGAAGCATACTGATATACATGTAATAGCGCTGCCATCAGACGCTAAAGCACTCACACATTAATAATAAAATTTTGTGTGGAGTACTCACCAGCCAAAGCGCCACAGGGACCCCCAGGGGTTTCTGGCGCTATGCCCATGCTTCCCCCCAGGGCGAGGAACGCAGTGACCGCACGTGTGGTTTGCGTCCCGCCAGGGAAGCTCTCCTCATCCCCCAGGGCCGGCAAGGATTCTGCAGGGACTATTTAGTAAAATACAGATCCGCCAGGGAGAGGTGGGGTCCAGCAGCGCTGGTACCCCTGAGACCTCTAGACCAACTAGTGATCCAAGTCTCCTGTCCGAATATAAAATAATAAAATCTTCTGAGGAGCTGCATTAGCAGCGACCATCCTCTGGACCTCAAATCTTAGACTGGAGCTGAGTAGGAGGAGCCCGAGCTGGAGGGGCCAGCCAGTCAGCACTCTTTTGATCTGAGGTGACATCCTGATCTGGGGCTCCGCCTACCCATCAGTAATGAATACTGTGGCTCTCTTCCTTCCATCTGCAGCTGAAAAGGAGGACAGTGGAGGAAGAGGACACCTAGGAGGGATATAAGGAGGATGACAGAGGAAAAAGAGGACACCCAGGAGGGACAAAAGGAGGATGACAGCGGAGGAAGAGGACACCTAGGCGGGACAAAAGGAGGATGACAGAATAGGAGGGGGAAACCCAGGAGGGACAAATGGAGGATGACAGAGGAGGAAGAGGACACCTAGGCGGGACAAAAGGAGGATGATAGAGGAGGGGGAATCCCAGGAGGGACAAAAGTAGGATGACAGAAGTGGAAGAGGGCACCTAGGAGGGACAAAAGGAGGATGACAGAGGAGGAGGAGGAAACCCAGTAGGGACAAAAAGAGGATGACAGAGGAGGAGGGGGACACCCAGGAGGAACAAAAGGTGGATGACAGAGGAGGACAACACTCAGGATTGACAAGGGAGGATGATAGAGGAGAACACCTGGGAGGAACAAAAGGAGGATGACAGAGGAGGATGACACTCAGGATTGACAAGGGAGGATGATGAAGAACATCCGGGAGGAAAAAGAGGATGACAGAGGAGGGGGACATCTAGGTGGGACAAAATAAGGATGACAGAGGAGGGGACACCAAGGAGGGACAAAAAGAGAATGACAGAGGAAAGGGACACTCAGGAGGGACAAAAGGAGGATGACAGAGGAAGAGGAGGACACCCAGGTGAGCCAAATGGAGGATGTCAAAGGAAGAGGAGGACACACAGGAGAGGGAGAGACAAAAGGAGGATGCCAGAGGAGTGGAAAGACATCCAGGAAGGACAAAACGAGGATGACAGAGGAGTGGGAAGACATCCAGGAGGAACAAAAAGAGAATGACAGGAGGAGGAAGGACGATGACATCCAGGAGGGACAAAAGGATGATGACAGAGGGGGAGGACACCCAAGAGGGACAAAGATTAGGCAGCAGAGGAGTACATCCAGGAGGGACAAAAAGAGGATGACAGATGAGGAGGAGGACACCCGAGAGGGACAAAAGGAGGATGACAGAGGAGGGGGGGACGCCCAGATGGGAAAAAAGGAGGATGACAGAGGGGGACGACAATCAGAATTGACAAGGGAGGATGATAGAGAACACCCGGGAGGAACAAAAGGAGGATGACAGAGGAGAGGGACATCCAGGAGGGACAAAAAGAGGATGACAGAGGAGGAAGATATCCAGGAGGGACAAAATAAGGATAACAGAGGAGGAGAGGGTCACCCAGGAGGGACAAAATAGGGATAACAAAGGAGGGGGTCACCCAGGAGGGACAAAATAAGGATAACAAAGGAGGAGGGGGTCACCCAGGAGGGACAAAAGGAAGAGGACAGAGGAGGGGACACCAAGGAGGGACAAAAAGAGACTGACAGAGGAAAGGGACACTCAAGAGGGATAAAGGAGGATGGTAGAAGATGAAGAGGACACCCAGGAGGGACAAAATGAGGATGACAGAGGAAGAGGAGGACACCTAGGAGGGACAAAATGAGGATGACAGAGGAAGAGAAGGACACCCTGGAGGGACAAAATGAGTATGACAGAGGAGTGGGAAGGAAAGATATATATCTTTGTACCGTGTTAGCCAGTAGATAGAAAAATATTTAGAATTGAGAGTCCTCAGTGGTTGATACCTTTTAATGGCTAACTGAAAAGATGGGGACAAATTGCAAGCTTTCGAGACTACTCAGGTCTCTTCATCAGGCTAGACTAATACAACATCTGAAGAATCACATATTTATGTACAAAGCAGCACACATATTGGAACAGTTCATAGATAAGGAGTGTGAATGTTTTATTGACCTCTGATTGGGGTCTGGTATTGTGTTGTGATGCCAGTAGAAGGTCTGAGGAGCAAATTCCTTAATTGATGTAAAAAGACATAAATCCATGCGACACATTCATTTCTGCACTGAGCGTGTCAAAGGTAGTCATGAGTCTATATTCCCAGACCCTCCTGTCTCTCTGAGACTTGAAGTTACCTTTTAAAACAAGTAATTTCATGTCCATCATACTATGACTGGGGATACAAAAGTGTTTGGTCACAGGTAGATCCATTCTTTTTTCTCTTATTGTGTGGCGATGAGAATTCATCCTTGTTCTCAGCTTTTGCCCGGTCTCTCCCACATACAGACCCCCAGCTGGACATTTAGTACAAATAATTAGGTACACCACATTAGATGTGATGCAGCTGAAAGTACCTGGGATCTTGTAGTCCTGATGTGAGTTGGGGATCTTTATCTTGTCCGTGGTCACTATAAATGGACAGGTTTTACATTTCTGATGGAGAGGACAGGGAGCATCTGACAATGATGCTTCTTAAATTTGGGGGCTGCCTAAAATATAGTAGTGGGGGGTCTGGAAATATGGATTGTAATCTGGTATCTTTTTGTAGTAATTTCCGTGCAGCTCCCCTTAGCACCTCCAGATTTGGATTGTAGGTGACCACTAGAGGCACCCGGTTATTTTCATCTTTAGCTTTGTAATGTAGCAGGTGATTCCTGATATTCTGGTGGCTCTTGTAATTTAGTTTTCAATCGTTCTTGGATGGTCGCCCTGGTTCAAAAAGGTCCTTCTGAGGCGACCAAGGTGTTCATCTCTATCCATGGGGTTGGAGTGGGAAGACATCCAGGAAGAACAAAAGAGAATGACAGAGGGGGAGGACACCCAAGAGGGACAAAGATTAGGCAGCAGAGGAGGACATCCAGGAGGGACAAAAAGAGGATGACAGATGAGGAGGAGGACACCCAAGAGGGACAAAAGGAGGATGACAGAGGAGGAGGAAAACACCCAAGAGAGACAAAAGGAGGATGACAGAGGAGGAGGAAAACACCCAGGAGGGACAAAAGGAGGATGACAGAGGAGGAGGAAAACACCCAGGAGAGACAAAAGGAGGATGACAACCAAGAAGAACAAAAGACATGCAGCAGAAGGGGAAGACACCAATGAAGAGTCAAAAAGGGAAAGCTGCAAAGGAGGAGGGCAACCAGGAGGTAGAAGGATTAGACAGTATAGGAGGTCAGCAAAAAGAGACAACAGGAAGATCACTTAAGAAGAAAAGGAGCAAAACCAGAGAGGAACAAGGGGAAGTTAGCAGAGGAGAAAATGGACACCCAAGAGGGACAATGGAAGGCAGAAGAAAGGGAAGGATGCAGAAGAGGAGGACTTGGACATCTAGGGAGGAAAATGGTGTAGGATGCAGAGGAGGGGAACTTCCATGGAAGGACAAGGGAAGGCATCAGAAGGAGACTGAAACCCAGTATAAACATGGGGAATACAGCAGAGAGGAGGACACGCAGAAGGGACAAGGGGAAGACTGTTGACCTGCAGATTATCTAGGGAGGCAAAAAAGAGGATGATGCAGAGGAGGACACCCAGGGAGGGACAAGCGGAAGACTGCAAAGGATGTACAAGACGAAGGCGGACGACGGACACCTAGAAGAGCGTACAAAAACAAATTAGAGAAGGACAACGAGAAAATGGCAGAAGAGAAGAAAACCTAGGAGGGACAAGGGGAAGACAGAAGAAAAGGAGGACAAATAGGAGGAACAAGGAGAGGGCTGGATAAGTGGTGGAAACACAAGATTGACAAAGGGAAGACTGCAAAATAGAAGGACACACAGGAGGGTCAAGAGCGAGGCTGCAAAAAAAAAGAGGACATTCTGGAGGAACAAGTGGGATGTTGCACAGGAGGAAATCCAGGCATGTCATATGATCAATGACTACACATGACTGTAAGTCTGGTTCACTTGATATACTGAAAGCTCTGTGCGTAGAGACTGGTGAGATTTACTCATCAGGGTGTCCAATAATGATCAAGGTCTAGGAACTCCTTATAAGAAGGCAAAACTTCTCTGCAGGTCCAAGCTCTGTGGTAAACTGACTTAGAGTTCAGGCTCCTGGAAATCTGCCCCCACATAATCTAAAACTCCCATTAATCTAGTCTCTGTGCCTCCACTAGTTATTTATGGCAGAGGTGAAGAGTCAACTAAGAAGGCGACCTGAATCCTCAGCTAATTCCTTCAGCCATGCTTCCTGCGTCATCCATAGGCTTCTTGCTGCAGAAAACGTGGACGACGATGGTGCTTCACTATATAAACGTCTACTCCGGTAAATAAGGCAAATGAATCCTGGAAATCAGTGTAAGCAGCATTAAGTGTCCAAACTGATGAGTAAGAAGGCGTCTGACACCAGGGCGATACGGCCGGAACAAGACATTATGGATAATGACGTTCCAATATCTAAGAGCGGCCGATGACAGCGCGTCTCCGGAGCAGCATAACCTCGCCGTCAGACGCTCTTCTAGGTGAGAAAAAAAAAATATCAAAACGAGAAAAACGCAGGAAAGAAAATTCACCTTCATCTTGAGAAAGCATCAGTTTTCCTTGGTCCGTACATGCACGGGTATCATAAGTCTGTGATGTACGGACCCCCGATCCCACACCCATTACCTGATTATGACCCCCTACTTTCCATCCGCTTCCTTCAGAAACTATACAGAGGATTTACTGCTCACTACTGACCCTAAGCCCCCCCGTACACAATAGATAAGTGTCGGCCAAGCAGATTGGATGGCTGACGGCTATTTGACCCCATACGCAGCAACACTCAGCTCGTTACAATAATACATATGTTGTCAGATTTCATAATATAAACTGCATGCATTACTAAATAGATCTCTAGGACCTGATGAGACTGGTGTACTTGCTGTGAAAGTCCAACTCAGAACGGCTGTATGATTCGGGTGAGTGAGCATTAAGTATATTCAGTCTCCGCTCACTCAGGATGACTGACAGCTATTCTGTTTCAGCTCACTCACCCTGACAGCTGCAGCTTGTACTTAGCAGTGTGAGATCCCAGCAGCAGGTAGGATGGACACTAAAGAGCTGTCAATCAGACTAGGTGGGTGGAGGCTCGGCAGCAAAAAGGAAGGACACAGAGCGGTCACTCAGGCGCAGGCTAAGTGTATGGAGACTCAGCAGCAGGGAGGAGAAACACTGAGGAGCTGGAAATTAGACTAGGTTGGTAGAGATTCAGCAGCAGAGAGGAGGGATTCTGAGCAGCTGCCAATCACTCTAGATGCGTGGCAGTTCAGCAGCAGGGAGGAAGGACACGGAGAAGCTGTCAATCAGGAGGAAGGAAGAGGGACATTGAGGGCATGAGTAACAGCTTCTCAGTGTACCTTTTCCCTGCTGCATAGTGGCCGCCCAACTGGCCTGATTGACAGCTCCTCAGTGTCTCTTCTCCAGGTGCCTGGCTGACAACTCCTCAATGACCCTCCTCTTTTCCACAGTCTCCACACACCTTGTCTAATTGGCAGATAATCAGTGCCCCTCCTCCCTGCTGCTGAGACTCCACTCACCTTGCCCACTTGACAGATTACAGTGTCCCTCCTCTTTTCCCCGAGTCTCCACACACCTAGTCTAATTGGCTGCTTTCAGTGTCTCCCCTTCCTGCTGCTGAATTGTCACCCACCTAGTCTGATTGACAGCTCCTTTATGTCCCTCCTCCAGGCACCTGAATGACAGCTTCTCAGTGTCCCTACTCTTGTCTGCTGAGTAGCTAGTAGTAACTGAGAAGCTGTCAATCAGACTAGGTTGGTTGCGACTAATAGCAGGGAGGAGGGACACTGAGAAGTTGACAATCGGACGAGTGGGTAAAGACTCAGCAGCAAGGAGGAGGGACACAGAGGTGCCAATCAGACTAGGTAGGTGGAGACTCAGCAGGGAGGAGGGACACAGAGCTGCCAATCGCATTGGATGGGTGGAGACTCAGCAGCAGGGAGGAGGGACACAGAGCTGCCAATCGCATTGGATGGGTGGAGACTCAGCAGCAGGGCTGAGGGACACAGAACTGCCAATCGGACTGGGTGGGTGGAGACTCAGCAGGTAGGAGGGACACAGAGCTGCCAATCGCATTGGATGGGTGGAGACTCAGCAGCAGGGAGGGACACAGAGCTGCCAATCGGACTAGGTGGGTGGAGACTCAGCAGGGAGGAGGGACACAGAGCTGCCAATCGCATTGGATGGGTGGAGACTCAGCAGCAGGGAGGAGGGACACAGAGCTGCCAATCGGACTAGGTGGGTGGAGACTCAGCAGGGAGGAGGGACACAGAGCTGCCAATCGCATTGGATGGGTGGAGACTCAGCAGCAGGGAGGAGGGACACAGAGCTGCCAATCGCATTGGATGGGTGGAGACTCAGCAGCAGGGCTGAGGGACACAGAACTGCCAATCGGACTGGGTGGGTGGAGACTCAGCAGGTAGGAGGGACACAGAGCTGCCAATCGCATTGGATGGGTGGAGACTCAGCAGCAGGGAGGGACACAGAGCTGCCAATCGGACTAGGTGGGTGGAGACTCAGCAGGGAGGAGGGACACAGAGCTGCCAATCGCATTGGATGGGTGGAGACTCAGCAGCAGGGAGGAGGGACACAGAGCTGCCAATCGGACTAGGTGGGTGGAGACTCAGCAGGGAGGAGGGACACAGAGCTGCCAATCGCATTGGATGGGTGGAGACTCAGCAGCAGGGAGGAGGGACACAGAGCTGCCAATCGCATTGGATGGGTGGAGATTCAGCAGCAGGGAGCAGGGACACAGAGCTGCCAATCGCATTGGATGGGTGGAGATTCAGCAGCAGGGAGCAGGGACACAGAGCTGCCAATCGCATTGGATGGGTGGAGACTCCGCAGCAGGGAGCAGGGACACAGATCTACCAATCGCATTGGATGGGTGGAGATTCAGCAGCAGGGAGGAGGGACACAGAGCTGCCAATCGCATTGGATGGGTGGAGATTCAGCAGCAGGGAGGAGGGACACAGAGCTGCCAATCAGCATTGGATGGGTGGAGACTCCGCAGCAGGGAGCAGGGACACAGAGCTGCCAATCGCATTGGATGGGTGGAGATTCGCAGCAGGGAGCAGGGACACAGAGCTGCCAATCGCATTGGATGGGTGGAGATTCAGCAGCAGGGAGGAGGGACACAGAGCTGCCAATCGCATTGGATGGGTGGAGACTCAGCAGCAGGGAGGAGGGACGCAGAGCTGCCAATCGCATTGGATGGGTGGAGATTCAGCAGCAGGAAGGAGGGACACAGAGCTACCAATCACATTGGATGGGTGGAGATTCAGCAGCAGGGAGCAGGGACACAGAGCTGCCAATCGCATTGGATGGGTGGAGACTCAGCAGCAGGGAGGAGGGACGCAGAGCTGCCAATCGCATTGGATGGGTGGAGATTCAGCAGCAGGAAGGAGGGACACAGAGCTGCCAATCAGATTGGATGGGTGGAGATTCAGCAGCAGGAAGGAGGGACACAGAGCTACCAATCACATTGGATGGGTGGAGATTCAGCAGCAGGGAGCAGGGACACAGAGCTGCCAATCGCATTGGATGGGTGGAGACTCAGCAGCAGGGAGGAGGGACGCAGAGCTGCCAATCGCATTGGATGGGTGGAGATTCAGCAGCAGGAAGGAGGGACACAGAGCTGCCAATCACATTGGATGGGTGGAGATTCAGCAGTAGGGAGCAGGGACACAGAGCTGCCAATCGCATTGGATGGGTGGAGAGCGCTCTTGCAGTAGTACGGGGGTCGACTATAGGAGTAGTTTTTTCACTCCTGAGCTACAGCCCCACTATTCTACCCTGATCAGAAACCAGAGCATGTATGGAAACCATCTAACAGGGGATTAAGGGTACTCTTATAAACAGTGATAATGGGAAAGTAATCTTTTCTTCTTCTTTCCCTGGAGTTCCCCTTTAAGCAGTATCGTTCTGTAGCCGCCATGCACCGGGCTGGGATTATCCTCGTATCTCTAAGATAATGCACTAGAGCCCGAACGATCCCAGATTCATCTCCCTATAACTGGCGCGGAGACGGCGTCTTCCAGTAACCGTGTAACGCGGTTACTTCTACATTACCGCCTGCTGATGTTACAGCCACAATATTAAATATTTAGCACTAAACACATTTATGTGTAATCTCGGGCACAGACGATGGGACTTTAATTCAGAGGATGGAGATGGATATTTCAGTATTAAGATCGGAGCCACTGAGTAGTGAACCGAGATCGAGACCAGGTACAGAGTATTCACTGGGGTCCAGGAGGAAAAGCTGGAAGGTTCAAGGCGACGGCGGTGCGTCAAATCCACCGGGCACAAAGGACGGCGGCGCCCATTCAGGATAGTCACACCCGTCCAACCTGACCTAAATGTCTCTGATAACGCACCGGTGCTGAACATGAACCACGATGCTCTGCCTGCACGTCCACTCATTTATCTCCATGCCAGTTTGCAAAAACTAAAATTAAAGGGACTTTTTTTTTCGGCCGTATGTGCATGGTGCACAGAGCTCCATACTCTCCCAAGTGGTCGTTCTCAGCGCTGTAGATACAATCACATTCTTGTCAATAGCAGCTGAGCTGCAGTACCGAGAACGGCCATTAATCAATGTATGGAGCTAGTGAACAGAGTACATCCGGCCACCACTGGTATCGGGTGTTGGACCACCACCGATTTAACTACCCCATTAAGTTAACGGCACCAAGCCGCAGTACCAGACACAGCCACTATGAGGAGTTTGCGTGGTAAACAATATGGGGGTGCAGCTCTGCAGCAAGTCGGACCCCCAGTTATCAGATAAGTATGAGCTATTAGCATTATCGTGCCAGAAAACCATTTTTATCATTAATCTGTAAACTCATCATGAAATTTGTGAATGAGGAAAGTGTTTAGATTTCATGGAGCAGAAGCCACAATACCTCTCCGGATACATTACCACCACTCCAAGTTTATAGAAGGGATTTACTTGGTCACAAAGAAAACAACAATAACCCAATACAAATATCGTCTGAGGCGACTTCTAATGGACGGCTGTTTACGCGTCTATTGTACAGAAATGACTGATTTCCGTAAACGAATCCCCCCGAATGCAGGACGGCCGGGAGCGGAGAACAGATGTGTCTGTCCAGGACCCACAAACACAACATATACAAGAGGCCATAAACAGCAGCTGCAGAGGAGTGACGGAGCAATACACACATCTATGAGGGCAGAGGAATACGGAGAAGCTCCAGAGCCCCAGCGGAGATGGGCCAGGCATATCACTGGGGTCTTATGGGGTCTCCAATTTGACCGCCTCTATACTGACAATACAGAAGGGAAGTGTTTGCTCCAATATGGCCGCCTCTCTACAGACAATACAGGAGGGAAGTGTGTGCTCCAATATGGCCGCCTCTTACAGACAATACAGGAGGAAGTGTGTGCTCCAATATGGCCTCCTCTATACAGACAATACAGGATGAAAGTGTGTGCTCCAATATGGCCTCCCAATACAAACAATACAGGAGGAAAGTGTGTGCTCCAATATGGCCTCCTATATACAGACAATACAGGATGAAAGTGTGTGCTCCAATATGGCCTCCTCTATACAGACAATACAGGATGAAAGTGTGTGCTCCAATATGGCCTCCTCAATACAAACAATACAGAAGGGAAGTGTTTGCTCCAATATGGCCGCCTCTCTACAGACAATACAGGAGGGAAGTGTGTGCTCCAATATGGCCTCCTCTATACAGACAATACAGGATGAAAGTGTGTGCTCCAATATGGCCTCCTCAATACAAACAATACAGGAGGAAAGTGTGTGCTCCAATATGGCCTCCTATATACAGACAATACAGGATGAAAGTGTGTGCTCCAATATGGCCTCCTCAATACAAACAATACAGGAGGAAAGTGTGTGCTCCAATATGGCCTCCTATATACAGACAATATAGGAGGAAAATGTGTGCTCCATATGGCTCCTCTATACAGACAATACAGGAGGGAAGTGTGTGCTCCAATATGGCCTCCTCTATACAGACAATACAGGAAGTGTGTGCTCCAATATGGCCTCCTCTATACAGACAATACAGGAAGTGTGTGCTTCAATATGGCCTCCTCTATACAGACAATACAGGAAGTGTGTGCTTCAATATGGCCTCCTCTATACAGACAATACAGGAAGTGTGTGCTTCAATATGGCCTCCTCTATACAGACAATACAGGAACTGTGTGCTTCAATATGGCCTCCACTATGCAGACAATACAGGAAGTGTGTGCTTCAATATGGCCGCCTCTATACAGACAATACAGAGGGAATGTGTGCTCCAATACGGCCTCCTCTATACAGACAATACAGCAGGGAAGTGTGTGCTCTAATATGGCCCCTCTCTACAGACAATACAGGAGGAAGTGTGTGCTCCAATATGGCCTCCTCTATACAGACAATACAGGAAGTGTGTGCTCCAATATGGCCTCCTCTATACAGACAATACAGGAAGTGTGTGCTCCAATATGGCCCCTCTATACAGACAATACAGGAAGGAAGTGTGTGCTCCAATATGGCCTCCTCTATACAGACAATACAGGAGGAAAGTGTGTGCTCCAATATGGCCCCTCTATACAGACAATACAGGAAGTGTGTGCTCCAATATGGCCTCCTCTATACAGACAATACAGGAGGGAAGTGTGAGCTCCAATATGGCCTCCTCTATACAGACAATACAGGAAGTGTGTGCTCCAATATGGCCACCTCTATACAGACAATACAGGAAGGAAGTGTGTGCTCCAATATGGCCTCCTCTATACAGACAATACAGGATGAAAGTGTGTGCTCCAATATGGCCGCCTCTCTACAGACAATACAGGAGGAAGTGTGTGCTCCAATATGGCCTCCTCTATACAGACAATACAGGATGAAAGTGTGTGCTCCAATATGGCCTCCTCAATACAAACAATACAGGAAGTGTGTGCTCCAATATGGCCTCCTCTATACAGACAATACAGGAAGTGTGTGCTCCAATATGGTCCCCTCTATACAGACAATACAGGAAGTGTGTGCTCCAATATGGCTGCCTCTATACAGACAATACAGGAGGGAAGTATGTGCTCCAACATGGCCTCCTCTATACAGACAATACAGGAGGGAAGTGTGTGCTCTAATATGACCTCCTCTATACAGACAATACAGTAGGGAAGTGTGTGCTCCAATATGGCCTCCTCTATACAGACAATACTGGAGGGAAGTGTGTGCTCCAATATGCCCTCCTCTATACAGACAATACAGGAAGTGTGTGCTCCAAATGGCCTCCTCTATACAGACAATACAGGAAGGAAGTGTGTGCTCCAATATGGCCTCCTCAATACAGACAATACAGGAAGTGTGTGCTCCAAATGGCCTCCTCTATACAGACAATACAGGAAGGAAGTGTGTGCTCCAATATGGCCTCCTCTATACAGACAATGCATTAGGGAAGTGTGTGCTCCAATATGGCCTCCTCTATACAGACAATACTGGAGGGAAGTGTGTGCTCCAATATGGCCTCCTCAATACAGACAATACAGGAAGTGTGTGCTCCAATATGGCCTCCTCTATACAGACAATACTGGAGGGAAGTGTGTGCTCCACTATGGCCTCCTCTATACAGACAATACAGGAAGTGTGTGCTCCAAATGGCCTCCTCTATACAGACAATACAGGAAGGAAGTGTGTGCTCCAATGTGTAGCCCTGGTGTTAGGCACACGCAGTACCCTGGAGAGTGTGTGGCGAGACAGCAGTTTAATGCTAAATACCCATTCACTCAACATACACTAGACACACCCTTAGGGTAGTGTAGTTACTTGTGAGGGAGTGGTCAGGGTGTATGTTTGTTGAGTGATTTTAGGAGTGTGTTTCCTGTCTTCGGACAGAGCAGACGTCTGGAGTTTAGCTGGAGGGGGGAAGCCGTCCAGCCTGCTCATCATCAGTTCAGAACGTGGAGGCTAGTACAGGTGGTCTAGTTCACCTCAGCCTAGTCAGAGCTGTACCTCACCTGAATACATTGAAAGAAAGAAGAAGCTTAGTGCAGAAAGACTTCAGTCACCTGTCTCAAGGACAGTGAAAGGTTCAGAGACGTGCTCCTGCCTAGTGATAACTGAGAATCTGTAACTAACTTTGAAGGAAGTGAATGAAGGAAGTGACTACCCGACTTTATGCAAGTGTGAGTGTTTATGCTACCAGCGAGGACAAGGCGAAAGGCACAGTGGAAAGATTATTGGAAAGGTGCTTTTGGATTGAAGAAGTCCTGCACATTGCAACCGGTCACTGGGGACCGAAGGATCACTATTAGCTACAAGCATAGTGGTAAGAAAACCAGGGATTTACCGGACCTTAGGTCGCGGCAAACAGCCCCATATAGTCAGTACGTAACTGGGGTCAGGGGGAGTGAAGACTTTGAGTCCGTGCACGACAAGACAGGAATTCAGCTCTCTCGCAGGAAGGCTCCTACCACAAAACTGACTGGGCAGTACAGCTATGGATTAGCTGGAGTTATTGAGGGAACTACGCTTCAGGCTGGTTGTACTCATCGTGTTGAAAGTAAAGGAGGCCCCTAACTTGTCCAGCTGCTGTCTCAAGATACACTCTCCTTGGATCAGCCTCCCTGGGACCTGCCTGAACATCTTACAAGTAAAGGTATGGAAAGACGCTGACCGTGTGAGACTGTGTTATTTACCTGCACCCAACTTCACTAACTTCATAGACTTTGAGGGACCAGTCCCACCTGTAGGGGACCCGACATCTAGCTGCCTCACCATCCCCTCAGAGATCTACAGCAGCGCTGGTACAAATTACCAGAAGACTACAGGTGGCGTCACGAACTGTATATAAATCTGTCCCCTGTAAATATATCCCCAACATACGCCAGACCGCCAGGGCCACAGACCGAGCCACAGCTACCTGTGACAAAACCCCATAGACTTCCATGGGCTCGGCTCTGAGTACCCATTGCCCTGGTAACCCACAATTGTGGTGGCGGGTCGACACAAAACTTTGGCGTCACGAACAGGATGCGAAACTCGCAGAATTGCGAGCCCTGTGTGCCTAAGGAATTGTTTTTGTGAAAAGGACTGTTTGCACTTTTGGCGCCAAAATCGCCATTTTTGTCGCCATATTCGCGCCCTCAGGCGCTGGAGAAGAAGGTGGGCGTACCTTCGTGGGCGTCTACCCCCCTGTGGCGCGAAGAAAATGCCTGCCCTCTCAAAGTGCTATTACAACATGCGATCCTGCCCTACAGCAAAGGAGGTCCGCCTCCTCTTCACCTTCCCTGCGAGGAGGAGGAGACGCAAACCCCGCCTCCACGGAAGAGACCGGACGTCTCTGGAGGAAGAAGAAAGAATCTTCTGGAACATCATGGAAGCAGGACGTGTGCAGCCGAGCAGGGAAGCGGAGGAAGGCAGGCCCCGTGCCCCAGCCAAGCTGCCACCAGCACCGGAGTTATCCGTGGTCCTGCACCTGCAGCAGGCGTTGCTAGAAATTCAGGAAGAAAATGCATGCCTGAAGAAGATGGTCCAGCACCAACCTGGATTTGAAGAGATCGAGAGACGCCGGCGTACCCTGGAGCAGCGGAGGCTGTGGGACGCGGTGATCTCTCCCCTCAACGACCCCCACGATTCGAGTTACCGAAGATTCTGCTGCCCAAGGCGAAGGAGCAACCGGAGGCTGCCCCCGAAAGTACCGATCCTGATCCCACCGGTGAAGCGGTGGAGGCGAAGGAGGTTGAGGAGGTACCGCCAGTTCCGGAACGCCCGCCCGGCCAGGAGGCCGCAGCAGATGATCGGTCCCGGCAGGGACACCGGAGGGGTCCTGTCCGTCGTTACCAGACGTCGACTGGGACGAAATGGCGCGCCTGGATGACGTCGCCTACACCGCCCAGTGGGAATATGAGTGGCAGCGTCGTGAGGAGAAGCAGAAACGCCAGCAGGAGGAAGAGCGGGAAGCTCAGCGGAACCGTCAGCGGCAACATGCAGAGCTGATCGCGGACAAGGAGAGTGTCCGGAGAGAGAAAGGTACCCTGAGGGAACCGCGGCGGCAGGGGTGTGTGACTGAGTTCCAGCTCCGGAAGGGCTGGGGCTTCATCCGTGAACCGGGCCTCTACCCAGGGGTCTTTGTTAGTCGCCGGGACGTAGAATCCCACCTACCGCAAGGTCATCCCGGGAGGGACTTAGTAAATGGAGACATTGTCACGTACACACGGCACTGGGGAATGAAGGGATGGTATGCCCTTAACGTCACCATCGTCCGTGACCCCGTCCCCGACGCAGGTAACGTCATCACTACCGCAGCGTCCCCGTCTCCAGCTCAAGCAGTATCCGGCCGTGCCCCAGCATCGCCCCCTGCAGGTTCATCGCAAATTAAAGCAATTTCTACATCGCAACTAGCGACCCAGTCTCAATCGCAATCCATGACACGGTCCATATCGTTAACTGTGATTGAAACGCAATCGGTGTCTCGTGAGGAGAATGTACCCGTTGCGCCCCTAGTGGTTCGCACGAGAACTGTGGCGACCCAGACCCTAATCGCAGCGCATGATTTGTTAGTCCTGGGATCTAGGGCCCATTGCATTGTTCCAGCCCCCGGGGTGGAAAATGTATTAGAAGTAAATGAATAAATAGTAAAGAAGAATCGGTGAGATCCCTATAGGGTCTACCATAAGTAATATTGTAGAAAGTTTAGGAATGTTTTACAAATTTTTGCACAAGTTGAAGAGTATAACGTATATAATGCATATATATATTGCTAACCGTAGAATGCCCGGCTGGGTAACCAGAAAAAGTTTTGCACTTTAGTATTATAATAATGTGATATTATATCTGTGTCTTTGGTTTTACAATGGACTTTGAGGTTGAGGACTGTGCCAACCCAGAACTTATTTGTAAATAGTTGCGCTTCGGTGCTTTATCTTGGTTTTACATAAAACCAGCACAACTACCTCTGAATACAAAAACCCGTGTGGTGTGGCACTGAGTGAGGTCTGCATTCGGATGTCCTGCAGCCCACCCAGGACCTACGTTGAAGGTTTGGTGCGGGTCCTTCACAAGAATACTGTATATTTATTGAATGCTATTTAATATTTGTATTTTTCTATAATGTTTGCAACGTTCAAGACATCCTCACCTCCCGGATGGGACGAATTAATGTTATTGTTAATGTTTTCATGCATAAACAAACTGTCTCTTTTGTATTTTACAGCCCGGGAGTGCTGTCTTTTACCATGGGGGAATGTGTAGCCCTGGTGTTAGGCACACGCAGTACCCTGGAGAGTGTGTGGCGAGACAGCAGTTTAATGCTAAATACCCATTCACTCAACATACACTAGACACACCCTTAGGGTAGTGTAGTTACTTGTGAGGGAGTGGTCAGGGTGTATGTTTGTTGAGTGATTTTAGGAGTGTGTTTCCTGTCTTCGGACAGAGCAGACGTCTGGAGTTTAGCTGGAGGGGGGAAGCCGTCCAGCCTGCTCATCATCAGTTCAGAACGTGGAGGCTAGTACAGGTGGTCTAGTTCACCTCAGCCTAGTCAGAGCTGTACCTCACCTGAATACATTGAAAGAAAGAAGAAGCTTAGTGCAGAAAGACTTCAGTCACCTGTCTCAAGGACAGTGAAAGGTTCAGAGACGTGCTCCTGCCTAGTGATAACTGAGAATCTGTAACTAACTTTGAAGGAAGTGAATGAAGGAAGTGACTACCCGACTTTATGCAAGTGTGAGTGTTTATGCTACCAGCGAGGACAAGGCGAAAGGCACAGTGGAAAGATTATTGGAAAGGTGCTTTTGGATTGAAGAAGTCCTGCACATTGCAACCGGTCACTGGGGACCGAAGGATCACTATTAGCTACAAGCATAGTGGTAAGAAAACCAGGGATTTACCGGACCTTAGGTCGCGGCAAACAGCCCCATATAGTCAGTACGTAACTGGGGTCAGGGGGAGTGAAGACTTTGAGTCCGTGCACGACAAGACAGGAATTCAGCTCTCTCGCAGGAAGGCTCCTACCACAAAACTGACTGGGCAGTACAGCTATGGATTAGCTGGAGTTATTGAGGGAACTACGCTTCAGGCTGGTTGTACTCATCGTGTTGAAAGTAAAGGAGGCCCCTAACTTGTCCAGCTGCTGTCTCAAGATACACTCTCCTTGGATCAGCCTCCCTGGGACCTGCCTGAACATCTTACAAGTAAAGGTATGGAAAGACGCTGACCGTGTGAGACTGTGTTATTTACCTGCACCCGACTTCACTAACTTCATAGACTTTGAGGGACCAGTCCCACCTGTAGGGGACCCGACATCTAGCTGCCTCACCATCCCCTCAGAGATCTACAGCAGCGCTGGTACAAATTACCAGAAGACTACAGGTGGCGTCACGAACTGTATATAAATCTGTCCCCTGTAAATATATCCCCAACATACGCCAGACCGCCAGGGCCACAGACCGAGCCACAGCTACCTGTGACAAAACCCCATAGACTTCCATGGGCTCGGCTCTGAGTACCCCATTGCCCTGGTAACCCACAATTGTGGTGGCGGGTCGACACACCAATATGGCCTCCTCTATACAGACAATACTGGAGGGAAGTGTGTGCTCCAATATGGCCACCTCAATACAGACAATACAGGAGGAAAGTGTGTGCTCCAATATGGCCTCCTATATACAGACAATACAGGAAGGAAGTGTGTGCTCCAATATGACCTCCTCTATACAGACAATACAGGAGGTAAGTGTGTGCTCCAATATGGCCACCTCTATACAGACAATACAGGAGGAAAGTGTGTGCTCCAATTTGGCCTCCTCTGTACAGACAATACAGGAAGTGTGTGCTCCAATATGGCCTCCTCTATACAGACAATACAGGAAGGAAGTGTGTGCTCCAATATGGCCACCTCTATACAGACAATACAGGAGGGAAGTGTGTGCTCCAATATGACCTCCTCTATACAGACAATACAGGAAGTGTGTGCTCCAATATGGTCAATAAAAAAAAAGAAATATATATTATGTACATCACTCTCCCAGGTGACATATGCAAATTGCCTCTTCAGAGAAAAAGAGGACTTGAACTCTATAGCGCCACCTGTTGGAAGTAGCGATCCTACAAGTCACAATCAACCCTTTAACGAGTCTTGCAATATGACTTAGGATAAGTCATAAGTCTCCCAAGTGACTGCATCCTACATAAGCAGAAGTAATAAAACCAGCATCACTGTAAGATTAAGAGGTGAAGAAAGTAGAAATGATGTTGGGAGGAAAGTTTAAAGAAGTTTTTGGCTTCCACCAGTGAGATGTCCTTCTTGAGCCTCTTCAGACGTCATCGCTCTTTTCTTCCATTTGTCAGGCAGGTGGATTTCCTGGGTTGTCGGTCCAGATTTACGGCTCAGATTTCGGCCTGCTTTACTAAAATTAGACTTGTAAATGGATTACGGGGTAATTACATAATCATGTACAGAGATTATCGGTGATCCTTCGGCTGGGATGTTATTCTCAGAGCAATCATATGCTTGTGGGACTTGAACAAATTTGTTAAACTGCCGTTAGACAGAGGACTAATCTGCCATGATCATTGAGATGTGCCCCCACCAAATTATTTGCCTACAGAGGTCACACAGCTGTAAGCCAAATGTACACATGAGCACTCAGCCAAGAATGCTTGCGTTGTCGATGGGGTCAAGATCCTCTGTTCCCCTCCTGACCCCTCTGTCCTCAATCCAGACACTTCTATCCCTCCTCCAGACCCCATTTGTCCTCTGTCCAGATCCTCTGTTCACCCTCCAGACATTTCTGTCCCCCTTCCAGACCCCTGTGTCTTTCCGCCATACCCCTTTTAAACTCCCTTCAGATCCCTGTTACCTCCTCCATAACCCTGTCCTCCTCCAGACCCATCTGTCCACTGTGGTGCCCTAGTTCGCCCTGCTCCCCGGATAACTTCTGATGGTGAAGATGCCAGGCCATGGACCTTGCCTTAGCTCCTGAATCCACCCTCACTCTGGAGAGTAGTTGTGTACCGTAATACACCAACCGGACTAACAAGGTAATACGAACAGAGGTAACGAAAACTGCCAAACATACAAATATACTCACACAGAGGTAAACGCTGAGGAGTGGAGGATGGGGTTAAACCAAAGTAGGAGACTAAAGGGAATTATCACACACTCAAAACCTAGCAACAGTCACAGATAACTTCACCAAACTGCTTCTCCTACAAAAACCAACAAACTCCTGCCATGCAGCATAAGCTAACTCTGACAATGAGTGCTAGCCAGGGCCTGGATTATATAGGGGATGGGAGTGGCTAACAGTGCACAGCTGAGAGCCTTAGCTCCAAGAGCTGTCAATAGAGCAGATTAACTCCTGCACTGCCAAAATAAATTTACACCATTTAATAGAAGGTGAAGTGCTTCTAACCAGTGCAGGAATAGGAGAAATAAGACGCTGCGGTCTTCTGGCTCCTCTCTGTCGTGGTAAACCCATGACAGTACTCCACTTCTACGACAAACCTCCACAACCTCAGAACCAGGTTTATCTGGGTGTGCTACGTGAAAAGACCGGATCAGCCTGGCCGCAAGGATATCAGATGCTGGTACCCACATTCTTACTTCAGGACAGTATCCCCTCCAATGTACCAGATACTGAAGCGATTGAGGGACTAAGTGAGATTCAACTATCTTAGCTATATGAAATTCCAAATTTCCATCTACAATGACTGGTAATGGTGGCAGCAGTGATGGTACAGAGGACGCAACGTATTTTTTGAGTAAAGATTAATGAAACACATTATGGATCCTAAAAGTGAGTGTCAAAGCAAGCCAGAATGCTATGGCATTGATGACGACCATAATCTTATAAGGACCGATGAATCTAGGAACCAATTTCCAAGAGTGAACCTTCAACTTAATGTTACTTGGAGACAACCACACCAAGTCACCTACACACAGGTCAGGATTCAGGATCCACCAAACAGCTACGATCAGCCACACTCTTATATTTGGACCCCATCTTCCTTAAATTATCAATAACCCTTTGCAACATAGACGTAATTGAGGATGAAAATCGTTCTTCTTCAGGTATTCCAGAAGAACGATTCCTATTAAAGGAGCTGAACTGAGGATGAAACCCGTATGCCCCGAAAAACGAGGACTTACCAGTAGACTCATGAAACGATTATTTTCCGCAAATTCAGCTAGAGGCAAGTAGGTAACCCAATCCTCCTGATTATCAGACACTAAACACCTACGATAAGTCTCAAAGTTCTGGTTAACCCGTTCAGTTTGCACATTAGACTGTGGGTGAAATGCTGAAGAGAATGACAGGTGGATCCACAAACGAGTGCAAAATGCCCTCCAAAATTTGGAAATAAACTGCACCCTCCAGGTCAGACACAATATCGGTAGGGATCCCATGTAATTTTACTATCTCACCGATGAAAATTTGTGCCAAGTTCTTGGCATTAGGTCCTTCATAAATTTATGCAGGATTTGAATTGTAACCATCTCATCATCAGGCTTACGTATAATTACCACCATCAGAACATTCCATTTATCGACATAAGGATGCTGGTCCAGGAAGATGGATCTATCCATACCGACGTCTTTCGTGAAAACACGTCGGTCAGTGCACTCCTTCATGCCTCATCCTCCCTACGGACTCCACAATCGGGGCCATCCCAATTGGGCAATTTCTACTTATGAGTAGGATTTGTACCTCGGATGAGTTGTTTGAAAGTCCTTAGAGCTTGGGGAGAGATTTCTGGCTCGTGGTTATAGCAAGAGAAGTGTTAAATGTGGCTATTCCCGCGCCAGGAATTCCAAGAGATGTGATTTTCTTACCATCAAAAAACCCAACAAAACTGAGGATTCAAGAATACGGTACATCTCTACATTTAATCACCAGTGGGAAACCATGCGGAAGATTATGAGTAGACATTGGTCCATCTTGAGAACAGAATAATAATAATAATAATCTTTATTTATATAGCGCCAACATATTCCGCAGCGCTTTACAGTTTATCAGTTTCAAAACACAAGTCATAAGTAACAACGTTAACAATACAATAATGAAAGCAAGATAAGCCGCCCCTGCTCGTGAGAGCTTACAATCTACAATGAGGTGGGGGAATACAAAGTACAGGTGTGTATATACAATGGTGCATTTACAATGATGGTCCATCCATCTTGAGGGATGGATGGAGATAGTGAATGGGCTACACACACACACACTTACACATAGAATGACTTTGATTAGTGAATGTGATAGGCCGCTCTGAACAAATGTGTTTTGATGGAGCGCCTGAAACCATGCAAATTGTGAATAGTCCTAATTTCTTGGGGTAGAGCATTCCAGAGGATTGGCGCAGCGCAGGAGAAGTCTTGGAGTCGGGAGTGGGAGGTACGGATTAGTGCAGAGGTTAGTCGAAAGTCGTTTGCAGAGCGCAGCAGTCGGTTAGGCCGATAGATAGAAATGAGGGAGGAGATGTAGGGGGGTGCTGCACTGTGGAGAGCTTTGTGGGTGAGAACCAGTACTTTGAATTGGATCCTATAATGAATGGGCAGCCAGTGTAAGGACTGGCAAAGAGCGGACGCGTCCGAGTACCGATTAGCCAGATGGATGACCCTGGCTGCTGCATTAAGGATGGACTGGAGAGGGGATAGTCGAGTAATGGGGAGGCCAAGTAATAGAGCGTTGCAGTAGTCCAGGTGGGAGTGGATCAGGGCAACAGTGAGGGTTTTTGTTGTTTCCATGGTGAGAAAAGGGCGGATTCTAGAGATGTTCTTTAGGTGTAGTCAACAAGAGCGGGCAAGAGATTGTATATGGGAAGTGAAGGAGAGATTGGTGTCAAACATAACACCCAGACAGCGAGTCTGCTGCCGAGGTGTTATTATGGTGCCGCCCACGCAGAACCCACCTTAGCAAAGTGTCTTTCAGATTCACCTGTTATGACTGGAAGAAGGGGCAAAAATCTGAGGGACATTTTGGTGAGGAGCCATTATGTGGCCAAAACACCCGATTTTTTCAAAGCTGGCAAACGTAAGTGGGGATTTTATCCATGCGGCGACTGTCTTGCATGCCGTAACCATGTACGTGCCATGTCATTCACCTCTGCTGATGGCCTTAGAGAATTTAAGATCACTGATTACATCTCGTGCAGTACCACCTATGTTGTATACTTGGCCAGATGAACCTGTAAGCTGATTTACATCGGGCTGATCTCACATGAACTTCGGGTACTAGCCAGGACCCAGATTATATAGGGATAGGAGTGGCTAACAGTGCACAGCTGAGAGCCTTAGCTCCAGGAGCTCTCAACAGAGCAGATTAACTTCTGCACTGCCAAAAGAAATTTACAGTTTAATAAGAAGGTGAAGTGCTTTTAATCAGTGCAGAAGTAGGAGAAATCAGATGCTGCGGTCTTCTGGCTTCTCTCTGTCGCAGTAAACCTGTGACAACCCCTCTGTCCCTCCTCCAAACCTTTCTGTCCCCCCTCCAGACCTCTCTGCTCCATCTCCTGATCCCTTTGTACCCACCTCCTGATCCCTCTGTTACCCCCTACAGATCCCATCTGTCCAACCTTCAGACTATTCTATCCCATCTCTCCTCGCCCAGATACGTGTCATCCTCTAGACCCCTCTGCCACCTCCTGCAGACAGTTCTACACCCCTACCCCCAAGACTTTTCCGTCCTCCTCCAGACCCCTCTGTCCACTCATCAAGACTCCTCTGTCTCCACCTCCAGAACCCTCTATCCTCCTCCAGATTCTGGCACCTCCACCCAAGTCCTCCTCAATACTCCTCTTACAGCAGCTTATCTCCAACGTCCATTCACATTTCAAGGGCACATAAACTTCAACAGGGGAGATTTCTCTTAACCCCCACAATAAGTCAGAGCAGAAAATGCTGTTCCCATATCATGGATGTGAGTGGCGGGCATGTCATATTATTATTTATTATGCAGAGATGCTGTAAAGATGACATCTCCTCCTGCTAAAGCCGTCAATTTATCGGGGTTTTTTGAAGCCAGACATGGAGGGATGACCGCCAAGAAGGCTCCATCTGAAAACAGGTTTGTCTTTGTAGGTCAAGCCCTTTAAGCAATGATTTCTCATTGGAAGGGTCCTGAGTGTGGAGAGGTCAATGACCAAGCATGTCCATTAATCACACGGAAGACCAGAAATGTACTAGAAATGGCCAGCAGGTAATCCGGATCACATCCTGACAATACCAGATCACAGACTGCTGTGAAATAGAGAAGCCAGGCTCGTGCCATCATTGACTTCTACCTGAGACTTCCCCTGCGAGTAATAACCAATTCCGTATAACTCAAATTAAACTTTGTCTAACACTAAAGTGTGCAAAACTTTTCGGAGAGGCTTCTCCACCACCTGACAATTCCAGTCCCGGCTCATGATCCCCTTTCGTTGACTTGTATGACAAAGTCGGCAGCAGACAGATCGGAGCACATGGAATATCCGTTTCCACATTCTCCAGAGCTTGGGGATATGGGAGATGAAGAAATATAAGTTCATAGCTGGAATTAGAAACTAATGAAATGATTAGTTCCCGGCAGATCCTCCGAATCACGTGGCTCATAGCTGAATCATCTCTATTAATCCCCCAGGGTTCAGAAAATGAACCCAGCCCAGTTCTGTAACACCAGATTAGATGGAAATATTAATATTGCATTAAAAAAGACAGCCAGAAAATAACTGTAAATGGCTTCATCTTCACTGAGTCTCTGAACATTCAGAGGCAGAGGGGCCCCATGCCTGAAACGCAACTGCCTGCAACGGCACATGGGCCTTGTATCTCAGACGCGGAGGGGCAGAGTATCTCAGAAGTGGAGGGGCAGAGTATTTCAGACGCGGAGGGGAAGAGTATTTCAGACGCGGAGGGGCAGAGTATCTCAGATGCGGAGGGGTAGAGTATCTCAGATGCAGAGGGGCAGAGTGTCTCAGAGGGGCTGAGTATCTCTGATGTAGAGGGGCCCAGTATCTCAGATGTAGAGGGGCTGAACCTCTATTAGAGATTTAAAGAACATTACAGTCAATATTCCAATGACACCGAGTAGAATTGGAACCAAGGTTCATCAAGACCATTAAGACCACTTTATGGGCAACTACATAATGAGCACGTCTTAGCAGGTATTTTGAAAAACTGGGGCAAGTGCTATTATTAATGGAAGCTTTCCAGTAGACGTAGACCAAATGGTCCTATAAAAAGTTTTGATTAAGGTAACACTGAAATATACCTGCATGTCTGTGTACCATGAAAGTCATCCAAATCCCTGATACAGTTATATGAAAAGTTTGGGCACCCCTATTAATCTTAAGCTTAATGTTTGATAAAAATTGGTGTTTTTGCAACAGCTATTTCAGTTTGATATATCTAATAACTATTGGACACAGTAATGTTTCTGCCTTGAAATGAGGTTTATTGTACTAGCAGAACATGTGCAATCTGCATTCAAACAAAATTTGACAGGTGCATAAGTATGGGCACCCTTATTATTTTCTTGTTTTAAATTCTCCTACCTACTTTTTACTGACTTACTAAAGCACTTTTTTTTGGTTTTGTAACCTCATTGAGCTTTGAACTTCATAGCCAGGTGTATGCAATCATGAGAAAAGCTACTTAAAGTGGCCACTTCCAAGTTATTCTCCTGTTTGAATCTCCTCTGAAGAGTGGCATCATGGGCTCCTCAAAACAACTGTCAAATGATCTGAAAACAAAGATTATTCAACATAGTTGTTCAGGGGAAGGATACAAAAAGCTGTCTCAGAGATTGAACCTGTCAGTTTCCACTGTGAGGAACATAGTAAGGAAATGGAAGAACACAGGGACAGTTCTTGTTAAGGCCAGAAGTGGCAGGCCAAGAAAAACATCAGAAAGGCAGAGAAGAATGGTGAGATCAGTCAAGGACAATCCTCAGACCACCTCCAGAGAGCTGCAGCATCAACTTGCTGCAGATGGTGTCACTGTGCATCGGTCAACTATACAACGCACTTTGCACAAGGAGAAGCTGTATGGGAGAGTGATGTGAAAGAAGCCGTTTCTGCAAGCACGCCACAAACAGAGTCGGCTGAGGTCTGCAAAAGCACATTTGGAGAAGCCAATTTCTTTTTGGAAGAAGGTCCTGTGGACTGATGAAACCAAGATGGAGTTGTTTGGTCATACAAAAAGGCGTTATGCATGGCGTCAAAAAAACACAGCATTCCAAGAAAAACACTTGCTACCCACAGTAAAATTTGGTGGAGGTTCCATCATGCTTTGGGGCTGTGTGGCCAATGCCGGCACTGGGAATCTTGGTAAAGTTGAGGGACGCATGGATTCCACTCAGTATCAGCAGATTCTTGACAATAATGTTCAAGAATCAGTGACAAAGTTGAAGTTACGCAGGGATGGATCTTTCAGCAAGACAATGATCCAAAACACGGCTCCAAATCTACTCAGGCATTCATGCAGAGGAACAATTACAATGTTCTGGAATGGCCATCCCAGTCCCCAGACCTGAAGATCATTGAACATCTGTGGGATCATTTGAAGAGGGCTGTCCATGCTCGGAGACCATCAAACTTAACTGAACTGGAATTGTTTTGTAAAGAGGAATGGTCAAAAATACCTTCATCCAGGATCCAGGAACTCATTAAAAGCTACAGGAAGCGACTAGAGGCTGTTATTTTTGCAAAAGGAGGATCTACTAAATATTAATGTCACTTTTCTGGTGGGGTACCCATATTTATGCACCTGTCAAATTTTGTTTGGATGCAGATTGCACATGTTCTGTTAGTACAATAAACCTCATTTCAAGGCAGAAACATTACTGTGTCCAATAGTAATTAGATATATCAAACTGAAATAGCTGCTGCAAAAACACCAATTTTTATAAAACATTAAGCTTAAGATTAATAGGGGTGCCCAAACTTTTTCATATAACTGTACTTCGGCACACCTCCATCGTATCCTCCGCTGCAGTTATAAAAGTCACAACTAGCTGGACATAAAGCAAATTGTGTTAATGTCATCTGCAATTCCCGGGAGAGAACGTGCCAAAAACATGAGCTGTCTGCTTTATATCCATTACGTTCCCTGTAGACCGCATCACTCCTAGTTCAGGATAATTCGTAAGGACGCCACAAATAAAAAAAAAAAAAAGTAATTCAACAATCAGGAAGGGTTACGAGGAAATAAACCAGCGTTTCCAACATGTGGCAACAAAGGGTTGATGGAAATAGTCAATTTTTACAAATGCAGTCAATGAGATTTGCATCTCATGGGTTAAAAATCCACTTCTGACCTTTTCCGGAGTGCTAATTAATGGTGACATATATTGATCTCATAAAGTGTGGGAACCAGCGAGTACAGTAGACGCAACCTGACATTTACCACTAGTTATCCTGTAACTTCATTTCGGCAGAGATTTCATTGCCACGTCAAGCCAAATGCCGAGCAACGGGTGACCGGATCACGAGATGAAGTAAGATACCAGATTAAATCATTGGTGTGTGATTTTGAGATATTAATGGATATCAATGGCCAATCCTGGGGGTCTGATACCCGGCAGCCACATCGATCGGCCGACACCTGGTGCCACGGTCGCTGTTTTTGAGACACCAGCTCAGTGTATGGATGGGTGGTGCTCCATCTCGGACACCAAGTACCTCTTGTAACTGCAGAACCTGGACTAATCCTTCAAGAAGTAAAGTTCTTTTCAATTCTTTCAAGAAGTCAGAAGTCAATATATATGCTTCTAGAAAAAGAGACAAAAAGAATCTCTTTTTGTAATGACACAACGTAGGAAAGTCCACCCGAAGGGATAGGAATTGAAACTAGTAAAAATTTAGCTTAGTCACCCTCACTACTCCTACTTTTAGGCTAGGATCAGTGCTCTCCTCCGAGGACTACATGGTGAAATCCCCAAAAAACTGAATTCCAATGGGAACCCGACAAAAGCACCCAATGGTCTCTGTGGACACAATCTGGTCTCCTCTTCCTGGCAAAATTTGTCTTTTTTAGACATTCATAAAACGTGGTTGGTTCCATCGCGGCTCTCATCAGAATACAGATTTAAGAGGATCCGAGAGAAAACTCAGCATAGTGCTGTCACGGGTGTGTCAGAGGCTGCAGACCGTCGCACTGCATCAGACTGCAGAAGGTCTCAGCAGTTTACTTCACAGACTTCTTCCTGGTCCTTCTGACTCTAGGACCCAGTGGCAACCTTTCTTCTACTCTAATGTACACACCTGGCTGGACCGGGGTGTTTATAACTCCCTGCTTGCTGCTGGGAGTTGCCACTGATATTTCCAGTTCCCTGTTGAGGCTTGGAGCTTTAGCAGTCGGCTCTCTTCATCTCTGGTGTTTGGAGGACATCTGTGTTTCTCTCTGAGTCTACTCAAGCTAAGTGTTCCCCTTGTTTGTGTATCCCATCTGTCTTCAGTGGTAGTGGGGATTGACTAGTGTTATCCTGTCCTTCCTTAAGCAGGGCTTATCACCAGGGTCAGGCAGGCGTTAGGTATCCTGCTGCTATATAGGGATGCTTAGGGCAGACAGGGTGACATTAGATCTGCCTAGGGGTCTCCACTCCTCTCTTCCCTAGTGTTGGGTTCCTTTCCCCTTATCTCTTTGTGTTGCACTTAGTCTTTCCTACACTGTTCGTGACAAGTGTACATTGAATCACAAGGCACTTTTTACCAGCATTTTTGGTGGTGTGTTATTTTGTTTCAGGTTTTTTCCAGCTGTGAACCCAAGGTAGAAAGCAGAAGTGATTTTTAACCGCTTCTGTCTTCTGTTTTCAATGAGCTCTAAGTAGCTAACGACGAGAATGGATCCAACTATCTCAAGATTGCCAGATGAATTTCGGGATAGCAGGATTGCTTGGTCTTAGCAAATCCAGGTCAGCGCTGCCAGTGATGGCACTAACGGCTGACTGTTTTTATTGAGCGGCTCACATGGATGCCCCAGTTACAGGGAAATACTGTAAAATAAAGAAAAACAGTTTTTTTAAGTATTTTTTCTGTCTTGTCTTTCAGTTTGAGCTGACGAATTTTGTGCCAAATTTATCAAATTGATGCAAAATAATAAAATTAAAATCACACCATTAAAATGTCCTTAAGCTGCAAAATTTACTTGGTGGAAAAAAAAAGTTAAAAAAATGTGTTAAACCTCTATGTGCAGGAAATTACTAAAAGGTACAGAAAGTCATAATTGGGCAAAAGTGGAGTCAGCAAGGGATTTCGACTGATGGTCACTGGCTGTTTCACTTTTCCAGAAAGCAGTTTTCCTTCCAAAAACGCGTCGCAATGTGGTTGAACGTCTTTTAAGAAAATGGCATGGTCCACAGCATGGTTGTAAATCTCCATTCATGGATATAATTCCCATATAAAATCCATTTTCTGCTCTATTTCACAGTGGAGATGCACACAATAATCCTATCAGAGCGCGGCGCTCTGAACTATGTAACCGCAGGCAGATGTTTTCCAGTTGTGTCTGATCTTCCACCTTGAGGACCATGTTTAGCTTTGCCTGTACAGAGGAGGAGATGAATGGTCGGAGCGATGGCCCATTAATCTTGGGTAGGACGGCTTCTGTTGTGGCTTACAAAGCAGAGGAGGTAGGAAAGGAACAGAGACGTCTGGATTGCATCTCCTGAGACTGGTCAAGAGAGTCGTAACTCAAGGTGTAGCTGTGAAATAAAGTAATGTGAGGGTTATGGAATTAACAGATAATCTGTGATGCTGAAATGTGAAGAGGTGGCTGGGTATGGACACACGGCAGACATGGCCGCCATCCAAAAGTGTATGTATTGTATACATCTCTATCTCTCCCCTCTTCTGTTCTACAGTCAGTACCGCTCCTCTGTGACCACTCAATGTCAAGTCGGGCCCGTACTGGCCACAGAGATCTGTGACCACTGCGGCCATCGTGACGCGTTTGACCACAGCTTTGGCTGCAGAGGTCATGTTTAAAGGGGCATTTCCATGTGAAATGTTAATGGTATACCCACAGAATAGAAGTCTAACAGATGTGAACCCACCAGATCGGATGAGACAGTGTGGAAAATGCAACGAGATGCAATAGTGAAGCCGAACGAACGAGGGCTGAACAGTGGAAATAGAGTAGTGAAGATCAGATATAGTAGAACTAAAAATGTAAAGGTGTAGTGGAAACTGGATGTAGTAGAGCTGGAACAGCAGAGTATTTGTAGTGGAAACTAGATGTAGTAGGGAGCGTGTGAAACTAACGAAGCAGAGTATTTGTAGCGGAGACCAGATGTAGTAGAGCTGAAACAGCAGAGTATTTGTAGTGGAAACTAGATGTAATAGAGCTGGAACAGCAGAGTATTTGTAGTGGAGACCAGATATAGTAGAGCTGGAACAGCAGAGTATTTGTAGTGGAAACCAGATGTATTAGAGCTGGAACAGCAGAGTATTTGTAGTGGAAACTAGATGTAATAGAGCTGGAACAGCAGAGTATTTGTAGTGGAGACCAGATATAGTAGAGCTGGAACAGCAGAGTATTTGTAGTGGAAACCAGATGTATTAGAGCTGGAACAGCAGAGTATTTGTAGTGAAGACCAGATCTAGTAGAGCTGGAACAGCAGAGTATTTGTAGTGGAGACCAAATGTAGTAGAGCTGGAACAGCAGAGTATTTGTATACTTGTAGTGGAGACCAGATGTAGTACAGCTGGAACAGCAGAGTATTTGTAGTAGAGACCAGATGTAGTACAGCTGGAACAGCAGAGTATTTGTAGTGGAGACCTAATGTAGTAGAGCTGGAACAGCAGAGTATTTGTATATTTGTAGTGGAGACCAGATGTAGTAGAGCTGGAACAGCACAGTATTTGTAGTGGAGACCAAATGTAGTAGAGCTGGAACAGCAGAGTATTTGTATATTTGTAGTGGAGACCAGATGTAGTAGAGCTGGAACAGCAAAGTATTTGTAGTGGAAACCAGATGTAGTAGAGCTGGAACAGCAGAGTATTTGTAGTGGAAACTAGATGTAGTAGAGCTGGAACAGCAGAGTATTTGTAGTGGAAACCAGATGTAGTAGAGCCGGAACAGCAGAGTATTTGTAGTGGAAACCAGATGTAGTAGAGCTGGAACAGCAGAGTATTTGTAGTGGAAACTAGATGTAATAGATTTGGAACAGCAGAGTTTTGTGTGAAACCAGATGTAGTAGACTGAAACAGCAGAGTATTGTAGGTGGAACCAGATGTAGTAGAACTGGAATTTTGAGTTCCATGTACTGACACAGTATTTGTAATGACAATGGACTTCCTGGAAAGCTCAGGTGGTGGCGCAGAGGTTGCGTTACATTACCTGGCAGCATGATGTCATTGGAGAGCAGTGAAATGCAGTGGTAATCTGATGTACAGGAGAAGAGAAGGAACTGTCAGCAAAAGAGACCAGAGGCCGCGCTCGGTGCTCAAGATGGGGCAGGTGACTCACACGAGCATGACTGTTTGTCTAACTCCCACAGAAGGGAATGGAGCCGTGCACAAAAGGCAGGAAGAGGAGGGTTTTAGAGAAGGTTGTGGGCGTCACCGGCGGGACATGAAACTAGCAAATATTTATACATGTGTAAGGTGGGAATACTCTTCATTCCTCCTTGGGGGCGCTACAGAAGCTTCAACACTGACTGCCAGGTTCCCTCACAAATCACAGATGATCGAGGCAGTCTGCCTTTATGGATCATGTGAATGGTCGTCTATTTTTAAGACATAGTCTGCTTACAGAAGGGCCGACCAAGTGAGGGGAACCGCCTCTACCCTATGAAAGCCATCTTGTCTGTACACAACAACCCCTTAAAAAAGACCTTTTAAGTATTCACAGGACATGGCCTAATGCAGGGCCCTCAATAAAATGGTAGAAATACAAAATCCGAAAAATCTGCTCAATGTGTTCTTTCTGGAGGGGCGGAGCTTGACAAAGGATCGGCAGTGTTCCTTGTGTCATGCTCCGCCCCCTAGCACAATGTATCAGCTGTGTCTGAATTGTTACTTTTACATTCTTCACTTTCTTCAGCAGAATTTTGATCTCGGGAAGGAACGACTCTCACTGGAAAACACCGTCCGATCTCCAGGCACCAAAATGTTTGTTTAAAGTAAAAGGGTTTGTAAAGTCCTGAACGATAAAAAGATTAAAAAGGTGCGGACAGAAGATCTGACAAAATAGTGAGAGACCAAAAATCTGGTGCAAGTGAGAAAGAAAACATCCAATGCCGGGAAACAAGAGAAAACTGGATGCAACACATCAGGAGGATGAACGGTATGTTCTATATCAATCCAACCATCCAGAATATCTGATAATCCAGAACATGTCAGCTCCAATTACCGTAACACCAGATTAAAGGAACCTTACTGTGTAACCATGAAACCGCCATACTATATGCCATCCACATCATGCGACTGAGCTGTCAGCTTCTTTTCACATTCTCTGTACCGCCTGAGTATTCAAGTAGTAGCACGTGCTGATACTACGTGCCTTCCTGGAGATAGCCATCTGACTAATCCAGCTCTGCTATTGCTGGGCTCTGCTGCAGCTATTAAGCGTGTGGCTCCTGACATACACTTCTCTGCTATTCCAAGGCGCTGCCCGCACATTCAGCTCTGCTACATAGAAGTATCTGCCAACTCAGCTACTCCCATCTTCTGTTCGCACACTCAGATCTGCTACATCAAGCTGCCCGACTGCCAACTCAGTTTCGTTGTTCAATATACATTACTCAGACTTTACAAGATTCTGGCCGCTCAATTGACTCTTCTATTCCTAGGTGCTTATGCGCATCTCCTCCATTGCTGATCCACGAGCCATCCAGCATATCCAGCTCTGCAGATCCACAAGATATCCAGCATATCCAGCTCTGCAGATCCACAAGATATCCAGCATATCCAGCTCTGCAGATCCACAAGATATCCAGCATATCCAGCTCTGCAGATCCACAAGATATCCAGCATATCCAGCTCTGCAGATCCACAAGATATCCAGCATATCCAGCTCTGCAGATCCACAAGCCAAACAGCAATTCCAGCTATGCTGTTCCATGCTGTTCCATGTGTCGCCCGGTCTATCCTACTACACTGCACCAACGCATTCGGTCCGTGCTTTTTATCCAGACCTACAGCTTAGAGAATCCACATCAACAGTTAAGCTCATAATAGTGATGTTTTCCCATAGTCTGTTAGTCTTCTAGGCACATGGAAGAAGGGATGGACTATTGGTATAACCTGTGCAGTTGCACAGGAGCCCAAGAGGTAAGGGCCCCCTTTATACCTAAAAAACAGGTGGAGTGATGCATGAGTTATTGAACCCATATATTGCTCTTGCAGAGGCACATGGCTCAGCAGTGGAGGAAATACACACACACCCAGGAATAGCAGAGTCAAGTGAGTAGACATTTTGGAAAGGCAGGGAAATGAATATTAGAACAACAGAGCTGAGTGGGCAGTCAGGCAGGGCACATTGATATAGAAGAGCCGAGTGTGTGAACAGCAACTGAGAGCAGCAGAGCCGAGTGGGCAGTCAGGCACGGCACATAGATATAGAAGAGCCGAGTATGTGAACACAACTGGGAGCAGCAAAGCCGAGTGGGCAGTCAGGCACGGCACATAGATATAGAAGAGCCGAGTATGTGAACAGCAACTGGGAGCAGCAGAACCGAGTGGGCAGTCAGGCACGGCACATAGATATAGAAGAGCCTAGTGTGTGAACAGCAACTGGGAGCAGCAGAACCGAGTGGGCAGTCAGGCACGGCACATAGATATAGAAGAGCCGAGTATGTGAACAGCAACTGGGAGCAGCAAAGCCGAGTGGGCAGTCAGGTACAGCACATAGATATAGAAGAGCAGAGTGTGTGAACAGCAACTGGGAGCAGCAGAACCGAGTGGGCAGTCAGGCACGGCACATAGATATAGAAGAGCCTAGTGTGTGAACAGCAACTGGGAGCAGCAGAACGAGTGGGCAGTCAGGCACGGCACATAGATATAGAAGAGCAGAGTGTGTGAACAGCAACTGGGAGCAGCAGAACCGAGTGGGCAGTCAGGCACTTTAATATAGAAGAGATGAATATGTGGACAGTGCCTTCGAGTCTTCTGACTGTGTCCACTCCAAGACTGAAGCAAGGGTTGTACGGGGCATACTAGTATCACTCTCTCATCTGCCACTAGGGCAGCTTCGCCAGACTTACACTTGTAGCGTGTGAGCAGCTGTAATATACCGCACAGCTATCATAGGGGGCTTCCAGTAAGGAGAGTCTCCTACGCACTCAGAGGAGGCAGCGGGAGGCCAAACCGAAGCCAACAAGTAGGCTGATTACAAATGAGAAAATTTACTTTTCAGTGACAAAGTGGAAGTCCTCCATAATATGGCATCCATTGGAGAAGTGAAAACAGTAAAAGTTGCACTTATGGAGAAAAAAAACCCATCTGTGTACATGAGTGATGTCAGCTACACATGACTCCTAGGATCCCACACCCAGGCCTGATGGCCCAGCAGTGCCGACTTCAGTGTGAGGGATTTCTAGAACTAGAACATCCATTATTTTAGGTGAATATACCGGATTATATTCTCCTTCTTCGCATGCTTGTCCAGCAGCACACACACGCTGGAGATGTGACCAGCTCAGACGGAGCTTATAGCGATCGTTCTTGCACTAACCACGTTCCCAGCAGGAGTTTGGGGACTTTCAGCAGGTGTCACAATGAAATCTGGCAGACGAGGAAATGTCCCAATACCCCGGCTCACAAATTTCTCCCTTTCCATCCATATATGTCTTCTCTTCGTACAGTGACATTTTTCCCCATTGTCTTATAACATTTAGTCATCTTCTTTATTGTCTTATGTTTAATTATCCTCGGACGTCACCGAGATGTTTGGGGTTGTAAGATGGAGATGACAAGGAAAAGCTGAAGAGACAATCCGCAGCATGCAGAAGGGCTGACGGTACGTCGGGAGGAGAAAGCTTTCCAGGTCATGAGAGAAGTGACAAACACGATGATTATTACAGCCTGCAATTTTTGAATGTTGTTGTGGGGTCTTTTGTGATCTCTTGCATGAGTCGTCACTGCGCTCTTGGAGTAATTTTGGTCGGCCGTCCACTCCTGGGAAGGTACACCACTATTCCATGTTCTCGCCATTTATGGATAATGGCTCTCACTGTGGTTTGCTGGAGTCCCAAAGCTTTAGAAACGGCTTTATAACATTTTACAGACTGATAGATCTCAATTACTTTGCTTCTCATTTGTTCAAGAATTTCTCTGGATCACGGCATGATGTCTAGCTTTTAAGGATCTTTTGGTCTACTTCAGTTTGTCAAGCAGGTCCTATTTAAGTGATTTCTTGATTGAGAACAAGTGTGGCAGTAATCAGGCCTGGGTGTGACTAGGGAATGTGAACTCAGCTTCCCAAAGATGTGATAAACCAGTTAATTTATGTTTTAATGATGGGGGGATTACTTTTTCACACAGGGCCCTGTAGGTTTGGATTTCTTTTTACCTTAATAATAAAGACCTTCATTTATAAACTGCATTGTGTGATTACTTGTGTTATCTTTGTCTAATATTTAAATTTGTTTGGTGATCGGAAACATTGAAGTTTGACAAACACGTAAAAGAATAGGAAATCAGGAAGGGGGCAATTAGCAATCGTGCAATTTTCACATTAGTCACTGGGCCTATTTTAGATTCATATATCCTATACTTTTAGGAATCATTTTCAGCAGACTCATAATCATCCTAGGCAGAAATGGAAGGACTTGATAACACAGGATCCACCAATCACAAAAAGCGATGTCACAACTCACCCTCTTCCCACTCCCTTCATAATGATCTCTGCACATACTCATTAGTGCAAAAGATAGGCTCACAGTCCGTTCATTGCTGCTAATATACATGTGCATTTCCTGAAACAACAGGAAGTTACAGTCTAAAAAAAAAGCCCCGGTGGCCGATGTGGGAATTGCAAGATTTCTTATTTTATTTATTTAATAAAGATTGTGATATGGGAATGAAAAATAAAACACGTAACAAAAAAAAAAAAAAAAGATTTATGGCATTTTTTTGATAAATGTGCTTCCAAACATTAGAATGCGGGAAGTACAGTGTGGCTATGGGGGCTTGCGATGTCTAACACTCATATGCCACATGATTCCTATACAGCTGGTCAAATATGAAAAGCTGCGATTCCAATAATCGGGACATGATCTGGGTTTATAATTAGAAGTCATTGAATTCCGGACTGTATAGAACAATTAGCATAATCTGGGCTGACAGTGATCGCCTGTGCCAAGACCACCCCGACCGCACTGGCCCAATTATTACCGGGCACGGACCATTGGGCGCGTGGTAATTCTATTTACCCTGCAATGTGAATCTTCTCGGCGGCGCCTGTGAGCAATCACCGGGGTTTATGAATATGCTCACTGTCAGTGGAGGACTCACAATGCCGTCTGCTGAATAATTATGTATGTTCTGGAGTGACGGAGGCTTGCGGGAAAACATCGGTTATTTCTGTCCGTTTCAGAAAGATTTTTGGTGGCCTTCGGCTTGATCTCGAGCCATGGTGACTTGATGGGTGAACGTTCTGTAGGAAGATCGATCTTGTGGAAGCCTAGACAGGTCCACCTTGGTCTTAGTATCCAGCCATCAGGTTCTGGTCTTCCTTATGTTCCTTTTATTCTTCCGACCATGATGTCCTTCTCCAGTGGTCGCTCTCTTCGTATGGTGTGTAGGCGAGTCGTAGCTTGGTGACCCTCTTGACTTTCCAAATTCCTAAACAGGGGACACATCTCAAATTCTACCATGCATGACCGTGGCGGATACGGGCGTGACACGGCGCCAACGTTATACCGCACCCTCTAGAAAATCCCTCTCCAATCTCTACTTCAACTAATCTCCGAGAAAAGTCTTCATGGTGTGAGAAGCTGGAAGCAATTGGCCAGACCATGACCACTTTTTTTTTTGGGACCACACCACCTCCACGATCATTTCATCGAGGCACAAAAAAACTTCCTGCAATTTCCGGTTTCAGGGCGGTATCGGTGACGGGGCGAGAGCTTTGACAACTCTTCCAATATCTAGAGGGTTGGCAACGAGGAGAAACGTGAACTTCAGATACCAATTATTTCTAGGACGAGTTCTGAATGTTCTAACTGGATCAAGAAAAACACATTCACTCCAAGAACCTCAAAAAGAAGCAAACGGGGAAAAAAAAAATCAAGAAACAAAAAAAATGAGAACTTCAATTTACGTTCTATAAGATCAGGATTGACATGGAGGACACGCGGCAAAATGGGTCCAAACAGGATTAAAGGGGATGTTCCCTGAGTTACTTTTCCTCCGATGTTCCGGGTCACATCAACACCGCTGCAGACAATCGGTGATCGTTCTGAGCACCTTGCCTTTGAGAAAAATCAATATTTTTATCCTGTGCTAGCACAGATCCCTTAGCAGAACCATAGTCCCTAGCGGTGGCTTTAAAAGAAGGTCTAGTCCATATCAGACAACCCCTTTAAGAAACTGGAGCGCTGCACAATCCGCACCGACTCAGACTAAAGTTCAGGCTCAAACCGAAACAGATGGAGACTTTTAAATGGTTATTTTTTTTTTTTTTTTTTATTTCCTCAAATATCTTTTTGTTGCAGAAAAAAAAAAGATATTTTGGAAAAAAAAAAAAAATTAAAATTGAAAGAACTGGATATTCAATTACAAAACCAAAGTGAATGAACATCTGGATTTATGGTAAAAGGGCGGCAGAAGCCAAGCGGACCGCAAAGTGAGCAATCGCTGCACACAAAGCGTCACTTTCCAGAAACCCCGTCCTGCTGCACAAGGGTAGAACGGAGGTAAAAACAGAACCGTTCCCCTTCCACCATTACACGTGCGCTGTCATGTTATTTTTTTTTTTTCACTTAAAGGGGTTCTTCCCATTTTTAGAGATGGGCATTGTCGGATAGAGCTCGTAAAAACAATCACTTTTGCAATTTACCGTTTAGTAAAATTTGCAGCCGTTCTTGAGATATTAACACTTTTCTTTCGTTTCCATCTCGTTGCCTAGGAGACTGACCACTGCTGCTATCTATCTCACAGCAGTGGCGAAACGTGCAGTTCTCACGAGCTCTTTTCTATTGAACTTGTAAGCGCTGCTTTGAAGCTGTCCGGGATCGCTGGAAACAACGGTTACCTCCTAATCTCAGCCAGCTTCAGTGCAGCGCTTATAAAGCTAGACAGTAGCAGCGGTGGTCGGTTACCTAGGCAATGAAATGTAAACAAAAGTGTTAATATCTCAAGAACGGCTGCAAATTTTAATAAACAGTAAATTGCAAAAGGGTTGTTTTTACAAGCACTATCCGACAATAACCACAATACCCACATGTGAAGATGGGAAGAATAACCCTTTAAATGCATGTATGTTTGCCTTACATAGTTACATAGGTTGAAAAAAAAAAACCTAGTACATCAAGTTCAACCTTTCTCCACCAATTCTATAATCTATTTTTTGAATTTGTCTACTGAGTTAACTGAGAATCTATCAGTGAGCTGGTTCTGACAGGAGAGTTTATAACTTTTCTTCCTTCTTCTGGGCTCTTTTCATCTGTTTTATGACCACATGAAAAGTTGAGCTGAAACGTGCTGTCATTAATCAGCCGAGAATGGTTCAGGAAAACAAAAGATAAGAGTTATAAACGAACCAATAAGAACGAGCTCACTGATGGTTTCTCAGGTAACTCGTTCTTCAGAGAGTCGACCACAATGTCTATAGAAGGCAAAAGGATCAGGATCCACATCTATTTGCCAGAATGGAGAGCACCTCCTTTATAGGATCCTATTTACTGTCGGCCCCAACACATCTCTTCCAATTTACAATCACCCCACTGATTTTAATGTGGGCTGTGTAATGCTTGATCTCACCTGTGGTGGCGCTGTAGAGAAAACTAACGGTTGTTATCATGAAGGCAAGGTATAGGTGGCTGCAGGTTTAATCTATAGCGACCACTAGAGGAAAAATGTGGTATTACACGGTGCAAATGCAAAAGAAACTGCATCCACATAAAACCTAATATCAGCCCTCTGCTCTTCCTAATACTCACCTAGGCAGATATTATATTATGTGGACTGGGTTATGGAAGGAGTGACCCAGGTGGGACAACCCCTTTAAGTAATGGGGCACATATGTGATGCAGACAGCTAGGGGCGGCTGAAGATGTGACGTCACTGATGAGATGTAGAAATTCCCATACAGAGGTTATAGTTAATGATTTTTAGATACTTTTAGGTGACTTCAGTTTATTGATCTGTATGAAAACAATAGACGAGGAAGTTTGATAAGAAGCTGCAGGCAAAATAACTCAGGACAAGTAAAGGCTAAATGAGGACAATGGTGCACAGAAGAAAGCGAAAAAGGGCATATCTTAAAAGTATAACTCCATCTGCACTTTTGGCCAAAGTTAGAGAACTCTACAAACTCCCAAAGTTCCACTGGGTTGTGTCCATGCCAGACAAAAAGCCATGGAAAGTCTTAACACCGTCTGAGATCTATCAGTAATTAGAAAGCAATTCTGCCACTTAGTGACAAATAATATCAGCTGGTTCATCTGATGACCTATAAAAAGGTGTCTCCTTACCAAGGTGCCACACAAGAATCAACTTATGATGGGTAAAACCAGTGAGCTGTCTCAAGACCTTTGCAACCTTATTGTTGCAAAACACGCTGGTGGTTACCGGAGAACTATAAATGACTCTGACTTTAAGATGACTATGGACCATTCTTCCACCGTCTCCAGTGCTTCTTAAAGGGCTCCTAACATCCATCATCTGTTTGGAGGTCTCGTATACACAACTCTGTCTGAGGCAGGTCCCATGAAGGGTGGACACCAGCCGGTGGGACTCTACAGAGCACCGTAACTGCAGCGTAGTGCCGGAGACCAGATCCCTGGGAAACGTATTACCATCGGCTGCCGGGAAATCTGTAAGTTACATTTTACCAGATGTTATAAAGTCACATCTCATTGTGATCTATGAAAGATGATAAGACGCAGCCGTCCCGATGCTGAATAATCCATTATTCCTGGTGCACGATCCCAGCATTTCACTGCCAGGATTTTCCCCGATGCCCACAACGTAGTGCGGCTCTCAGACGACATCCCCGCCGAATAGTCCGGCTTCTATAAATTCTGATGCAGACAGGACACTTCACCCAGCATAAAACGCCATATAAAATGCTGATTTAGGACACATTGCTTTGAATTTACTAAATGCACGAGGTCAAAAAGACTCCGCAAAAGTCCTAAAAAGCGAATCTGTCCTGAGAAAGTGAGCGATTATTGCAACCAGAAATGTTTGACTATTTTTTTCTCATAATCGTTCATGAAAAAAACAAAAAAAAAGAAAATTCCAGTAATTTTTTTTACTACAATTTTTCCCACCAGCCACAGTGTACAATCATCTATAGCCCCTATGTACGTGTGATTACTCTTATATATGACCGGTCTTTTTGGCATTAATTTCACACCAATTATGGCAATTTATCTCGGAAGCAAGACTTACCGTACATGTGCCAATAGATACTTTTACTTCATTCACTTCCAGCCCCCGATATTCAGTTTATAATCCACTCTCAGTTTCAGATTTTTTAGTGTCCCCCCATCAATAATACATGGTGGATGTGAGGTTTGTGTGTCCCGGATGCTGCAGTCTTCCCCAGCTTTATTTCTAGGGTGATTTCCTTTTCTATGGCTAATGAGGAGGAATCATGCTTTTCTCCCCACCTACAGCCTAAATGATCTGCCCTCCCTGATAACGTGCTTTCATCCCTCTCCTCTCTGATCTGCTGGGTAGGACTGTTTCTCCTCACGGCTGCTATCTTTAACAGTAAAGTAAGGAAGAGGGAGATGATCAGATGGAGGTTTTATTAGTATTTTGACTGATCAGTGGGGGTCTCAAAACCAGGACCCCAAACAATCAGCAGCCCTGTGCAGCGCCTGTCATATATAATAACATTTGTACAGTGACAGTTACACTTTAATGTATTGAAAGCAGGAAAAATGAGCAAGTGCAAACATCTAAGTGAATTTCACAAGAAAAATTAACTAGGTCAGATAATCTCCAAAATGATCTTGTGGGTTGTTCCAGGTATACGGCAGATCTTGTAGGGTGTTCCCTGTATATGGCAGGTCTTGTGGGGTGTTCCCAGTATATGGCAGGACTTGTGGGGTGTTCCCAGTATATGACAGGTCTTGTGGGGTGTTCCCAGTATATGACAGCTCTTGTGGGGTTATCACAGCAAATTACATGTTGGATCCTCTGGGGTGCTCCCAGTATATGAGTTATTTGTGGGGTTATGCCAGTATATGTTGGGTCCTCAAGGATGTTCCCAGTATATGACAGTTAGGCCAGGGTCACACTTGCGAGAAACTCGCAAATGTGACCCCGGCCTTATTGTGGGGTTGTGCCAGAATATGTTGGGTCCTCTGAGGTGTTCCCAGTATATGACAGATCTTGTAGGATGGTGCCAGTATACGTTGGGTCCTCTGAGGTGCTCCCAGTATATGACAAGCCTCATGAGGTGGTGCCAGTATATGTTGGGTCCTCTGGGGTGTTCCTAGTATAGGACAGCTATTGTGGGGTGGTGCCAGTATATGTTGGGTCCTCTGTGGTGTTCCCAGTATATGACAGTTATTGTGGGGTGGTGCCAGTATATTTTGGGTCCTCTAAGATGTTCCCGGTATATGACAGGTCTCGCGGGATGGTGCCAGTATATGTTGGGTCCTCTGATGTGTTCCCAGTATATGACAGTTATTGTGAGGTTGTGCCAGTATATGTTGGGTCCTCTGATGTGTTCCCAGTATAGGACAGGTCTCATGGAATGGAGCCAGTATATGTTGAGTCCTCTGGGGTGTTCCCAGTATATGACAGGTCTCGTGGGTTGGTGCCAGTATATGTTGGGTCCTCTGATGTGTTCCCAGTATATGACAGTTATTGTGAGGTTGTGCCAGTATATGTTGGGTCCTCTGAGGTGTTCCCAGTATATGACAGGTCTCGTGGGTTGGTGCCAGTACATGTTGGGTCCTCTGATGTGTTCCCAGTATATGACAGTTATTGTGAGGTTGTGCCAGTATATGTTGGGTCCTCTGAGGTGTTCCCAGTATATGACAGGTCTCGTGGGTTGGTGCCAGTATATGTTGGGTCCTCTGATGTGTTCCCAGTATATGACAGTTATTGTGAGGTTGTGCCAGCATATGTTGGGTCCTCTGAGGTGTTCCCAGTATATGACAGGTCTCGTGGGTTGGTGCCAGTACATGTTGAGTCCTCTGGGGTGTTCCCAGTATATGACAGGTCTCGTGGGTTGGTGTCAGTATATGTTGGGTCCTCTGAGGTGTTCCCAGTATAGGACAGTTATTGTGAGGTTGTGCCAGTATATTTTGGGTCCTCTAAGGTGTTCCCGATATATGACAGTTCTCGCGGGATGGTGCCAGTATATGTTGGGTCCTCTGAGGTGTTCCCAGTATATGACAGTTATTGTGAGGTTGTGCCAGTATATGTTGGGTCCTCTGAGGTGTTCCCAGTATAGGACAGTTATTGTGGGGTGGTGCCAGTATATGTTGAGTCCTCTGGGTGTTCCCAGTATATGACAGGTCTCATGGAATGGAGCCAGTAAATGTTGAGTCCTCTGGGGTGTTCCCAGTATAAGACAGGTCTCGTGGGTTGGTGCCAGTATATGTTGGGTCCTCTGGGGTGTTCCCAGTATAGGACAGTTACTGTGGGGTGGTGCCAGTATATGTTGGGTCCTCTGGGGTGTTCCCAGTATATGTTGGGTCCTCTGGGGTGTTCCCAGTATATGTTGGGTCCTCTGGGGTTTAACCAGTATATGTTGGGTCCTCTGGGGTGTTCCCAGTATATGTTGAGTCCTCTGGGGTGTTCCCAGTACATGACATTTCTTGTGACGTGTTCCCAGTATACAGCAGGTCTTGCGGGATATTTCCAGTATGCTGTGGTTAGTATACATGACACATTAGTAACACAGCACGGGGGGCAGAGAGGTGGGCTGTAACCTGTAACCATGGAGATATATTAGAACTGTATACAGTAACGGTATGCGATATTTCATGAGGTCACTTTGCAGAATTGCTTTGCTGCTCTTCCATTTTCGATGCACGGGAACGATATAACAATGGTTGATAAGAGGGAACGCCGCTATTAGGGGCATCAGGATTGTGAAATCTTCCTGCCATCGTCTGCAGTAAAACTGAAATCTGAACAAGACGCTGAGAGCTTCTCTGATGAGATAATGCCGCTGTGACGAGGAGTAAAGCATCCAGACGGGAGAGCTCAGGTAATGGATGAATTCGGAGAGAGTTTACAAGAAGCAAATTATGTGAAGATGAAGCGGCAGGACGGTGAATAGAATCTGAATCCAGCAGAAACAGAATGGAAGCATTACACTCATTAAAGGCAAAAGTCCAGCGCCGATCAAAACGGGGCAAAGTTCAGACAGCATTCCAGCACAATGAGAGCCGGGACTGCTCACCAGTAAGGTCACAGTGACACAGAATCACAGGCATTTATTAGGACCGCACTGTAACTGCTATTATCCTCTGCACGTCCATCATTAAGAGGATCCGTAGGCTGTATCTGGAATTAGGCAGCAATACCAGTCACAACCACAGACATTTTTTGAAAAAAGTATTTTTTTTTTTATTCCAAACCATGGTAGCTGGCTGCATGGGAACCTACCCGAGCCTCTTCCAGCACGTACTTTACAATCATGCGTCCTCCTGCAACTTTCCCTTTGTGCTAATTCTTTTATACTGAAACTACCTGATTTGTGCAATTTACCATTTTTTTATTTTCTTGCAGTTATGGGTTCACCTAGTGAGGTGGATTCTCTGACCGGCAGGTCATGGTAGACAAAACGGACCGAAGGCGACGGCACAGGGGGGCAGGACTTGCCAGATGACAAATGGAACAGTGAGGACCAGGACAGGAGGGTTTGTTGGACGGCATGCAGAAAGCACCATCAGAAGACAGAGAGCCGGGAATGACACGCACAGACACTACATATGTATAGTGAATTCAGGACTGGCAGCAGCATTTGTAGTGTGAACAGCTCCAAAGAAAAGTTGGTTATGCTTACAGCAGACGAAGAGGTTAATTAACAAACAACTGAACCGCTGCTGACGTCAGTGGTGAAGAGAAAAACCTGTCCATAGCGAGTATTTTGATGCAGCAGGGTTTTTAGTGTGAACAAGTCCAGAGAAGAGTTCATTATGCTTACAGCAGATGAAGAGGTTAGTTGCTGATCTGAGTGAGAAAGTAAAAGCAGATTGTAGAAACAAATAGGACACAGGGTAACCGAACACAAAGTTACTTAAACCTATGTAATACTCAGATGCACGAGTGCCATAGCTTTGGGTGATGATGTCACTGGCGTTCACAGGGCAACTTGTGACACCTGATGTGGAACACGGCAAGGAGAGAAATAACCATACAGGAAGGCAGGAAGGGAGCCGAGACAGGTGTGTAACACTTGTATTGGAGAGATATGCATTGTTCTCTGCACTTTCAGACTTTTGATCTTAATTGAATGACAATGCAGAAAATCTGTAAATTACTATATTTATAAACATTATTGTTTTACCCACAAAAAAAAAAATCATTCAACAGGTGCCAACCACTAGGTGTCTCCCTACTGTCTAACTTACTGTCCACTGCCTGTTGTCAAGAGTAATCAGTATCTAGCAGCAGATAGGCTGAGATGGATTACACTAAATGGGTGCACGGCTTTTTCAACCAACAGGAAGTGAGGGCGGGTCACTATCAATCTACAGGAAGTGGAGGCGGGTCACTATCAATCTACAGGAAGTGGAGGCGGGTCACTATCAATCTACAGGAAGTGGGGGCGAGTTACTGTCAATCTACAGGAAGTGGGGGCGGGTCACTATCAATCTACAGGAAGTGGAGGCGGGTCACTATCAATCTACAGGAAGTGGGGGTGGGTCACTATCAATCTACAGGAAGTGGGGGCGGGTCACTATCAAACTACAGGTGGAGGCGGGTCACTATCTACAGGAAGTGGAGGCAGGTCACTATCAATCTACAGGAGGTGGAGCCGGGTCACTATCAATCTACAGGAAGTGGAGGCGGGTCACTATCAATCTACAGGAAGTGGAGGCAGGTCACTAACAATCTATAGGAAGTGAGGGTGAATCACTATCAATCTACAGGATGTGAGGGTGAATCATTATCAATCTACAGGAAGTGAGGGCGGGTCACTAAATCTACAGGAAGTGAGGTCGGGTCACTATCAATCTACAGGAAGTGGGGGCGGGTCACTAAATCTACAGGAAGTGAGGGTGGGTCACTATCAATCTACAGGAAGCGTGGGGGCAAGTAACTATCAATCTACAGGAAGTGGAGGCGGGTCACTATCAATCTACAGGAAGTGGAGGCGGGTCACTATCAATCTACAGGAAGTGGGGGCAGGTCACTATCAATCTACAGGAAGTGGAGGCGGGTCACTAACAATCTACAGGAAGTGAGGGTGAATCACTATCAATCTACAAGACGTGAGGGTGAATCACTATCAATCTACAGGAAGTGAGGGCGGGTCACTAAATCTACAGGAAGTGAGAGCGGGTCACTATCAATCTACAGGAAGTGGGGGTGGGTCACTAAATCTACAGGAAGTGAGGGTGGGTCACTATCAATCTACAGGAAGCGTGGGGGCAAGTAACTATCAATCTACAGGAAGTGGAGGCGGGTCACTATCAATCTACAGGAAGTGGGAGCGGGTCACTATCAATCTACAGGAAGTGGGGCAGGTAACTATCAAACTACAGGAGGTGGAGGCGGGTCACTATCAATCTACAGGAAGTGGAGGCGGATCACTATGTATCTACAGGAAGTGGAGGGCAAGTAACTATCAAACTACAGGAGGTGGAGGCGGGTCACTATCAATCTACAGGAAGTGGAGGCGGGTCACTATGTATCTACAGGAAGTGGAGGACAAGTAACTATCAAACTACAGGAGGTGGAGGCGGGTCACTATCAATCTACAGGAGGTGGAGGCAGGTCACTATCAATCTACAGGAAGTGGAGGCGGGTCACTATCTACACAAAGTGGGGGCAGGTCACTATCAATCTACAGGAAGTGGAGGCGGGTCACTATCAAGCTACAGGAGGTGGAGGCGGGTAACTATCTACAGTAAGTGGGAGCGATTTACTATCAATCTACAGGAAGTGGGGCGGGTCTATCAATCTACAGTAAGTGGGGGTGGGTCACTATCAATCTACAGGAAGTGGGGGTGGGACACTATCAATCTAGAGGAAGTGGGGCTGGTCACTATCAATCTACAGTAAGTGGAGGTGGGTCATTATCTACAAGAAGTGGGGGCAGGTCATTATCAACCTACAGGAAGTGAGGGCAGGTCATTATCAATCTACAGGAAGTGAGGGTGGGTCACTATCAATCTACAGGAAGTGGGGGCAGGTCACTATCAATCTATAGGAATTGGAAGCGGGTCACTATCAATCTACAGGAAGTGGGGGTGGATCACTATCTACAAGAAGTGGGGGCAGGTCACTATCAATCTACAGGAAGTGGGGCAGGACCTTATCAATCTACAGGAAGTGGGGGTGGGTCACTATCAATCTACAGGAAGTGGTTACAGGTCACTATCAATCTACAGGAAGTGGGGCAGGACCTTATCAATCTACAGGAAGTGGGGCAGGACCTTATCAATATACAGGAAGTGGGGTGGGTCACTATCAATCTACAGGAAGTGGTTACAGGTCACTATCAATCTACAGGAAGTGGGGCAGGACCTTATCAATCTACAGGAAGTGGTTACAGGTTACTATCAATATACAGAAAGTGGGGCAGATCACCATCAATCTACAGGAAGTGGGAGCAGATCACCATCAATCTACAGGAAGTGGGGGTGGATCCCTATCGATCTAAAGGAAATTGGTGCAGGTCTTTATCAATCTACAGCAAGTTAGAGTGGGTCACTATCAATCTACAGGAAGTGGGGGCGGGTCACTATCAATCTACAGGAAGTGGGGCAGGACCTTATCAATCTACAGGAAGTGGGGGTGGGTCACTATCAATCTACAGGAAGTGGTTACAGGTCACTATCCATCTACAGGAAATGGGGCAGGACCTTATCAATCTACAGGAAGTGGTTACAGGTCACTATCAATCTACAGGAAGTGGGGCAGGACCTTATCAATCTACAGGAAGTGGGGCAGGACCTTATCAATATACAGGAAGTGGGGGTGGGTCACTATCAATCTACAGGAAGTGGTTACAGGTCACTATGAATCTACAGGAAGTGGGGCAGGACCTTATCAATCTACAGGAAGTGGGGGCAGGTCACTATCAATCTATAGGAATTGGAAGCGGGTCACTATCAATCTACAGGAAGTGGGGGTGGATCACTATCTACAAGAAGTGGGGGCAGGTCACTATCAATCTACAGGAAGTGGGGCAGGACCTTATCAATCTACAGGAAGTGGGGGTGGGTCACTATCAATCTACAGGAAGTGGTTACAGGTCACTATCAATCTACAGGAAGTGGGGCAGGACCTTATCAATCTACAGGAAGTGGGGCAGGACCTTATCAATATACAGGAAGTGGGGGTGGGTCACTATCAATCTACAGGAAGTGGTTACAGGTCACTATCAATCTACAGGAAGTGGGGCAGGACCTTATCAATCTACAGGAAGTGGTTACAGGTTACTATCAATATACAGAAAGTGGGGACAGATCACCATCAATCTACAGGAAGTGGGAGCAGATCACCATCAATCTACAGGAAGTGGGGGTGGATCCCTATCGATCTAAAGGAAATTGGGGCAGGTCTTTATCAATCTACAGCAAGTTGGAGTGGGTCACTATCAATCTACAGGAAGTGGGGGCGGGTCACTATCAATCTACAGGAAGTGGGAGCAGATCACCATCAATCTACAGGAAGTGGGGGTGGATCCCTATCGATCTAAAGGAAATTGGGGCAGGTCTTTATCAATCTACAGCAAGTTGGAGTGGGTCACTATCAATCTACAGGAAGTGGGAGCAGTTCCTTAAAGAAAAAGGGGCAGATTTTAGTTTCTCTACAGAAAAAGCCGGCGGATCTTTATGAATCTACACAACGGTGGTGTGTCACGATCAGAATGTGGGGACGGGTTCTCTACTGCTGGTGGAGACAGATCTTTGCTTGCTCCTGCTCTCCTGTCTACCAGCACAGGCACAGCAGAGACGGCTTTCAATTTGATGCATACAAACCACTTAGCCTGCGAGTTGGGACAATGGCAGGACGTACCGTAAATGTGCACCAAAATTATGTTTTGTTTTTTGGAGGATGAGGAGAAGCAACAAGCAAGGTTGTGCATTTCTACAGGACTGGATAATAGGAGAGATACACCGTAGAAGGGTTGTCTCAATATCTATTCCTGGTGATAGAAACGTATAAGTAGGAAGGAAGGCTGGACCGTCAGCCAACAACGCCTGTCCAGGGTACAGCAGAACGTCATTACTATCACAATACCGTGGATTGGGCTCTGAGTGTAAGGAACGGCGATCCTCTATATCCCTGGGAATCGAAGTATGGTCACTGGACCCAGAAGGAGATACTGGGGAGGGCCGGCGACCTGCAGCTTCAGACACAGTACTACAGGCACATCGATCCAGGACTGACAGAGGAAAAACTTCAGATTGGATAATCTTTGTGAGATTAGCCCTTTAAAACAAGACTGTGCAGTGTGCAGGGACAGTACCTTGTATAGCATTAGCAAGTCTGAAAATGCAGCTACAGACTCTTCATTAGTGCTGGAAGTAAACTGATCTATAGGCAACAAAAAGGACAGTAAAAAACAGAAACACGGATTTGGTAAAGACTTACCTGTAAAATCCTTTTCAGCGAAGGAAGGAAGAGAGACACAGTATTCATTACTGATGGGTAGGCGGAGCCCCAGATCAGGATGTTACCTCAGATCAAAAGAGTGATGACTGGCTGGCCCCTCCAGCTCGGGCTCCTCCTACTCAGCTCCAGTCGTATCAAAGCTTTTAGGAAAAGAGCCAAGATCACCAGCGGAGCAACATAACCCCTTCTGAAGGAACTTCAGAGAAAAAACACAAGGATACAGGTTATGCATGCAAAGAAAGCCAAAAACCACAGAGTTCCAGGAACTACTCACGGAACCTGACTACTGCGATGAGCTGGCGATGCTGGAACAGAGCCTTAGCGCGCTGACCTCAGCCCAGATAATCGCTATCAGATAAGGGTCGCGCTGCATCTGAAAACATCAACACACTTCTGCCGTGGGAGGGTGCTGTGTCTCTCTTCCTTCCTTCGCTGAAAAGGATTTTACAGGTAAGTCTTTACCAAAATCCGTGTTTCAGCTGCAGATGAAGGAAGAGAGCCACAGTATTCATTACTGATGGGACGTCCCAAAGCAGTTCAAAAATAAGGGTGGGAAAAAACCAACAAAAGGCAGAAACCCAACAACCTTAACAACAAAGCGCAACCAGCGCTAAACACAAGTTCATCCAGAACTTTAAACTACAGCTGCCTGCAGGACCCTACGTCCGAGGGCTGCATCAGCGGAAGCACTGACGTCCACTTTATAAAATCTTGTAAACGTGTGGACAGAGCGCCAAGTCGCCGCTCGGCAAAGCTGCACTGCCGAAGCACCTTGATGAAAAGCCCACGATGAAGCCACAGCTCTCGTGGAATGGGCTCGAATCTTAATCGGGCAAGATTCACCCCGAAGACGGTAAGCTTCCAAAATAGCTGACCGGATCCAACGAGCTATAGAACCCTTGGAAGCTCGTTGACCACGCCGACGACCTGCCGGAACCACAAACAGGGAGTCCGTCTTACGAAAACCTTGAGTAATAGATAGATAAAACTTCAAGGCCCGCACTAAATCCAATGTGTGTAAATCTCGCTCTTTCGTATTCTTCGGATCCGGACAGAGTGAAGGCAACACAATATCCTGGTTAACATGAAATTGTGACACCACTTTAGGCAAAAAATCACCCCGAGTGCGAAGCACTACACGATCCGGAAAAAACTCCAGAAAAGGAGGCGAGCAAGAAAGAGCTGCCAATTCAGAAACTCTCCTCAAGGAAGTGACTGCAACAAGGAAAGCCACCTTCCAAGAAAGTAAAGAAAGGCTAGCAGAAACCATAGGTTCAAAAGGTTTATGCTGAAGAGCCTCCAAAACAAGGTTGAGCCGCCAAGGAGACACGGGTGCCTTCCGCGGCGGAAACTTACGAGAGATACCTCGGAAAAAAGAGATCACGTCTCTATTCGAAGCAATGGTTCTCCGGAACAATAAGGACAGAGCAGAAATCTGACCTTTCAGAGTGCTAACTGCCAAACCCTTGTCTAGCCCATGCTGCAGAAAAGCCAACAGGTTGGGAATGGAAAATTTTCTCGGGTTCCGAGAAGACCCCAAACACCACGAAAAGAAGGTTTCCCAAATTTTGTGGTAAATCCTAGAAGTAGCCGGACATCTTGCAGCACGAAGGGTAGCAATGACCTCGGCTGAAAAACCTCTACGGGTCAAGATCTCGGTCTCAAGAGCCACGCCGTCAAACGCAGGGACATCAAGTCCGGATGACAAATGGGCCCCTGAGTCAACAAGTCCGGTTGAAGAGGGAGTGGAAACGGAGGTGCCGCCAACAGCGACATTATTGTCGAGAACCACACCCTTCTTGGCCAGTCTGGAGCTATCAGAATAGCTGGAATTCTCTCTAGTCTGATCCGACGCAGCACTAGAGGAAGTAAGGATATCGGCGGGAATACATAGATCAGCTTGAACTGATCCCACTGAGCCACTAGAGCATCCACCGCCACCGCCTTCGGGTCCTTGTACCTGGACATGAATGTCGGTAACTTGGCATTGGACCTGGAAGCCATCAAATCCACTTGGGGGGTTCCCCAGCGAGAGCACAGTAGTGCAAAGACTTCCGGGTGGAGGCTCCATTCCCCGGGATCCATCCTTCTGCGACTGAGAAAGTCCGCTGTAATATTCTGAACCCCTGGAATGTGAATCGCCGAAATGGCTGGTACATTGGCCTCTGCCCAAATCAGAATTCGGGACACCTCTACCATGAGTCTGGAACTCCTTGTCCCACCTTGGTGATTGATATACGCGACAGCCGTCGCATTGTCTGTCTGCACACGGACTGGCAGACCGCTCAAAGGGACCGTCCAATGTTGGAGGCAAAGAAAAATCGCCCTCAATTCCAGGATGTTGATCGGAAGCACAGACTCTTCCGGTGACCATACCCCCTGAATCCAGAGATTGTTCCAAACACCCCCCCAGCCCGTCAGGCTGGCATCGGTGGTTATGACTGACCACTTCAGAGGGAGGAAAGACTTCCCCAGGAGAATGCCCCTGGACGTAACCACCATTCTAGAGAATCCCGCACCGCGCGAGAAATGGTGACACTGCAATCCAGCGATTGCGACTGATTCCATCGACTCAAGATGAACCTTTGAAGAGTCCTGGAGTGGAACTGGGCAAAAGGAATTGCCTCCATGGACGCCACCATCAGTCCCAGAAGACGCATACACTTCCGTAGGGACATTGCCGTTGAGGATGTCATAATCTGTACATGTCGAAGAAGACATGACTGTTTGTCTGGTGGTAGGGAAACTACCGACCGAAACGTGTCGAGATGCATTCCCAAAAAGAGAATTGTCCTCGATGGTTCCAGGGACGACTTCTCCCAATTGACCAGCCAACCGAAGTCTTTCAGAAACTGAAGAGACAAATCCCGAGCCGTCAATGCCTCCTCCTCCGAGGAAGCCACGATCAAAAGATCGTCCAGATAAGGGAGAATCGTAATCCCCTGTCTTCGAAGGAGTGCCATGAGGGGCGCCAGAATTTTTGTAAAGACCCTTGGCGCTGAGGCTAAGCCGAACGGCAGAGCCACGAACTGGTAATGATTCTGACCTATGGCAAATCGAAGAAAGCGCTGATGAGCCTTTCCGATGGGAATATGCAAATAGGCGTCGCGAATGTCGATTGACACCAGAAAATCGTTCTGTGACAGAGCTGCCACAACGGAACGAAGCGACTCCATGCGAAATTTCCGGGCATGGACATGCCGGTTCAATCGCTTGAGATCCAGAATCGGGCGAAATTTGTTCTCCTTTTTGGGAACTATAAAAAGGTTGGAATAAAAACCTTTCCCTCGGTCCTCTGACGGAACCGGTATCACTACACCCTTTTGTAGTAGCGATTCGACCTCTCGCTGTAGAGCGACAACAAGCTCGGGTTCCGACGGAACGCGAGATTGACAAAAAACATTTGGGGGTTGAGAAGCAAACTCTATGAAATAGCCTGCCGACACTATCCGCGTTACCCAGGAATCTGGAACGCGAGCCATCCAAGTCTCCTTGAAAAGAAGCAGGCGACCCCCCACTCGAGAATCCTCGAGTGGACCCCTGGCGTCAATCCGACTTTGCGGTTTTCTTGTCAAGTTCCCGCTTGTTCTGGCGGAAACTCTGCTTCCAGGGAGTACGAGTTTTCTGAGAGGATTTCTTTCCTGAGAAAGAAGGACGACCCGATCCCCACGAGGAGTGACTAGATCGTCCTCGGCCCCGAAAGGACCGCCGACCACTATAAACACCAGGCTTACTGGACACCGAGGCCATGGCCCTTCGCTGTGGTAATGCTGATTCCTTCGCCTTAGCCTTGGAAATCAGCTCTGTGAGGTCGGATCCAAAAAGATGGCCACCCTTGTAAGGTAAGGCCAACAACCCTTGTTTGGAAACTGCGTCCCCGGCCCACTGTCTGAGCCATAAAGCTCTTCTGACTGTGACCGCTGAAGCTTGCGCTTTGGCCAGCAGAGATGCCGTATCCAGACCGGCATCAAAGATATAACAGGCTGCCGTTTCTAACCATTCACAAGTTTCCCGTATCTCAGATAACGGAGATTCATTTTGCAACTCCGTCTTCAGACGTGCCAACCAGCTTAGAGAAGCTCTAGCAGCACACATGGATCCTAGCACTGCTCGAAATCCATGACCCGCAGCCTCATAGCTTGCTTTTGCCGCCAATTCTGCCTTTCTATCCAAAGGCTCCTGTAAGCTCGCTTTTCCCTTAATAGGGAGTAGTGAGGATTTACTAAGCTGCGATAAAGACACATCCACTTCAGGAGCAGAAGTCCAATTAGCCTTTAACTCCGTAGAGCAAGGATAAAGTGTATCAAAGAAATGCGTTCCATGAAAACGCTTATCTGGACATAGACGTTCCTCCTCTATTACACCATTAAGCTCATCCAGAGCTGGCAATGTTGTGCGCGAAGCACGGGACTCCTGGAACATGCGTGCTGATTTACCAGGACGACTAGTTACCTCCTCCGGTAACTGTAGAATATCTCTCATGGCTTCAATTAATGCCTCCGTACGCTTCGTCATAGAGGAACGCCCCTGCGGCTCGTCCGCATCTGAATCGGATATTTCTCCATCCGAATATAAAGGGGAACTCTGCCCAATATCAGATACATCTGACTCGCTCCGTGTAGAGGCCGGTAACGGCCTGCGTCGCTTCCTCTGAGAGGAATTAGCAGACACATATTGACCTAAAAGGTCAGATAAGTTATTAATCGATCGAGCGATATCATCCAATTTTCCACCGCTGTCGACCGCAGCGCTAGACGCTGTGGAGGTCTGCGTATCTGATTGCCGCAATGGCACTGGGACGTGATCCGCGGCATCTGAACTCTGTTCAGACATGTCTCATCTGTATGAGCAGGTCAAAGCGGTAATACCAGCAAAAAACTATGCGGTTTTTTTTTGTTTTTTTTTTTTTTTTTCAAACGCTGAAGGGTTAACGCTCCACCAAGCAGAGTTACCCCAGCGGTATTCAGTCAGCAAATTTAGCAGGTAGAAATAACCCTCAAAGGGGTTAATATTGCAAACTCACCAAAATATATATATATTTGTGAGCCCCAGCCAATTTTTATGTCTCTGATGAGACTGCAGCTGCAGGATAGCGATCGCTGCGCTGCGGGGTGAGGAATCCACACTCACCCAGCTGGCCGTGGTGTCTTATGAGGAGAGGAGCGGTCCGAGGAGCCCAGGAGCCTGAGTAATGGCCGCCACAGTGAGGGGGTCGCAGGAGAAAAGCCAGAGCGCGCGTCTTCCTGCTCAAAAGACCGGGATAGATAGGCCACGCCCCCTGCTAGCTCAAATAATGAGCGCGAACTCTCCCCGCTCCTGCTCCCTCCCTGTCCTGCAGCCATCTGCCTGCGGACAAAAAATCACCACATCTTCATGTAGTAGCGCTGTCACAGCAGCGCTGAAGCATACTGACTTTACATGTAGTAGCGCTGTCACAGCAGCGCTGAAGCTTACTGACATTACATGTAGTAGCGCTGTCACAGCAGCGCTGAAGCATACTGACATTACATGTAGTAGCGCTGTCACAGCAGCGCTGAAGCTTACTGACATTTACATGTAGTAGCGCTGTCACAGCAGCGCTGAAGCATACTGACATTACATGTATTAGCGCTGTCACAGCAGCGCTGACGCATACTGACACAGTAACGCTGACATTAGTAATAGCGCTGCTCATTCAGACGCTAAAGCACTCACACATAATTATTATTAAAATTTGTGTGGAGTACTCACCAGCCAAGGCGCCACAGGGACCCTCAGGGGTTTCTGGCGCTATGCCCATGCTTCCCCCCAGGGCGAAGAACGCAGTGACCGCACGTGTGGTTTGCGTCCCGCCAGGGAAGCTCTCCTCATCCCCCAGGGCCGGCAAGGATTCTGCAGGGACTTTGAGTAAATACAGATCCGCCAAGGGAGAGGTTGGGGTACAGCAGCGCTGATACCCCTGAGACCTCTAGACCAACTAGTGATCCAAGTCTCCTGTCCGAATATTAAAATAATAAAATTTTCTGAGGAGCTGCATTAGCAGCGACCATCCTCTGGACCTCAAATCTTAGACTGGAGCTGAGTAGGAGGAGCCCGAGCTGGAGGGGCCAGCCAGTCATCACTCTTTTGATCTGAGGTAACATCCTGATCTGGGGCTCCGCCTACCCATCAGTAATGAATACTGTGGCTCTCTTCCTTCATCTGCAGCTGAAAAAGAGGGAGTGCAAAAAAAGATGTCCTCCGCAGCGGGGTCTGCGGCAGAATGGTGGAGATGCCTAATGTAACACTTATACAAAGTATATAAGACGCACCGGACGCTGCTGCAGAAATCTCATTTTTAGGGTTCAGATCCGGGAGTGTGACGCGCGCTCGGTATCTTCTGCAGCGCTGCCCCGGGCTCAGTCTGTGCCGCTGCGGGGATCAGTCTCATCCATCAGTGCAACAAGATTACATCTCTAAACAAAGGGAAATCAAGGAACCGCAAAGTAACCAAAGTGTACTGACGAGGAGAGATAACACCAGGGAAAAGAAAGTACACCCCACACTCCACCACAAAGACAAGACATCTGTAACGAGAAAGTACTTTAACAGGAAAAAATATAACAATATAGTAAAGTGAGAGCAAGGAAAAAGCTCAGCTCCATAATGCATCCCTACCAGCAGAATAGTGAGTGCAGCTCTGGGGTATAATAAAGGATGTAACTCAGGATCAGTAATGTATGTACACAGTGACTGCACCAGCAGAATAGTGAGTGCAGCTCTGGGGTATAATACAGGATGTAACTCAGGATCAGTAATGTAATGTATGTACACAGTGACTGCACCAGCAGAATAGTGAGTGCAGCTCTGGAGGATAATACAGGATGTAACTCAGGATCAGTAATGTAATGTATGTACACAGTGACTGCACCAGCAGAATAGTGAGTGCAGCTCTGGGGTATAATACAGGATGTAACTCAGGATCAGTAATGTATGTACACAGTGACTGCACCAGCAGAATAGTGAGTGCAGCTCTGGAGTATAATACAGGGTGTAACTCAGGATCAGTAATGTAATGTATGTACACAGTGACTGCACCAGCAGAATAGTGAGTGCAGCTCTGTAGTATAATACAGGATGTAACTCAGGATCAGTAATGTAATGTATGTACACGGTGACTGCACCAGCAGAATAGTGATGCAGCTCTGGAGTATAATACAGGATGTAACTCAGGATCAGTAATGTAATGTATGTACACAGTGACTGCACCACAGAATAGTGAGTGCAGCTCTGGGGTATAATACAGGATGTAACTCAGGATCAGTAATGTAATGTATGTACACAGTGACTGCACCAGCAGAATAGTGAGTGCAGCTCTGGAGTATAATACAGGATGTAACTCAGGATCAGTAATGTAATGTATGTACACAGTGACAGAACTAGCAGAATAGTGAGTGCAGCTCTGGAGTATAATAAGGATGTAACTCAGGATCAGTAATGTAATGTATGTAACAGTGACTGCACCAGCAGAATAGTGAGTGCAGCTCTGGGTATAATACAGGATGTAACTCAGGATCAGTAATGTAATGTATGTACACAGTGACTGCACCAGCAGAATAGTGAGTGCAGCTCTGGAGTATAATACAGGATGTAACTCAGGATCAGTAATGTAATGTATGTACACAGTGACTGCACCAGCAGAATGTGAGTGCAGCTCTGGAGTATAATACAGAATGTAACTCAGGATCAGTAATGTATGTATGTACACAGTGACTGCACCAGCAGAATAGTGAGTGCAGCTCTGGAGTATAATACAGGATGTAACTCAGGATCAGTAATGTAATTATGTACACAGTGACTGCACCAGCAGAATAGTGAGTGCAGCTCTGGGGTATAATACAGGAGGTAACTCAGGATCAGTAATGTAATGTATGTAACAGTGACTGCACCAGCAGAATAGTGAGTGCAGCTCTGGAGATAATACAGGATGTAACTCAGGATCAGTAATGTAATGTATGTACACAGTGACTGCACCAGCAGAATAGTGAGTGCAGCTCTGGAGAATAATACAGTGATGTAACTGCACGATCAGTAATGTAATGTATTACACAGATGACTGCACCAGCAGAATAGTGAGTGCAGCTTGGAGTATAATACAGGATGTAACTCAGGATCAGTAATGTAAAGTATGTACACAATGACTGCACCAGCAGAATAGTAAGTGCAGCTCTGGGTATAATACAGGATGTAACTCAGGATCAGTAATGTAATGTATGTACACAGTGACTGCACCAGCAGAATAGTGAGTGCAGCTCTGGGTAAATACAGGATGTAACTCAGGATCAGTAATGTAATGTATGTACACAGTGACTGCACCAGCAGAATAGTGAGTGCAGCTCTGGGTAATAATACAGGATGTAACTCAGGATCAGTAATGTAATGTATGTACACAGTGACTGCACCAGCAGAATAGTGAGTGCAGCTCTGGGTATAATACAGGATGTAACTCAGGATCAGTAATGTAATGTATGTACACAGTGACTGCACCAGCAGAATAGTGAGTGCAGCTCTGGAGTATAATACAGGATGTAACTCAGGATCAGTAATGTAATGTATGTACACATGACTGCACCAGCAGAATAGTGAGTGCAGCTCTGGGTATAATACAGGATGTAACTCAGGATCAGTATATGTATGTACACAGAGACTGCACCAGCAGAATAGTAATGCAGCTCTGGAGTATACTATAACAGATAAAAACAAGTTGACCACGTGATATATAATCATTCAGTTCTGGTTTCGTCATTACATACCCATTTGCCCCCCGGTGGTGCACTACAGCGGTCACACATGTTGCTCTTGCCAACACCGACTGATTTGTCCATGTGACAAATGTGGTGCAGTCACTGTGTACATAGATTACATTATGATCCTGAGTTACATCTGTATTATACCCCAGAGCTGCACTCACTATTCTGCTGGTGCAGTCACTGTGTACATAGATTACATTACTGATCCTGAGTTACATACTGTATTATACTCCAGAGCTGCATCACTATTCTGCTGGTGCAGTCACTGTGTACATACATTACATTACTGATCCTGAGTTACATCCTGTATTATACTCCAGAGCTGCACTCACTATTCTGCTGGTGCAGTCACTGTGTACATACATTACATTACTGATCCTGAGTTACATCCTGTATTATACTCCAGAGCTGCACTCACTATTCTGCTGGTGCAGTCACTGTGTACATACATTACATTACTGATCCTGAGTTACATCCTGTATTATACTCCAGAGCTGCACTCACTATTCTGCTGGTGCAGTCACTGTGTACATACATTACATTACTGATCCTGAGTTACTCCTGTATTATACTCCAGAGCTGCACTCACTATTCTCTGGTGCAGTCACTGTGTACATACATTACATTACTGATCCTGAGTTACATCCTGTATTATACTCCAGAGCTGCACTCACTATTCTGCTGGTGCAGTCACTGTGTACATACATTACATTACTGATCCTGAGTTACTCCTGTATTATACTCCAGAGCTGCACTCACTATTCTGCTGGTGCAGTCACTGTGTACATACATTACATTACTGATCCTGAGTTACATCCTGTATTATACTCCAGAGCTGCACTCACTATTCTGCTGGTGCAGTCACTGTGTACATACATTACATTACTGATCCTGAGTTACCTCCTGTATTATACCCAGAGCTGCACTCACTATTCTGCTGGTGTAGTCACTGTGTACATACATTACATTACTGATCCTGAGTTACATACTGTATTATACGCCAGAGCTGCACTCACTATTCTGCTGGTGCAGTCACTGTGTACATACATTACATTACTGATCCTGAGTTACATCCTGTATTATACTCCAGAGCTGCACTCACTATTCTGCTGGTGCAGTCACTGTGTACATACATTACATTACTGATCCTGAGTTACATCCTGTATTATACCCCAGAGCTGCACTCACTATTCTGCTGGTGCAGTCACTGTGTACATACATTACATTACTGATCCTGAGTTACCTCCTGTATTATACTCCAGAGCTGCACTCACTATTCTGCTGGTGTAGTCACTGTGTACATACATTACATTACTGATCCTGAGTTACATACTGTATTATAAGCCAGAGCTGCACTCACTATTCTGCTGGCGCAGTCACTGTACTTAAATTACATTACTGATCCTGTAGTATTAGAACAGCACCGCTGTAGAGCCTCATTTCCAGGCATTGCTTGCTGTGGAGCTGGGTGAGGAGCTCGGTGTGGCGCTCGTTGTGGAGCTCGGCGTGGCACTCAGTGTTGAGCTGAGCGTGGCGCTCCGTGTGAAGCTGAGTTTGGAGCTCGGTGAAGCGCTCGGTGTGGAGCTCAGCATGGCGCTCGGTGTGGAGCTCGGCATGGCGCTCAGTGTGGAGCTCGGCATGGCGCATGGTGTGGAGCTCGGCATGGCGCTCGGTGTGGAGCTCCGTGTGGCGCTCGGTGTGGAGCTCGGTGTGGAGCTCCGTGTGGCACTCGGTGTGGCGCTCGGTGTGGAGCTCGGCGTGAAGCTCAGCATGGCGCTCGGTGTGGAGCTCAGCATGGCGCTCGGTGTGGAGCTCGGCATGGTGCTCAGTGTGGAGCTCGGCATGGCGCATGGTGTGGAACTCGGCATGGCGCTTGGTGTGGAGCTCCGTGTGGTGCTCGGTGTGGAGCTCGACATAGCGCTCGTTGTGGAGCTCGGCATGGCGCTCGGTGTGGAGCTCAGCATGGTGCTCGGTGTGGAGCTCGACATAGCGCTCATTGTGGAGCTCGGCATGGCGCTCGGTGTGGAGCTCAGCATGGCGCTCGGTGTGGAGCTCGGCATGGCGCTCGTTGTGGAGTTCGGCATGACGCTCCATGTGGTGCTCAGTGTGGAGCTCGGTGTGGAGCTCGGTATGGTGCTCGGTGAGGTGCTCAGTGTGGAGCTCGGTGTGGAGCTCAGTATGGAGCTCGGTATGGTGCTCGGTGAGGCGCTCTGTGTGGAGCTCGGTGTGGAGCTCAGTGTGGCGCTCAGTGTGGAGCTTGGTGTGGAGCTCGGCGTGGCGCTCGTTGTGGAGCTCGGCATGGCGCTCGGTGAGGCGCTCGGTGTCGAGATCGGCGTGGCGCTTGGTGTGGAGCTCGGCGTGGCGCTCGGTGTGGAGCTCGGCGTGGTGCTCGGTGTGGAGCTCGGTGAGGCGCTCAGTGTGGAGCTCGGTGTGGAGCTCAGTGTGGAGCTCGGCATGGCGCTCGTTGTGGAGCTCGGCATGGCGCTCGGTGTGGTCCTCAGTGTGGAGCTTGGTGTGGAGCTCGGTATGGTGCTCGGTGAGGCGCTCGGCGTGGCGCTCGGTGTGGAGCTCGGCATGGCGCTCGTTGTGGATCTCGGCATGGCGCTCGGTGTGGAGCTCGGTATGGTGCTCGGTGAGGCGCTCGGCGTGGCGCTTGGTGTGGAGCTTGGCGTGGCGCTCGGTGTGGAGCTCGGCGTGGTGCTCGGTGTGGAGCTCGGTGAGGCGCTCAGTGTGGAGCTTGGTGTGGAGCTCAGTGTGGAGCTCGGCATGGCGCTCGTTGTGGAGCTCGGCATGGCGCTCGGTGTGGTCCTCAGTGTGGAGCTCGGTGTGGAGCTCGGTATGGTGCTCGGTGAGGCGCTCGGCGTGGCGCTCGGTGTGGAGCTCGGCGTGGCGCTCGGTGTGGAGCTCGGTGTGGAGCTCGTTATGGTGCTCGGTGAGGCGCTCGGTGTGGAGCTCGGCGTGGCGCTCGGTGTGGAGCTTGGTGTGGAGCTCGTTATCGTGCTCGGTGAGGCGCTCGGTGTGGAGCTCGGCGTGGCGCTCGGTGTGGCGCTCGGTGTGGAGCTATGACCGTTCCTGCATGGTGTGGACTCATGACAATGTGTCAGCTCTCACAGTGACAATAAGAGGGAGGAGAATCCAGGGAACACGCTAGGGTTTGAACTGAGAGACAGGAGACTGAGACCAGACTGGGGGGCGATTAATAAATGTCCACTGACTGGTGTAATACCAGACTCAGCCTGCAGACAAGGGTGGCGCTCTTCCTGGTAGGCGGCAGCTATATTTTCCAATCTCATTCAGCTCATTTTGTTGTTTTTTTTGGGTGAACTTTCTCGTCTGCCACTACTTCCTTAGCCCTGGTGCTCGGCGGCTGCCGATAACAATGAATGATTAGTAATATCTCACACAGACGGCTGCGGACGGCTGCAGGAAATTAAAGTCTAACGCAATCACGCCAGTCGGCGAGAACTGCTCCAATTGTGCACTAAAACTGAAGCAATTATCCTCCGTGAAATAAAGAGAGGGCGATGTGTCTGGGAGCGCTGGCTCAGACATCGATGTGGAGGTGACCCCGAGACCAACGCTACAAAATAAACAATATTTACCAAAAATACGTCAGCTTACGCTGCAGCTTACTGACGCTACACTTATCCATCACGCAGGCCGGGCGGGGTCCAGCGCCTTCACGTCAGCAATGGTCTCCTTGGTCTCTCTCCATTTTCCTTTGCTTTGTGAAAATAGACCAGGGGGCAAGTGGTCAGTTGCCAAGGGCTCTCATTTACCTGGGACTTACAAAAATTGGAAGTCAACGAGAACCCTAAGGCTACGTTCACACCCAGCGGGTTTTTTTTTCTGGTCTCTTGGCAGTAAATTCGCTGCATTCAAAACGCCCATTTTACAGCATTTTCGTAGGTTTTTTGCTGCTTTTTTAGGTGCTGATCACACGCGCGCTTCATGTACAGTACATGTTTAATAAAGTTATATTTATTCACCCAGCGGTTTTTAATTTGCATAAAAAAAAAAAAACAGCAAAAAAACCTCTGCATGTGAACATAGCCTAAGAGTGGAGCAGGAAGAAAGACAAAGCCGTGCCAGTCACCTACTACTAAAGAAAACCGCTTCACTAGATCACCAGGGACTTTGCCAATATCCCGCTGTGATGTAGCATGATATGGCGGTATTACTTGGACACTCGGTGATATTTTTTTCCAGCTTTATTGCATTAGAAGGCAGAGTTTTATCAGCACTCTATGGCCACACTGGTTATTTTATGAAGGTGATATCAGAGCACAGTAAGGTGGCATTATTTAAGCACCGTATGGTGGTAATATTTAAAGTCACTGTATGACGGTATTATTTGGACTATGAATGGCAGTTTTATGCATTGAACACCAGTGTCATGTAGTCACTGAATAGGAATAAAGTTTGGATATTGTATGACGGTATTATTTTGAACACTGTATGGCGGTTTTATTTAAGAACGGTAAGTAATATATGGCATGTACAACTAAATGTCAGTGATATTTAGGCACTTTGTGGCAGCAGTGTTTGGGTACTGAATGGAGGTATTACTTGGGCACTGTATGGCGGCACTATTTAGGCAGTTACTGGCAGGAACGTATGAGCGTTCCATACAGATCTGTGCATGTATTTCTCAAGCTTCTGAAATGGTGATAAACACGTCCTCATCTTCTATAAAACTGGCCCCAATGCATCGTTACTCATGACAAATAAAGACGTGACCCCAATATGACCCCGGGGGACCCAATAAAAAGTCTAAAAGGATCAGTCAGGATTCATGTAAAAAAGGTTCAGCAAAGAAGTGAAGGCTTCAAAGCCACAGATCTTGTGTCATACCATGATACTTATAGGGGTTTGCTTCCCGATCCTCCCTGCGTGTCTTCTACGTGTGACCACCGCTGCAGCCAATCACTGGCCTCCAGCCGCAAGCAGAAGCCGCAGCGTAAAAACTCGACCAAAAAAAGCAGCGAGTTTGTCATGTCTCTATAGAGTCTATATAGAGAAGGACAACTCCCATCTATAAAACAGCAGGGAGCCCCCCCACTACATATGACCACGCCACCATGTTTGTTCCTGCACCATAAATCTTAAGGTATGGAGCCATAAAAGGTGCAGCAAACAGGGTGCAGCGTTAACAAAACGATTACAGACCATAAAGCTGCCCGTGTCTCCAGGGCCGACTGTATAACACACAACAGCCGCAAGAATTACCCCCTGATACTGACTGACGTTCAAAGGGGGCGATATACATATTGTAGGAAAGCCAGGTAGGACAGGGTTAAAACCTAGCACTGGAGGTCCTTATTACATGCACCTGCCTAGCTGTTATGTTTCGGTAGCTGAGGAGAAATTGTAAAAAATAGCCAAAGTAGTAAAACACCAGAGAGGCTGGAAACTATTGGACTGTAGTACCCTAAACTAACCGCAACACTAGAAGTAGCCGTGGAGCATACCTACAGTGATCCTAGACGCCTCGTCACAGCCGGAGAGATAACTACACCTAAAGGCAAAAAGATGAAAGCTATCTGCCCCGTAGCAGAATCCCCAAAGAAATAGGAAGCCCCCAAACATGTAATGGCGGTTAGACAAGAAGAAAACACGGACACAGACAGAAAATAGAATGAGCAAACGCTGGGGCCCAATCTGTCTAGATAGAAAAGTACAGGAAAGAATTCTGACTGCAACCCAAAAAGAACCCTGACAAAAATACCAACACTTCTGATTAACAAAAAAACCTGAGATCACACGATCTCTACCACCTAAATCAGATCTCTGGTGTAACTCACAGCAACTCAGCAAATAAAAAGTGACAAAGGAACAAAGCAAAAGTGCAAACACAAAATGAGCACAATTGCAGCGCCAGACCCCAAAAGGGGACCAGGCTGTAGTCCACTGCAAGCAGCAAACCAGCAGTGAAAATCCAACAGAGGAAAAAAAAACAACAAAACACTTATCTGAATGAGAGCAGGAAAGCAAGCTGTGCTCCAAGCAAGACCAGCAGGAACAATTGATTACCGGCAAGGCTGATGGGAACTCAGGTCACTAATATCAGACCATTCATAGCCAGCTGAAGGCCATTCAGTAATTAGTTCATTACCCTCAGCAACCACCGGAGGGAGTCCCAGCTCAGAAGTCGCCTCCAGATTATTCACAACAGCTAGCTATGTCTAGAGTCAGGCTCTGTATTCATTTGTTGGTCAGTCAGCTGGGGTAGCGGAGCAGAGTGGATTTGTGTTGGAGCTGCCAGAGTCTTTCTTGAGGAGACTGCACAGGCCGTGTGCACCAAACTGCAAGTATCTCTTGTTGCTATTGACAAAAGCCATTTTGTGTGACTGACATGGGACAAGGTCAGCCGTGTCCGAGTCACCAGTGAAGGTGGGCACACTAAGCGTGAAGCAGGACCTGTGTGAGACCCTGTTATTGCTTTGCCTTAATTGGAAAAGGACTGTGATTTTTGTTATTACATATGTGCTGGGAAAAGTCTGTTTTAAGTTAGAGGGATTGTCCACTAATTGGACAACCCCTTCTTAATCTAAATGTTTGACCTCGATAAAATAAAAAATACCCTGTACTCACCTCCCGTGCTGGCGCCGTTCCAGCAGTGTCAACACTTGCGGTTCCGGGGTTATCGTGCAGATTTTGTGACGTGATCCTGGCGCCCAATCAGCCTTTGGACAAATCGATCATGAAGAGGAAGTCCGGGCTGCAGTTGATCTCTCACTTCCTCTTCATGGCTAATTCGACAGGAGGCGGGGACAGTGATTGGGCGCCAGGGTCATGTGTCACAACACCAGCACAAAAGCCCCAGAGAGAGTAAGTGCCGACACCGCGGGAACGGCGCGGGAAAGGGGAGTGTAAGATTTTTTATTTTATTGGGGCTTCTTTAAAGAGCTGAGCAAATATGGAGTTCAATAACCCTCACACTGCTTTGAAACAAAAATCCAGAGCCTGTCTCAACTCTTGAGCCTACCTGAGAGCGTGAATCCAAACAATTGGTGTATGAATAAGGAGCACAGTCCCAGAGAGCACGGGTGATTACAGTATAAAAAGCATATGTCCTGGGTAAAGGCAGCTACCGCAATGCAAACACGGTCTGAAAGCATGGAGGGGTTTGTCAAGCAACTGGTCCAGGACAACCAGCAGCAGCAAACCATCAGGAAACTAACAAACTCCTGGTCCAGCAGCAGCAGACGATGGCTCCCTTGGCAGAAACTATCTGGCTCAGGGAGACGGCCCTTTCTGCCATCCAAAGCGACGGTATCCGTGTGAGGCACACAGTATGCGAAGTCTTGCAGAGAATGAGTCTGGAGTACTATGTGTAGGCTTTCCTGACGGTCTTTGAGAGGGTGGCAGCCAGGGAGTGCAGAAGACCTTGTGAGCCTCGTAGTAAGATAATTCGCTGTGGGGAATTCCCTGAGCAATCAAGGAAGCCTGAGGTCACCTTTCTGGGACAACCAAATGAAGGGGCCCAAAACCACATCTGGGGGGTGCTCAAACACCCAGGAGGGGTCAGAGGCAGGTTAGAGGGGTACATATCATGCAATTGTCTACTGGTGGTGTTGTGCCCCAGGGCATATATCAGCACATTGTTCCTTGGTCTCAGAACCGATGAACTGCTCCGTAGGCAGACGTGTCTCTTATTTTGCACATCCAGCGAGTGCGTTACCGTACCCTGGAGAGAAACCTCAGCTGTGCCAGGTGACCGCGAACAGTGTGACTGGACTCAGGGAGTTTGGTGACTTGCTAAGAGCCACACTTCTGCATTTGCCAGTCCCTGGTAAGTGGTGGGAAGGTGCATCCTTGGAGTCGCCAAAAACTATCCCATGGGTCAGGTCAACAAATGCACAGACTGCGGTTCCTTGTCCCACCAAGTGGGAGAGGTCAATATCCTTGACCTAAAGGAGTCCCAGGATAACTATGGGACTGCCCAGCTCAGGGACAGAACCATGAAAGGTGCTCTGTAAAATGTAAATGGGATTCCCCAGGAGCCGAAAAGTTTTCCACAATTGGCCAGACACAATGATCTTTTGTGTCAAGGGACCAAAGTGAGAGGCCAAGTAAAAAGCGCCTACGAAAGACTCAAGATGCAAAATCCAGGAGGAATAATCAGTCTCCTTGAGTGAGACAATTTAAGTCTGGGGATCGGGTACTTGTGTTAGATCCCACAGGGGAGAGCAAGTTCCAGAGGCAGGGGAAAGGTGAGAGAGGTCAACTACAAAGTACAACGGCCAGGAAAAACGAAGCCCTTGCCGCTATATTATTGCAACCTACTAAAACCCTGGCAGGATAGGAATCCGCTCGAAACCCCGAAGGATAGGAAGGATAGCAATCCGCTCGAAACCCCGAAGGATAGGAAGGATAGCAATCCGCTCGAAACCCCGAAGGATAGGAAGGATAGCAATCCGTTCGAAACCCAGAATCCAGCATTGCAGGTGTCAAAGGGGCAGAAATTTTGCCGCCTTCAAAAATCAGTAAGGTCAAAAACTGGTACCGAAAAATAGGGGCATGTTCTTGGAGTTACTGGGTTACCCTCGGGTCATTAAGCATAAGAAAACCACTTGTTTCAATTTAAAGACCTGCAGGCTCTGTGTGTTGACAGACGGTGCCTAGTTCCCGGCTTTGGGCAGAGGGGGAGGGTATGTAGGAAAACTAGGTAACACAGGGTAAAATCCTAGCACTGCAGGTTCCGATTAGGTACACCTTGCTAGCTATGACTAGAACTAGGCCATGTGTTCACCGGAGGCAGTGAGATGGGGGAAGCAGAGTAGTGTGAGATGTGTTGGAGCTGCAGAGAGACAAGCCAGAGCTGCGATTTGTTACTGTTGTACTGCAGTATATAGTACAAGCGCATGGTAAATGCCGCAAAGACGAGATAAATTGAAATGCCAGAACTGGGTTTTTTTTTTCAGAAAAGAGATCATTCAAAACAACATATTTACCACAAACTGGTATTAATAAAACAGTCACAGCCACATGTAAAAAAAACAAGCTGAAAAATAAAACGCTTCGGATCTTGTGGCACTTCTACACAAAAAAATAATTTTTAACATACTTTTTTTTTTTAGCATTTAAATGAAAAGAAAAAATGTGATCTCTAAACATTTGGAAAAATGGACGGGCGCGGCTGATGACTTTAAAAAACATTACATTGTAAAGGGTCACAAATTTTGGCGCCAATCTGCACCTGCTCACAGGAGGTGAAGATTTCACTTTCTGACTTTAGGACTGCTTCCGATTTTACACCATTTACAGATGTAGCAGAGCCGACTTTGTCATTTGCCTTTTTATCCTTTCGCCTTACTTTGGAAAGCCGTGAGTGACACATTGCAGCTCGGCTCTGCTACATCTGTGCTTCCGGCTTAGCTGTCGGATGCGACGTGATAATGAGAAGCAATATAATATATTCCGGAGCAGCGCTCGCACTTCTTCCCGCATCAATTTAGTCCCCTTTTGAGAATTTTGTAATTGGACCAATTAGCAACCTGAGACGCGACGCGGAGCATGTGTGGGGAAACTGTGAAGCGCCTCATTTACGGGAGTGCGCAAATTGAGTGCAGAGAGTAGGTTTCCACATCTCACAGTGGCGCGGCTAATTACTGTCCCGGTGTCAGCGCCACCGCCGGGGGATGAATCACTGCGGGTATCGCAGGTCAGGACCGCGGAGGAAAGGGGATGGTTACAATGTCACGGATTTCCTCGCTTATTTTATCCCCAACTCTAAAATTTGCATCAGAACATTATGTAAATGCAAATCGCCAATACATAGTGTGGTGTAATCAGCGGCTGTGGAACTACAACTCCCACAACGCCACAACGTTGCGGCTCACAGGGCATGATGAACGATGCTGAGATCCAGTAGCTGGAAGTATATGGCCACAGTTAGGACGCCATTCACACCTTTCTCTGCCTCATCTACCATTTCTAATACCGCAGCCCCTGACGTCGCGGACGGACACCGGAGCCCAACGCGACCGGCCAACCGCAGGGGTCTTCAACAGCTCTTGTGGCACGGTGGGCTGGAGACCCCCAACCTGTAGGAGGTCACAGAAGCAAAAGCTCATCCGGACTATTACTATTAGATTATCCGTGCCACATTCCCGAATCTCGCAGTAACGCATGCCTGCATCCCAATCACCGCATTACGGGCGACATCAGCTGCTCAGGAATCCAGGAAAGCCTGCGTGGGAGAAGTCACATTGGGCATCCCGGGAATCACCGACACACACAATAACGAGATTTGTGTATGACGCCGTCCCCTGAACATGCCAGACTAATAGTAAATATATCAGTGACTGCGGCTCCAGAACTTCTATCTCGTGTGTGACTGTAAAGGAGCAGCAGTGACACCTTCAGGTCATAAGTGGTAAAGCCCCTGCAGAGTTGGTGTATTAACCACACAGTGAGAGTATGTAAAATTATCAATCAGATGTAAAAAAAAATCCTCCACCCCAGAAGTCAACAAGCCATTTCAAAGTTATACCTCTATCAAAATCCTGTCTGCAGTCACCACTAAGGGGAGCTCCCTGTATACAGAGATACATGATAAGATCCTGTCTGCAGCCACCACTAGGGGGAGCTCCCTGTATACAGAGATACATGATAAGATCCTGTCTGCAGCCACCACTAGGGGGAGCTCCCTGTATACAGAGATACATGATAAGATCCTGTCTGCAGCCACCACTAGGGGAAGCTCCCTGTATACAGAGATACATGATAAGATCCTGTCTGCAGTCACCACTAGGGGGAGCTCCCTGTATACAGAGATACATGATAAGATCCTGTCTGCAGCCACCACTAGGGGGAGCTCCCTGTATACAGAGATACATGATAAGATCCTGTCTGCAGCCCCCACTAGGGGGAGCTCCCTGTATACAGATATACATGATAAGATTCTGTCTGCAGCCACCACTAGGGGGAGCTCCCTGTATACAGAGATACATGATAAGATTCTGTCTTCCATCACCACTAGGGGGAGCTCCCTGTATACAGATATACATGATAAGATCCTGTCTGCAGTCACCACTAGGGGGAGCTCCCTGTATACAGAGATACATGATAAGATCCTGTCTGCAGCCACCACTAGGGGGAGCTCCCTGTATACAGAGATACATGATAAGATCCTGTCTGCAGCCCCCACTAGGGGGAGCTCCCTGTATACAGATATACATGATAAGATCCTGTCTGCAGCCACCACTAGGGGGAGCTCCCTGTATACAGAGATACATGATAAGATTCTGTCTGCAGCCACCACTAGGGGAAGCTCCCTGTATACAGAGATACATGATAAGATTCTGTCTTCCATCACCACTAGGGGGAGCTCCCTGTATACAGAGATACATGATAAGATCCTGTCTGCAGCCACCACTAGGGGGAGCTCCCTGTATACAGAGATACATGATAAGATTCTGTCTGCAGCCACCACTAGAGGGAGCTCCCTGTATACAGAGATACATGAAATGATCCTGTCTGCAGCCACCACTAGGGGGAGCTCCCTGTATACAGAGATACATGATAAGATTCTGTCTGCAGTCACCACTTGGGGGAGCTCCCTGTATACAGAGATACATGATAAGATTCTGTCTTCCATCACCACTAGGGGGAGCTCACTGTATACAGAGATACATGATAAGATCCTATCTGCAGTCACCACTAGGGGGAGCTCCCTGTATACAGAGATACATGATAAGATCCTGTCTTCCATCACCACTAGGGGGAGCTCACTGTATACAGAGATACATGATAAGAACCTGTCTGCAGTCACCACTACGGGGAGCTCCCTGTATACAGAGATACATGATAAGATCCTGTCTGCAGCCACCACTAGGGGGAGCTCCCTGTATACAGAGATACATGATAAGATCCTGTCTGCAGCCACCACTAGGGGGAGCTCCCTGTATACAGAGATACATGATAAGATACTGTCTGCAGCCACCACTAGGGGGAGCTCCCTGTATACAGAGATACATGATAAGATCCTGTCTGCAGCCACCACTAGGGGGAGCTCCCTGTATACAGATACATGATAAGATACTGTCTGCAGCCACCACTAGGGGGAGCTCCCTGTATACAGAGATACATGATAAGATATTGTCTGCAGCCACCACTAGGGGGAGCTCCCTGTATACAGAGATACATGATAAGATCCTGTCTGCAGCCACCACTATGGGGAGCTCCCTGTATACAGAGATACATGATAAGATACTGTCTGCAGCCACCACTAGGGGGAGCTCCCTGTATACAGAGATACATGATAAGATACTGTCTGCAGCCACCACTAGGGGGAGCTCCCTGTATACAGAGATACATGATAAGATACTGTCTGCAGCCGCCACTAGGGGGAGCTCCCTGTATACAGAGATACATGATAAGATCCTGTCTGCAGCCACCACTAGGGGGAGCTCCCTGTATACAGAGATCCATGATAAGATTCTATCTACAGCCACCACTAGGGGGAGCTCCCTGTATACAGAGATACATGATAAGATCCTGTCTGCAGCCACCACTAGGGGGAGCTCCCTGTATACAGAGATACATGATAAGATTCTGTCTGCAGCCACCACTAGGGGGAGCTCCTGTATACAGAGATACATGATGAGATCCTGTCTGCAGCCACCACTAGGGGGAGCTCCCTGTATACAGAGATGCATGATAAGATCCTGTCTGCAGCCACCACTAGGGGGAGCTCCCTGTATACAGAGATACATGATAAGATCCTGTCTGCAGCTACCACTAGGGGGAGCTCCCTGTATACAGAGATACATGATAAGATTCTGTCTGCAGCCACCACTAGGGGGAGCTCCCTGTATACAGAGATACATGATGAGATCCTGTCTGCAGCCACCACTAGAGGGAGCTCCCTGTATACAGAGATACATGATAAGATCCTGTCTGCAGCCACCACTAGAGGGAGCTCCCTGTATACAGAGATACATGATAAGATCCTGTCTGCAGCCACCACTAGGGGGAGCTCCCTGTATACAGAGATACATGATGAGATCCTGTCTGCAGCCACCACTAGAGGGAGATCCCTGTATACAGAGATACATGATAAGATCCTGTCTGCAGCCACCACTAGGGGGAGCTCCCTGTATACAGAGATACATGATAAGATCCTGTCTGCAACCACCACTAGGGGGAGCTCCCTGTATACAGAGATACATGATGAGATCCTGTCTGCAGCTACCACTAGAGGGAGCTCCCTGTATACAGAGATACATGATAAGATCCTGTCTGCAGCCACCACTAGGGGGAGCTCCCTGTATACAGAGATACATGATAAGATCCTGTCTGCAGCCACCACTAGGAGGAGCTCCCTGTATACAGAGATACATGATAAGATCCTGTCTGCAGCCACCACTAGGGGGAGCTCCCTGTATACAGAGATACATAAGATCCTGTCTGCAGCCACCACTAGGGGGAGCTCCCTGTATACAGAGATACATAAGATCCTGTCTGCAGCCACCACTAGAGGGAGCTCCCTGTATACAGAGATACATGATAAGCTCCTGTCTCGCAGCACCACTAGGGGGAGCTCCCTGTGTACAGAGATACATGATAAGATCCTGTCTGCAGTCACCACTAGGGGGAGCTCCCTGTATACAGAGATACATGATAAGCTCCTGTCTGCAGCCACCACTAGGGGGAGCTCCCTGTATACAGAGATACATGATAGGATCCTGTCTGCAGCCACCACTAGAGGGAGCTCCCTGTATACAGAGATACATGATAAGATCCTGTCTGCAGTCACCACTAGGGGGAGCTCCCTGTATACAGAGATACATGATAGGATCCTGTCTGCAGTCACCACTAGGGGGAGCTCCCTGTATACAGAGATACATGATAAGCTCCTGTCTGCAGCCACCACTAGGGGGAGCTCCCTGTATACAGAGATACATGATAGGATCCTGTCTGCAGTCACCACTAGGGGGAGCTCCCTGTATACAGAGATACATGATAAGCTCACTGTCTGCAGCCACCACTAGGGGGAGCTCCCTGTGTACAGAGATACATGATAGGATCCTGTCTGCAGCCACCACTAGAGGGAGCTCCCTGTATACAGAGATACATGATAAGCTCCTGTCTGCAGCCACCACTAGGGGGAGCACTTGGATGAGGCATTACACATCTGTGTAAAATAACCTTCCCAACGAGGATCAGAATATCATGAGATTGAGAATGTAATAAAGTAGAGTAATAATAAGCTGAGGCGCCGCGCTGTGAACTGACGGTGAGGGGCGGTAGGACTTGGAATGGGATCAGCTTGTTCAGGAGTTTTCACATTTCGGGGATCTCGCTGCCAGGACATGATGAATGTTCTTCCTGCCCGTTTCCTACAGGCGGAGCGCCCCCACAGGACAGATTTATGGGCTGCAGATGTAACACTTACTCGGCGACTCATGTTCCTGCGGCTCGGCAGCACTCGTGAGATCCTTCATGGTTGGGATGTTCTCATGGAGATATGATGAGCTCCAGGACTTTGATATTTGAGATTTCTTTTCCCACTAGAAAACAGAACCCTTTGGCCCCGATCACAACTGCAAAAATTACACAACACAGAAACGTCACCGACCAGGAAAGAAAAACAGAAGAAAGCCAAAGAGGCGGAAAAGAGACGAGGGACGATCTGTAACGTTCCATCATGAAAGCCCCCCACACCCAAGAATGCCCCCCACAGAAAACTCTGATAGACTCTCAGGGAATAAAATAAAAATCTGTGTAAAGCCCCGCTCTGGTCCAAAGTCTCCATGTCTAGAGTCCAAACCCTTCGCTCTGGAGCCAGACCCTTTGTCTTTTGAAAATGGACGCGCTGTGATTCCTCTATGGAGAGAGTTGTACAACATCACTGATACGACTGACTGCAGCGTTCATGTGACCGATCGAATATTCTCAGGTCACAGGTAAAATGTGTCTTCAGTGAAGAAAGATCTTCCCACAACTGAAACAGGAGATGACAGCGGCTACTCACAGCTCTATGGAACCAGCAGCGGACTGTGTCCCTCTATGCGATCTCTAGCTCCTCCTCTATGTATATGCGATCTCTAGCTCCTCCTCTATGTCTATGCCGATCTCTAGCTCCTCCCTCAATGTCTGTATCACCTCTAGCTCCTCCCTCTGTCACCTCTAGCTCCTCCCCTCTGTGTCCGTGTCACTTCTACCTCCTCCCCTCTATGTCTGTGTCACCTCTAGCTCCTCCTCTCTATGTCTGTGTCGCCTCTAGCTCCTCCCCTCTATGTCTGTGTCACCTCTAGCTCCTCCCCTCTATGTCTGTGTTGCCTTTAGCTCCTCCCGTCTATGTCTGTGTCACCTCTAGCTCCTCCCCTCTATGTCTGTGTCTCTTCTAGCTCCTCCCCTCTGTCTGTGTCACCTCTAGCTCCTCCTCTCTATGTCTGTGTCACCTCTAGCTCCTCCCATCTATGTCTGTGTCACCTCTAGCTCCTCCCTCTGTCTGTGTCACCTCTAGCTCCTCTCCTCTATGTCTGTGTTGCCTTTAGCTCCTCCCCTCTGTCTCTGTCACCTCTAGCTCCTTCCCTCTGTCTGTCTGTCTGTGTCACCTCTAGCTCCTCCCCTCTATGTCTGTGTCACCTCTAGCTCCTCCCCTCTATGGCTGTGTCACCTTTAGCTCCTCCCCTCTATGGCTGTGTCACCTTTAGCTCCTCCCCTCTATGTCTGTGTCACCTCTAGCTTCTCCCCTTTGTCTGTCACCTCTAGCTCCTTCCCTCTATGTCTGTGTCACCTCTAGCTCCTCCCTCTTATGTGTGTCACCTCTAGCTCCTCCCCTCTATGTCTGTGTCACCTCTAGCTCCTCCTCTCTATGTCTTTGTCACCTCTAGCTCCTCCCCTCTGTCTGTGTCACCTCTAGCTCCTCCCCTCTATGTCTGTGTCACCTCTAGCTCCTCGTCTCTATGTCTGTGTCACCTCTAGCTCCTCTCCTCTATGTCTGTGTCACCTCTAGCTCCTCCTCTCTATGTCTGTATCACCTCTAGCTCCTCCGCTCTATGTGTCACCTCTAGCTCCTCCCCTCTATGTCTGTGTCACCTCTAGCTCCTCCCCTCTATGTCTGTGTCACCTCTAGCTCCTCCTCTCTATGTCTATATCACCTCTAGCTTCTCCGCTCTATGTCTGTGTCACCTCTAGCTCCTCTCCTCTATGTCTGCATCACCACTAGCTCCTCCCTCTGTGTCGCTTCTAGCTCCTCCCCCTATGTCTGTGTCACCTTAAGCTCCTCCCTCTATGTCGGTGTCACCTTTAGCTTCTCCCTCTATGTCGGTGTCACCTCTAGCTCCTCCACTCTGTCGGTGTCACCTTTAGCTCCTCCCTCCAAAGAATTTGAAAAAAAAAGCACCAGCTGTCACCTCCTATCTCAGTAATGGGAAGATCGGTCTTTGGCGAGTATGGATTTTACTTGGGAGCGAGAGATCAGTCCAGGAGGAGAAAGAAGCGGATTCCTCTGATAAGATTTATCACAGAGTTTCTTTTTTTCATGTGAACTATTGATTTATGAGCTCGCAATGTCCAGAAGCCACAATCATCGTTAATGACGATGGCGCAACAACAGCAGAAATCCGAGTCTGCGGCGATTTGCAGCTGAAAATGTAATTTTATTTGCAGAGTAAATTCATGCCGGCTTAAAGGGGCTGTCCAAGAAACCGATGACCTCATTCTTACAGTGGGTCATTACTGACACAGAGGTTGGGGTCCAACACCTCCATGCATCAGCTGTTTCCTGTCCTCAGTGTGGCCAGAACTGACCAGTGTACAGAGCAGGGACACTACAGCTCCACACACAGTCTAGTGGCCGCTCTCAGGTACTGCAGCTCAGCTCCTATTGAAGTGAGGTGTCCCAGTGAACCTCTGGTAGCGCCCACCAGCCATGACAAGGAGAACTTTCTCTGGTGGGACATCAGGCGTAAGTCTGCCTACTTGGTCACATTGTCATGGCTGGTGGGGACACACTAATTGTCCTTCATTTTGTAAGTATAGTCTATATTGCAGGAATATTTCTCATAATCTAGATTGTCACTTTTTGGAATCCTAACAAATAAATCATCAATATTTTATCTGTTCTACGAGGAAAAAGAAATCTATAAAAAATATATCACTTTTTATCCAAACGGCCAGAACAAGAACAGAAAGTTTTGCCAGATGAGACGAGCATCAGATCTGGCCGCGCAGCAGAGAGGACGAGACTACAAGTAACCAGAGACGGAGACGCAGAAGCATCACATGTGCAAGAAGCCGCGCCACAAAAACAATCATGTCACCGCGGCTCTGACCCCCGATGACAGGCCCGCTGATGTCATCGGTCATGTGACCCCCGCTGCGGGTGTGACAAGCGAGTTACTGGAAGTATGGAGGAGTCTAATGTAACCTTGTGCCAAGACTTCACCTCGTCCTTCTCTGCCAAGACTACTTGATGGGAGATGACCAATCCGGTCGCCACTACGGCGATCAATGGGTTAATGGGGTTTCCTAAGACTTTCATAGTTATGGCTTCTTCTTAACCCTTTAAGGACATAGTCATAACTTTTTTTCTCTGTCTCCATAGCTGTATGGGGTTTTTTTTTTTGTACGTTTTGACCAACACCATTCACTTTACCGTCTATTTACTGGAAAATGGAAACAATGCAAATAAAAGAGAAATGGGGGAAAAATGGCAATTTTGCAATTGTTTTTGGGGTTTTGTTGTTTCTGCCTTTCATTGTGCGGTAAATGTGACCGGGCAGTACGATTCTCCAGATCAGGACGATTAAAGCGATACCAAACTTGTATTCTTTGTTATTATTTTTGTGGCTTAAAAAAATGAATTTTGCAAAAAACAAATTAACAAAATAAAAATATTTTTAGTTTTGAAACCCTTAACTTTATTTTTTATGTTCCCTTGGATGGAGCTGTTTGAGGGCTTGTTGTATTTTGTGTGCTGAGCTGATATTACTATCGGTACCACCATCAGGTACATACAATACTTTAATTATTTTTTTTGGCATATTTGGAGGAAATACATTGAAATAAAATTTAAAAAAAAACAGCAATTCCGTCATTTCAATTTTTTTTCTTGATATAATGGATTACAAAAATGTATATTTTGATATATATATATTTTATCCTGAGATAAATCAGGTAAAACTACTTTTAGCCCCATGGATGAGAATTCCCCAATCAAAGGGAAAGTATAATTTCCGTAGCTCTATGTCAGATACTCCTACGACCCAAAACAAATGATGAGAAAGTAACTTTCGAAATCTTTCTAACAAACAATCCTCCAGACAAAAATACCGAAACCCGGATAAGTTTACGTTCCCGCGCCCAACAGTCCCGGTCCTGAAGGCTTCTACTGCCCCTTGTGGAGAAATAGGTAAATAGCGCATGGTTACTTGCGCGTGGGATAAATGTGCTCGGCCGTTGCTCCTACCTTCCGTTGAGGGCCAGTAACGCTCCTTCCTCCTTCATCCGCTTGCCCTTTGAGATGTTGTCCTCCAGGAGAACTCCTTTCTTGCGCTTAATGGACTGGAGCCAGCGCGCGTCGTCGCTGTCACCGCCGGTGGCCGCCTCGTCCGCAGACTCCTTCTCAAAGTTCTGAGATGTCGCCTTCGACACCCGCTCGCCGATCTTCCTCTTCCATCCAAAGGAGGCCATCACCAACTATAAAAAATAGCAGGAAAGCCAAAATATAAACGCAAGGCTCATCTGGTTCACTGAAGTAGGTAGCTCAGAGGTAACAGATAGGGTGGAGGTCCTGATTCGGGACCCCCACGAATTAGCCGGCACTTCCCTGTATTATGGACAATCCATTGAATTCTATGTATAATATTGTAATACGTCACTTCTCCTGCAGAGGCACTGCAGGGAAAATGGACGCTTGCTGCTGAGATATATTTGATCACTGTACCCTAATGAAAAGTGCCAGAGTTGATGTATTATTTAGTCTGAAGTCGAGGGGGCTCCATCTTCAAACAGAGCCCCTGATGAAGCCATGGAGTGAAAGGACACAAACTAGATTCAAGTGGTCTACATTTCCCATTTTTTTCTTCCCCAGCATTATCTGTCTTATCAGATTAGAACTACGTGAATGGGCACATCAGAAGAGACGGACACCGTTGACAGCTTCATCCGGGGCTCCACCTGAATCCCTTTTATAGTGGATGGTAGCTAGTAAGAAATTAAGCAAGTTTGCCATTTCTTTGTTATTTCTGTCTTCTTTTGTTCTCTACTTATCACTACTTGCTGGCAAGAGGGAACATGCACAGCGCTGACAAGCACTTTCTTAGGCGCTACCCTGAGGCTGGCTGGTATGGCAGGAGTTATGGTTAGCTCCTGCTTCCAATGCCGCAGAGGTAAAACTGCCTCAAACAGCAGCAGTGAGCCATGAGGATCCCGAACGGTTAATCAGTCTGGAGAGCCTGTACCCCAAGTAATCAGGAGGTCAGGAGAGCCGCCCACTATTCCACAGACAAGATGGGACATACATATAAGCCACTTAAAGGGGTTTTCCATCAAACAAAGTTCAGTTTAACCCCTTTATGACTGGAGGTATTTTCGGTTTTGCGTTTTTCGCTCCCCTTCTCAGAGCCATAACTTTTTTATTTTTCCGTCAATATGGCCATGTGAGGGCTTGTTTTCTACTTTTGAATGACACCATTGGTTTTACAATGTTGTCTACTAGAAAACGGGAAAAAAATTCCAAGTGCGGTGAAATTGCAAAAAAAAAAAATGCAATCCTACACTTATTTTTTGTTTGGCTTTTTTGCTCCGTTCACTAAATGCTAAAACTGAGCTGCCAATATGATTCTCCAAGTCATTACGAATTCATGGACACCAAACATGTCTAGGGTTCTGTTTTATCTAAGTGATGAAAAAAAATTCCAAAGTTTGCAAAAAAAAAAAAAAGTTGCACCATTTTCCGATAACCTTAGCATCTCCATTTTTCGTGATCTCGGGTTGGGTGAGGGCTTATTTTTTGCGTGCCATGCTGACGTTTTTAATTACCTTATACCATTTTGGTGCAGAAATGATCTTTTGATCGCCCGTTATTGCATTTTAATGTAATTTCACAGAGACAAATAAAACATAATTCTGGCGTTTTTACTTTTTTTCCCGCTACGCTGTTTAGCGATCAGGTTAATCCTTTTTTTATTGATAGATTGGGCGATTCTGAACGCGGCGATACCAAATAGGTGGATGCTTGATTTTTTTATTGTTTTATTTTGAATGGGTTCAAAGGGGGGTGATTTGAGCTTTTATTTTTTTTATATTTTTAAAAACATTTTTTTTACTTTAGGCATTGTTCAATAGTCTCCATGGGAGACCAGAAGCTGCCATAACCCGATCGGCTCTGCTACATAGAGGCGATAATCAGATCGCCTACATGTAGTAGAATAACTCACTTGCTATGAGCGCCGTCCACCGGGTGGCGCTCACAGAAAAATGGCAGTGACAAACATAGAGGTCTCCAGGAGACCTCCGGTTGTCATGCCAACCCACCAGTGACACATGATCACGAGAAGGGGTCACTGGTGGGCGGATTTCCGACCCGTTGGCCGCAAGAGCGCGTTAAATGCTGCTATCAGAGTTTGACAGCGGCATTTAAGAAGTTAATAGCCGCGGGTGGATCGTGATTCCACCCGCAGCTATTCCGGACACATGTCAGCTGTTCAAAACAGCTCACCGCCCGAGCCCACATCAAAGGAAGGGTGTTCGACGCGGGCGTACTATCATGCCCAACGTCAGAAAGAGGTTAATTAATAGATCTTGAACTAATAATAATTTCCAAAATTGATGTATTTAAAATAAAATGTTCCTGTGCCGAGATAATCTTACAAATGTGCCCCTGCCGTGTACTGTGTAATGGCTATGTAAGGTAGGATAGTCCGGATGGTGGATAAGTAGCCCCAATCAAGTTCCAAAGAAATCCAAGCTGTTCTGCAGGGTCAGGGTGCATCAGTGTCAGCATTAACTATCCGTCCACATATGAATAAAATGAAACGCTATGGCAGGAGACCCATGGGGACCCCACTGGTGACAGACGCATAAAAAAGCTGCACTTCAGTTGACCAAAATGTACATGACTAAGACATCTTGTAGACAGATGAGACCAAGATAGAGATTTTTGGTAAAGCACATCATTCTACTGTTTACAGAAATGGAATGAAGCCTGCAAAGAAAAGAACTCAGTACCTACAGTCAAATATGGTGGAGGTTTAAAGATGTTTTGGGGTTGTTTTGCTGCCAGGCAGCATGGAATCTGAAGATTACCAAAGGACTCTGGGCTGCAATGTAGTGCCCAGTGTAAGAAAGCTGGGTTGCGTCCTAGGTCTACCAACAGAACAATTAGCCCAAACATACTTCAAGAAGCCCCCAGAAATTGATGAAAAAAATAATTTTAAAAAATGGTGTGGGGTCCCCGTTATTTTTGACAACCAACCAAACTAAAGCAGACAGCTGGAGGCTGGTATTCTCAGGCTGGTAAGGGGCCATGGATATCGGCACCCCAGCCTAAAAATAGCAGCCCGCAGCCACCCCATAAATGGCACATCTATTAAATGCGGTAATTCTGGCACTTTGCCCAGCTTTTCCCACTTGCCTTGTTGCAGTAGCAAGTGGGGTTAATATTTATGGAGTTGATGTCACCTTTGTATTTTCAGGTGACATCAAGCCCACGGATTAGTAATGAAGGGGTGTCTATAAGACACCTATCTGTTGTGAATGTGCTAGAAATGAATTCTGAGCAGAAGCTCCCTCTGGTGGTTACAAACAGTACTGAACTATCCAATGAAGATTGTGAAGATTGGCGATCAGGTGTTACTGACTGGTCTTATATAAGGGAGGTTCCCTCCCATCAGGGTTGCCGGTGATCAATTGTTCTGGTCTCATCTTTGATTCCTGTTCACTTTGTAGCTTGCTGTTTCGTGCCTGCATCTTCTGCTAACAGATAAGACATTTTCTTCTTTTAGTTTTTTGTGCTTGCTTTTTGCATTTTGTCCTGCACTTCTGTGGGGGTCTGCCGGGTCCCCTCCGGGGGCTTGTGCTCCTCTCAGTTTAGTTCAGCCACTGTTGTTTGTTCATTTGCCTTTTCCAGTTTTTTCAGTGGCTGCTGTTTAGTTTTGTTACACCAGAGAACTAATTTAGGTGGTAGAGGTCGTGTGATCTCAGGTGTTTTTGTAATTAGTAGAGTTGGTACTTTTCAGGGTTTTTTTGGGATTGCAGTAAGTGTCCTTCCTATCCTTTTCTATTTAGGAAGTTTGGGCCCCAACGTTTGCTCATGCTATTTTCTGTCTGTGTCTGTATTTTCCTCTTGTCTAACCGTCATTACATGTTTGGGGGCTTTCTATGTTCTTTGGGGATCTGCTCCGGGGCAGATAGTTTTCCTCTTTCTGTCTTTAGGTGTAGTTAGCTTCTCAGGCTTTGACGAGGCGTCTAGGACCAACGTAGGTACGCTCCACGGCTGCCTTTAGTTGTGGTGGTTAGTCAGGGTACTGCAATCCCATAGATTCCAACCTCTCTGGTGTATTTCCTTTTTGCCTGCTCTCCTCAGCTACCAAATCATAACAGTATCACCGGCCCAAAAACTGATATTTGTATGGTACTCACAGAAGGGAAAAATAGTGTTAAAGAAAGAAGATTGTCAGAGTTGTCAGAGATTTTTTTTTTTTTTTTTCCCTCTGTTTCTCTGAATGCTGAGGAGGATTTTTTTTTCTCTCAATGGAGTTTGCACAGTTGTCTGGCCATGTGGATCAGCTTGCCACTGAAGTTCGGAGTATTGCTACCTATCTTGCAGGGTTGCCTGTTGTGGAACCTAGGATCCCCATGCCAGATTTGTTTTTAGGGGATCGAGCTAAATTTCTGAATTTCAAAAATAACTGTAAGTTGTTTTTTGCCTTGAAATCTAAGTCCTCAGGGAACGCAGCACAGCAGGTTCAAATTGTCATCTCTCTCCTGCGCGGCGATCTCAGGATTGGGCTTTTTCCTGGCACCTGGGGATCCTGTTTTGAGTAATGTTGATGCATTTTTTCAGGCTCTGGGGTTATTGTACGATGAGCCTAAAGTCACTGATCAAGCTGAAAAAGCCTTGTTGGCATTAAATCAGGGGCTTGAGGACGCTGAGTTATACTGTCAGAGATTCCGAAGGTAGGCAGTCCTGACCAAATGGAATGACGATGCTTTGGCAGCCCTTTTTCGGAAGGGTCTGTCAGAGAATGTAAAGGATGTTATGGTGGGAATCCCTGTCCCCTCTGGTCTCAATGATTCTATGTCATTAGCGATTCAAATTGACAGACGTTTGCGTGAGCGTAGAGGTATGCGTGGAACAGTGTTGCCTTGTGAACCAGCTTCTGAACCCATGCAGTGTGATAGAGTGGCTTCTGGGGCACAGCGTCATGAGTTTCAAAAACGCAATGGGTTATGTTTCTACTGTGGTGATGCCTCTCATGCTATTTCAGTCTGCCCTAAGCGGGGAAGACGTTTTGCACGTTCAGTTGTCTTGGGTAGTGTTCAGACTAAATTTTTGTTGACTGTTACCCTGATTTGCTCCCTGTTGATTCGGGAGCAGCTATTAACATGATGGATTTTAATTTTGCTAAACGTTGTGGGTTTCCCTTGGTACCCCTACGGATGTCTATTCCCCTACTGGGGATCGATTCTACCCCTTTGGCTGAGAATAAACCTCAGTTCTCTACTCAGGTGATAATGAGGGTTGAACCTGATCATCAGGAGAGTTGCAAATTTTTGGTGCTGTGTTATGTTACGGTAGCTGAGGAGTGCAGGTAAAAAAAAAAAAAAAAGCAATACACCAGAGCAGTTGGAATCTATGAGATTGCAGTACCCTGACTAACCACCGCAACTAGAGGCAGCCGTGGAGCGTTCCTACGTTGGTCCTAGACGCCTCGTCACAGCCTGAGAAACTAACTACACCTAAAGATAGAAATAGGAAAGCTATCTGCCCCGGAGCAGACCCCAAAGATAATAGAAAGCCCCCAAACATGTAATGGCGGCTAGACAAGAGGAAATACTGACACAGAAAGAAAACAGTATGAGCAAACGCTGGGGCCAAAACTATCTAAATAGAAAAGGACAGGAAGGGTACTTACTGCAATCTCAGAAAACCCTGAAAAACACCAACTCTACTAATTTCAAAATCACCTGAGATCACACGACCTCTACCACCTAAATTAGTTCTCTGGTGTAACAAAATCAAGACAGCAGCCACTGAAAAAACTGGAAAAGCAAAAGTACAAAACTCAGTGGCTGAACAAACTGAGAGGGCAAAAGCCCCCGGAGGGGACCCAGAAGGCCCCCACAGAAGTGCAGGACAAAATGCAAAAATATAGCACAAACACAAAAGAAGAAATTGTCTTATCTGTTAGCAGGAGATGCAGACACGACACAGCAGGCTACAAGGGAAACTGGAAAGAAGGATTCAGACCAGAACAATTGATCACCGGCAACCCTGATGGGAAAATGACTCCCTTATATAAGACCAGTCAGTAACACCTGATTCCCAGTCCTCACAAACTTCACTAGTACCGCTTGTAACCACCAGAGGGAGCCTCTGCTCAGAACTCATCTCAAACCCATTCACAACAGTGCTGTATAATCTGCATGACATTATCGTACTGGGTTTCCCTTGGTTACAGTCTCATAATCCTGTTTTGGATTGGAAATCTGTGTCTGTAACCAGTTGGGGCTGCCAATGTGTTAATACCAACACTCCTGTTTTTTCTGCCTCCCCCCAGGCTCAGGATAGTCCTGACTTTTTGACTGATTTTTCTGATGTGTTTAGCGAAAGTAAATCTGCATCCTTGCCCCCCCATAGGAGCTATGACTGCGCTATTGAATTAGTGCCTGGTAGTAAATTCCCTAAAGGTCGCCTTTTTAACTTGTCTGTACCTGAACATGACGCTATGGGGTCTTATATCAAGAAGTCATTGGAGAAGGGTCATATCAGACCATCCTCTTCACCCTTGGGTGCCGGTTTTTTCTTTGTAGCCAAAAAGGATGGTTCATTAAGGCCGTGTATTGATTATCGTCTCTTGAACAATATCACTGTGAAATATCAATATCCGTTACCCTTGATTTCTGACCTGTTTTCTAGGGTGAAAAGTGCTACTTGGTTTACCAAGCTTGACCTCAGGGGGGCATATAACCTTATTCGCATTAAGCACGGGGATGAATGGAAGACGGCATTTAATACCCCAGAGGGGCATTTTGAGTACCTATTGATGCCCTTTGGGCTCACTAATGCTCCTTCTGTCTTCCAGTCCTTCATGAATGACATTTTCAGGGATTTTGTGGATACATTTCTGATTGTTTATTTGGATGATATCTTGATTTTTTCCAATGACTGGGACTCTCATGTGAAACATGTTCGGACTGTGTTCCAGATTTTGAGAGAGAATGCTCTGTATGTGAAGGGATCAAAGTGTCTTTTTGGCGTACAGAGGATCTCATTTCTGGGATTCATTTTGTCCCCATCTGTTATTGAAATGGACCCGGTCAAGGTTCAGGCCATCTGTGATTGGGTCCAACCTACTTCATTAAAGGCTCTTCAGAGATTCTTGGGTTTGCCAATTTTTATCGTAAATTTATTGGTAATTTCTCTGTTATTGTTAAACCATTGACTAATTTGACCAAAAAGGGTTCTGATGTGGTGAATTGGCCTCCTGAGGCAGTCTCTGCGTTTCAGGAACTTAAGCAGAGATTCACTTCTGCTCCTGTTCTACGGCAGCCTGATGTTTCTCTGCCATTTCAGGTGGAGGTTGATGCCTCTGAAATTGGAGCAGGTGCTGTTTTGTCCCAAAGAGATCCAGAGACCTCTAAAAGTAACCCTTGTGCCTTTTTCTCTCGAAAATTTTCTCCAACTGAACGTAATTATGACGTGGGTAATCGGGAGTTATTGGCCATGAAGTGGGCTTTTGAAGAGTGGAGACATTGGCTGAAGGGAGCCAAACATCAGGTGGTGGTCCTCACGGACCATAAGAATCTGGTTTATCTGGAATCAGCCAAGCGACTTAATCCTAGACAGGCCAGGTGGGCCTTGTTTTTCACACGTTTTAATTTTGTGGTTTCCTTTCTTCCTGGCACTAAGAATGTTAAAGCGGATGCCCTCTCGAGGAGTTTCCTTGCGGACTCTCCTGAGTTATCTGATCCTGCTGTTTTTTGAAAGAGGGTGTAGTTCTTTCCGCCATATCGCCCAATTTGAGACTGGCTCTGGAAGGGTGTCAGGAGGATAAACCCGAGCGCTGCCCTATTGGGAAATTGTTTGTCCCAGACCGGTGGAAAAAGAGTGTGATGTCTGAGATTCATTGTTCCGCGTTGGCCGGTCATCCCGGAATTTTTGGTACCAGAGACTTGGTTAGTCGGTCCTTTTGGTGGCCTACTTTGTCTCGTGACATCAGGGAATTTGTGCAGTCCTGCGGGACTTGCTCTCGCTCCAAGCCTTGCTCTCGCTCTAGTGGTTTGTTGATGCCATTGCCTGTGCCCAAGAGACCATGGACCCATATCTCTATGGATTTCATTTCCGACCTCTCTGTTTCTCAGAGAATGACCGTTATCTGGGTGATTTGTGATAGGTTTTCCAAAATGATACATCTTGTGCCATTACCTAAGTTGCCTTCCTCCTCTGAATTGGTGCCTTTGTTCCTTCAGCACGTGGTTCGGTTACACGGCATCCCTGAGAACATTGTGTCTGACAGAGGAGTCCAGTTTGTTTCCAGATTTTGGAGGACTTTTGTTCTAAACTTGGTGTTCAATTGTCTTTCTCCTCGGCTTTTCATCCTCAGACCAATGGACAAACTGAGAGAACAAACCAGACACTGGAGACTTATCTGAGATGCTTTGTGTCTGCTGATCAGGATGACTGGGTCTCTTTTTTGCCTTTGGCTGAGTTTGCTCTTAATAATAGGGCTAGCTCTGCCACTTTGATGTCTCCATTTTTCTGCAATTTTGGGTTTCACCCTCGATTTTCTTCAGGACAGACGGAGGCTTCTGTCTGTCCAGGTGTTGACTCTGTTGTGGAGCGTATGCAACAGATTTGGAACCAGGTAGTGGAGAGGTTGTCCCTCTCTCAGGAGAGGGCCCAGCGGTTTGCCAACCGGCATAGGACTGATGGTCCTCGGTTTGAAGTGGGGGACTTGGTCTGGTTGTCCTCAAGAAATATCCCTATGAGAGTTGCATCTCCTAAGTTTAAGCCTAGGTTCATTGGACCTTATAAGATCATGGAGATTCTTAATCCTGTTTCCTTTTGTTTACTTCTTCCAGGGACATTTAAGATCCATATCATGTTCCACAAGTTCTTACTGAAGAGGTTTGTCGAGCCAGTGGTTCCTATGGCTGTGCCTCCTGACCCTGTTTTGGTTGAGGGCAATCTGGAGTATGTGGTTGAGAAAATATTGAATTCTCGTTTTTCTAGACGGAAACTCCAGTATTTGGTTAAGTGGAGAGGTTATGGTCAGGAGGACAATTCTTGGGTGTTTGCTTCAGACATCCATGCTAGGAGACTCATCCGTGCGTATCACGGAGCTCATCCTGACCGACCTGGTTGCTCAAATGAGGGTTCGGTGACCCCTCCTCAAGGGGGGGTACTGTTGTGAATGTGCTAGAAATGAATTCTGAGCAGAAGCTCCCTCTGGTGGTTACAAACAGTACTGAACTATCCAATGAAGATTGTGAAGATTGGTGTCAGGTGTTACTGACTGGTCTTATATAAGGGAGGTTCCCTCCCATCAGGGTTGCCGGTGATCAATTGTTCTGGTCTCATCTTTGATTCCTGTTCACTTTGTAGCTTGCTGTTTCGTGCCTGCATCTTCTGCTAACAGATAAGACATTTTCTTTTTAGTTTTTTGTGCTTGCTTTTTGCATTTTGTCCTGCACTTCTGTGGGGGTCTGCCGGGTCCCCTCCGGGGGCTTTTGCTCCTCTCAGTTTAGTTCAGCCACTGTTGTTTGTTCATTTGCCTTTTCCAGTTTTTTCAGTGGCTGCGGCTTAGTTTTGTGACACCAGAGAACTAATTTAGGTGGTAGAGGTCGTGTGATCTCAGGTGTTTTTGTAATTAGTAGAGTTGGTACTTTTCAGGGTTTTTTTGGGATTGCAGTAAGTGTCCTTCCTATCCTTTTCTATTTAGGAAGTTTGGGCCCCAACGTTTGCTCATACTATTTTCTGTCTGTGTCTGTATTTTCCTCTTGTCTAACCGCCATTACATGTTTGGGGGCTTTCTATGTTCTTTGGGGATCTGCTCCGGGGCAGATAGTTTTCCTCTTTCTGTCTTTAGGTGTAGTTAGCTTCTCAGGCTTTGACGAGGCGTCTAGGACCAACGTAGGTACGCTCCACGGCTGCCTTTAGTTGTGGTGGTTAGTCAGGGTACTGCAATCCCATAGATTCCAACCTCTCTGGTGTATTTCCTTTTTTGCCTGCTCTCATCAGCTACCAAATCATAACACCTATCCATTACTAATCCTATAGTTATATTGGAAATAAACACATAGCCAGAATAAAGTGTTTTATTTGAAATAAAACAAAACACATTTTTACATTTAAAAATTTATACTCACCTTACGCCTATTTCAATGAAGCACTCGTCCTCTGTAAAAAACTGAAAATAAACAATACTCACCTAACGCACATTCCATTGAAGCCATGTTCTCCTGTAAAAAAAAAACAAAAAACATATCCCCCACCTGTCCAACATACTGTCCCATGCCATAATCCATGACTGCGATAAGTGGCTTTCAACCTGGACGGTGCCAAGATGCGACCACGGGGGAATGAGCTGCTGCGAATGCAGCGTCAGTGACCAGCAGTGACATCATCGAGGTTACCGCTTGTCACTGAGCCTGTGTTCCCACACTTCGCTGTGAGCTGAGCCAATAAACTGCGGTGACCTCAGTGAGATCACTGCTAGCGCCAAGACAAAAAGTCTCGCGGTACAGTGCTCATGAGTTCACCGCAGGAAATTTCTTTTGACGAAATAAACCTGTGCAACTGCAATAATTTTCTGGGAGAAATACTTCATTTTCTGGAACAATTTCAAGGGTGGGAACACTTTCAGATATACTGATATCTTGTGTGAGTAAAAGTCGGGCAGTATATGCACAGTCCGTGTGCTGTCTGTTTTTTTTTTCTTGGATCCATTAAACGTTCAATTGGTTCCTATGGAAGTGATTGGTGCAGGCGATTTTCTGGTACGTACGTCTGACAAGGTACAATGCGTTACAGCAGCCATATTGGTTCGGTTGCCCATAGCAACCATAGCGTAGATTTCACTTCTGTGGAAGAAATGACGGCTGTGCTCCAATCGGTTGCTATGAGCAACAAGGCTGCCGACACGCATGTTCGACTGTACGCGTCATCACTGGGTGGGTTAGCGGGGAATCGGGGGTCACATCACCACGGAAACGGACGGAGATTGGTCAAGACAACATCACTTTTATTAAAAAAATAGATAAAAATTGGATTGTTTGGAAAATTTGTGTGGAAATTCACAGAATTGTGTAAATTTTGGTAAAGATTTACGCACAAATTTTTCTGAAAAATTTTCGTTTACTGAGACAGTAACTGCCAGCGGAGTCCACAGCAACCAATCAGAGCGCAGCTTTCATTTTACCTCAGAAGTATAAGAAATGGCTGAGGCCGTCGTCTCCTTCCTGTCAGTCGTTCGGTCGCGTTGTGTGCGGGTACAATATGGCGGATTGTTTAGACGAACAAATCAATGTCGGCCAGGAGCGGATTATGAGAAACCCAAAAAGATCGATCTGAAAAAAAGTGATGACACAGAATCTCTGTGGTCTGTGATTGGCTGCAGCGATCTGGTGATGTGAACAGCACAGTCAGTTTGTTGGTGACCGCTGCAGCCAATCACAGGGGGCAGCTGTTCTGGGACAGGTACAACAGCGGCATATTTTGGTAATTTCGCAGAATCCAAACAGGAATAAATGGTTGTATTTAGTCTGGATGTGTTTCTATGATTTGGACTCGGGAGCGTTTTCGTCTTGGGGCGAGGATAGGGTTTTTTTTTGTTTTTTTACAGCTTGCATCTGCTTATAACAGCAGTGACCGGAGCCAACTGCTGATTGTTACTGCCTAAAGCTTTACATGCTGATGTCAATCACAGGCAGAGGCATGCAAAGGGTTTAATAGTCGCTCGCTCATTACCTAAATTGACCATATCTGACAGGAAATTATCTCCCAATCCCCTCATACCATGCACCGTCCTCCCTCCCCCACTGCTTCTAGCTCACTCTATGATCCAGTCACAGAAGACGTGATCAGGCTCCTTGCATCTTCTCGCCCTACTACCTGCACCAGTGACCCTATTCCCTCACATCTCCTCCAGTCCCTTTCCCCTGCTGTTACCACTCACCTAACAAAAATATTCAACCTCTTTCTCTCTTCCGGTATCTTTCCCTCATTTAAACATGCCATCATACATCCATTACTTAAAAAAAAAAAAAAAAACATCCCGCCTTGACCAAAACTGTGCGGCTTACTATAGACCTGTCTCTAATCTTCCCTTCATCTCTAAACTCCTGGAACGCCTGGTCCACACCCGTCTTATTCGCTATCTCTCACATAACGCTCTTCTCGACCCTCTTCAATCCGGTTTCCGCTCTTTACACTCTACAGAAACTGCCCTCACTAAAGTCTCTAATGATCTACTGACTGCTAAATCTAACGGTCATTACTCCATGCTAATTCTCTTGGATCTCTCCGCAGCATTCGTCACTGTGGACCATCAGCTCCTCCTCACTATGCTCCGCTCCATCGGCCTCAAGGACTCCGTTCTCTCCTGGTTCTCCTCCTATCTCTCTGACCGTTCCTTCACTGTATGTTATGTTTCGGTAGCTGAGGAGTGCAGGTAAAAAAGGCAATACACCAGAGCAGTTGGAATCTATGAGATTGTAGTACCCCGACTAACCACCACAACTAGAGGCAGCCGTGGAGCGTTCCTACGTTGGTCCTAGACGCCTCGTCACAGCCTGAGAAACTAACTACACCTAAAGATAGAAATAGGAAAACTATCTGCCCCGGAGCAGAACCCCAAAGATAATAGAAAGCCCCCAAAAAGTAATGGCAGTTAGACAAGAAGAAATACTGACACAGAAAGAAAATAGTATGAGCAAACGCTGGGGCCCAAACTAACTAAATAGAAAAGGATAGGAAGGGTACTTACTGCAATCCAGAAAACCCTGAAAAGCACCAACTCTTCTCATTTCAAAATCACCTGAGATCACACGACCTCTACCACCTAAATTAGTTCTCTGGTGTAACAAAATCAAAACAGCAGCCACTGAAAAAACTGGAAAAAGCAAAAGTACAAACATCAGTGGCTGAACTAAACTGAGAGGGCAAAAGCCCCCGAAGGGGACCCAGAAGGCCCCCAAAGAAGTGCAGGACAAAATGCAAAAATATAGTACAAAAACAAAAAGAAGAAAATGTCTTATCTGTTAGCAGGAGATGCAGACACGACACAGCAGGCTACAAGGGAAACAGGAATGAAGGATTCAGACCAGAACAATTGATCACCGGCAACCCTGATGGGAAGGTGACTCCCTTATATAAGACCAGTCAGTAACACCTGATTCCCAGTCCTCACAATCTTCACTGAACAGACCAGTACCGCTTGTAACCACCAGAGGGAGTCTCTGCTCAGAACTCATCTCAAACCCATTCACAACAGTACCCCCCCCCTTGAGGAGGGGTCACCGAACCCTCATTTGAGCAACCAGGTCGGTCAGGATGAGTTCTATGATACGCACGGATGAGTCTCCTAGCATGGATGTCGAAAGCAAACACCCAAGAATTGTCTTCCTGACCATAAACTCTCCACTTAACCAAATACTGGAGTTTCCGTCTAGAAAAACGAGAATCTAATATTTTCTCAACCACATACTCCAGATTGCCCTCAACCAAAACAGGGTCAGGAGGCACAGCAGCAGGAACCACTGGCTCAACAAACCTCTTCAACAAGGACTTGTGGAACACGTTATGGATCTTAAATGTCCCTGGAAGAAGCAAACGAAAAGAAACAGGATTAAGAATCTCAATGATCTTATAAGGTCCAATGAACCTAGGCTTAAATTTAGGAGATGCTACTCTCATAGGAATATTCTTTGAGGACAACCAGACCAAGTCCCCCACTTTAAACCGAGGACCATCAGTCCTATGCCGGTTAGCAAACCGCTGGGCCTTCTCCTGAGAGAGGGACAACCTCTCCACTACCTGGTCCCAAATCTGTTGCATACGCTCCACAACAGAGTCAACACCTGGACAGACAGATGCCTCCGTCTGTCCTGAAGAAAATCGAGGGTGAAACCCAGAATTACAGAAAAACGGAGACATCAAAGTGGCAGAGCTAGCCCTATTATTCAGAGCAAACTCAGCCAAAGGTAAAAAAGAGACCCAGTCATCCTGATCAGCAGACACAAAGCATCTAAGATAAGTCTCCAATGTCTGGTTTGTTCTCTCAGTTTGACCATTGGTCTGAGGATGAAATGCCGAGGAGAAAGACAATTGAACACCCAGTTTAGAACAAAAAGTCCTCCAAAATCTGGAAACAAACTGGACTCCTCTGTCAGACACAATGTTCTCAGGAATGCCGTGTAAACGAACCACGTGCTGAAGGAACAACGGCACCAATTCAGAGGAGGAAGGCAACTTAGGTAATGGCACAAGATGTATCATTTTGGAAAACCTATCACAAATTACCCAGATGGTGGTCATTCTCTGAGAAACAGGAAGGTCGGAAATGAAATCCATAGAGATATGGGTCCATGGTCTCTTGGGCACAGGCAATGGCATCAACAAACCACTAGAGCGAGAGCAAGGCTTGGAGCGAGAGCAAGTCCCGCAGGACTGCACAAATTCCCTGACATCACGAGACAAGGTAGGCCACCAAAAGGACCGACTAACCAAGTCTCTGGTACCAAAAATTCCGGGATGCCCAGCCAATGCGGAACAATGAATCTCAGACATCACACTCTTTTTCCACTGGTCCGGGACAAACAATTTTCCAACAGGGCAGCACTCGGGCCTATCCTCCTGACACCCCTCCAGAGCAAGTCTCAAATTGGGCGAGATGGCGGAAAGAACTACACCCTCTTTCAAAATAACAGAAGGATCAGATAACTCAGGAGAGTCCGCAAGGAAACTCCTCGAGAGGGCATCCGCCTTAACATTCTTAGTGCCAGGAAGAAAGGAAACCACAAAATTAAAACGTGTGAAAAACAAGGCCCACCTGGCCTGTCTAGGATTGAGTCGCTTGGCAGATTCCAGATAGACCAGATTCTTATGGTCCGTAAGGACCACCACCTGATGTTTGGCTCCCTCCAGCCAATGTCTCCACTCTTCAAAAGCCCACTTCATGGCCAATAACTCCCGATTACCCACGTCATAATTACGGTCAGTTGGAGAAAATTTTCGAGAGAAAAAGGCACAAGGGTTACTTTTAGAGGTCTCTGGATCTTTTTGGGACAAAACGGCACCTGCCCCAATTTCAGAGGCATCAACCTCCACCTGAAATGGCAGAGAAACATCAGGCTGCCGTAGAACAGGAGCAGAAGTGAATCTCTGCTTAAGTTCCTGAAACGCAGAGACTGCCTCAGGAGGCCAATTCACCACATCAGAACCCTTTCTGGTCAAATCAGTTAATGGTTTAACAATAACCGAGAAATTACCAATAAATTTAAGATAAAAATTGGCAAAACCCAAAAATCTCTGAAGAGCCTTTAATGAAGTAGGTTGGACCCAATCACAGATGGCCTGAACCTTGACCGGGTCCATTTCAATAACAGATGGGGACAAAATGAATCCCAGAAATGAGATCCTCTGTACGCCAAAAAGACACTTTGATCCCTTCACATACAGAGCATTCTCTCTCAAAATCTGGAACACAGTTCGAACATGTTTCACATGAGAGTCCCAGTCATTAGAAAAAATCAAGATATCATCCAAATAAACAATCAGAAATTTGTCCACAAAATCCCTGAAAATGTCATTCATGAAGGACTGGAAGACGGAAGGAGCATTAGTGAGCCCAAAGGGCATCACTAGGTACTCAAAATGCCCTTCAGGGGTATTGAATGCCGTCTTCCATTCATCCCCGTGCTTAATGCGAATAAGGTTATACGCCCCCCTGAGGTCAAGCTTGGTAAACCAAGTAGCGTTTTTCACCCTGGAAAACAGGTCAGAAATCAAGGGTAACGGGTATTGATATTTCACAGTAATATTGTTCAAGAGACGATAATCAATACACGGCCTTAATGAACCATCTTTTTTGGCCACAAAGAAAAAACCGGCACCTAAGGGTGAAGAGGATGGTCTGATATGACCCTTCTCCAATGATTCCTTGATATAAGACCGCATAGCGTCATGTTCAGGTACAGACAAGTTAAAAAGGCGACCTTTAGGGAATTTACTACCCGGCACTAATTCAATAGCGCAGTCATAGCTCCTATGGGGAGGCAAGGATGCAGATTTACTTTCGCTAAACACATCAGAAAAATCAATCAAAAAGTCAGGAACATCCTGAGCCTGGGGGGAGGCAGAAAAAACAGGAGTGTTGGTATTAACACATTGGCAGCCCCAACTGGTTACAGAGACACAGATTTCCAATCCAAAACAGGATTATGAGACTGTAACCAAGGGAAACCCAGCACGATAATGTCATGCAGATTATACAGAACCAAAAATTTGCAGCACTCCTGGTGATCAGGTTCAACCCTCATTATCACCTGAGTAGAAAACTGGGGTTTATTCTCAGCCAAAGGGGTAGAATTGATCCCCAGTAGGGGAATAGACTTCTGTAGGGGTATCAAGGGAAACCCACAACGTTTAGCAAAATCATAATCCATCAGGTTAAGCTGCTCCAGAATCAACGAAAGCCTGAGCAGAAAATGAGGACAGAGAGCATATCAGAGTGACAGTTAATAAAAACTTAGTCTGAACACTACCCAAGACAACTGAGCGTGCAAAACGTCTTCCCCGCTTAGGGCAGACTGAAATAGCATGAGAGGCATCACCACAGTAGAAACATAACCCATTGCTCTTTCGAAACTCATGACGCTGTGCCCCAGACACCACTCCATCACACTGCATGGGTTCAGAAGCTGGTTCACAAGGCAACACCATTCCACGCATACTTCTCCGCTCACGCAAACGTCTGTCAATTTGAATCGCTAATGACATAGAATCATTGAGACCAGAGGGGACAGGGAATCCCACCATAACATCCTTTACATTATCTGACAGACCCTTCCGGAAAAGGGCTGCCAAAGCGTCGTCATTCCATTTGGTCAGGACTGCCCACCTACGGAATCTCTGACAGTATAACTCAGCGTCATAAGGCCCCTGATTTAATGCCAACAAGGCTTTTTCAGCTTGATCAGTGACATTAGGCTCATCGTACAATAACCTCAAAGCCTGAAAAAATGCATCAACATCACTCAAAACAGGATCCCCAGGTGTCAGGGAAAAAGCCCAATCCTGAGGATCGCCGCGCAGGAGAGAGATGACAATTTTAACCTGCTGCGCTGCGTTCCCTGAGGACTTAGATTTTAAGGCAAAAAACAATTTACAATTATTTTTTGAAATTCTGAAACTTAGCTCGATCCCCCAAAAACAAATCTGGCATGGGGATCCTAGGTTCCACAACAGGCAACCTAGCAAGATATGCAGCAATACTCCGAACCTCAGTGGCAAGCTGATCCACACGGCCAGACAACCGTGCGAACTCCATTGAGAGAAAAGATCCTCCCCAGCACCCAGAGATACAGAGGGAAAAAAAAAATGCAACAAATAGAAAAATATCTCTGACAACTCTGACAACCTTTTTTCTTTCACAATATTTTTTCCCTTCTGTGAGTACCATACAATTTTCAATTTTTAGGCCGGTGATACTGTTATGTTTCGGTAGCTGAGGAGTGCAGGTAAAAAAGGCAATACACCAGAGCAGTTGGAATCTATGAGATTGCAGTACCCTGACTAACCACAACAACTAGAGGCAGCCGTGGAGCGTTCCTACGTTGGTCCTAGACGCCTCGTCACAGCCTGAGAAACTAACTACACCTAAAGATAGAAATAGGAAAGCTATCTGCCCCGGAGCAGAACCCCAAAGATAAAAAGAAAAGCCCCCAAAACAAGTAATGGGCGGTTAGACAAGAAGAAAACTGACACAGAAAGAAAATAGTATGAGCAAACGCTGGGCCCCAAAACTAACTAAATAGAAAAGGATAGGAAGGGTACTTACTGCAATCCCAGAAAACCCTGAAAGGCACCAACCTACTAATTTCAAAAACACCTGAGATCACACGACCCCTTACCACCTAAATTAGTTCTCTGGTGAAAACAAAATCAAAACAGCAGCCACTGAAAAAACTGGAAAAAGCAAAAGTACAAACATCAGTGGCTGAACTAAACTGAGAGGGCAAAAGCCCCCAAAGGGGGACCCTTAAGGCCCCCAAAGAAGTGCAGGACAAAAGCAAAAATATAGTACAAAAACAAAAGAAGAAAATGTCTTATCTGTTAGCAGGAGATGCAGCCCACGACACAGAGGCTACAAGGGAAACAGGAATGAAGGATTCAGACCAGAACAATTGATCACCGAAACCCCTGATGGGAAGGGGGACTCCCTTATATAAGACCAGTCAGTAACACCTGATTCCCAGTCCTCACATCTTCACTGAACAGACCAGTACCGGCTTGTAACCACCAGAGGGAGTCTCTGCTCAGAAACTCATCTCAAACCCATTCACAACACTGTATCTTTGGCTGGTTCCTCTCCTCTCATCTTCCCCTTACTGTTGGGGTTCCTCAAGGATCAGTCCTAGGCCCCCTCCTCATCTCTTTGTATAAACGCCCCTATTGGAAAAAACAATCATAGATTTGGTTTCCAGTACCATCTCTTGCTGATGACACCCAATTATACACTTCTCCCGATATCACGTCTGCCTTTTTAGAAAACACCATGATTGTCTTCCGCGTCTCTAACACATGTCCTCCCTCTATCTCAACTGAACTGTCAAAAACTGAATCCTCGTGTTTCCTCCCTCTTACAAAACCCACCCTTTTCTCTATATTGCCATTTCGGTGTGGTTCCACCATTACTCCCCAGCAACATGCTGCTGTCTTGGGGTCATACTTGATTCCAAGCTTTCATTCACTCCCCAATCTGATCACTGGGTCACTCTTTTTATCTGACCTCAAAAACATCTCATAAATTCAACCTTTTCTTACTTTCGACTCTGCAAAAACTCTTACTGTTTCTCTTATTCATTCTCGTCTGGACTATTGTAACTGTCTAACTAATCGGTCTCCCCCCTACCAAACTCTCCCCTCTCCAATCTGTCCTGAATGCTGCAGCCAGAATCATATTCCTCACCAATCGTTATACCGATACCTCTACCCTTTTGCCAGTCATTACACTGGTTTTCCCATCCACTACAGAATCCAGTACAAACTTTTTACCCTCACTCACAAAGCACTCCATGGGTCAGCACCACCCTACATCTCCTCCCTCGTCTCAGCCTACCATCCTACCCCCTTTCCCTCCGTTCTGCTAATGACCTGAGGTTAGAATCCTCAATAATCAGAACCTCCCACTCCCGTCTCCAGACTTTTCACGTGTGCGCCAATTCTTTGGAATGCACTACCCAGGTTAATTCGATTAATCCCCACAGTCTTAAGCGTGCCCTAAAAACGCATTTGTTCAACTGGCCTCTGCCTCAAAGCATTAACCCACCCACCCTTTGGGCCCTTCAAAATT